>JAVLUX010000006.1:18225000-18677500 GCA_032164185.1 Moxostoma hubbsi | reverse complement strand
AGAATAGTATCAGGAGACTCCTGGATATCCTCTGGAGCATGGAGACGTGATAATGCATCCGCTTTGACATTCTTGTTGCCCGGGCGATAGGAGATGGTGAAATCAAAACGAGTGAAAAAGAGGGCCCAACGTGCCTGGCGAGGGTTTAGCCGAAGAGCTTCCCGTAGGTACTCCAGGTTTTTGTGATCAGTCAACACAAGAAAAGGATATTTGGCCCCCTCAAGCCAATGTCTCCACTCCTCCAAAGCCAACTTAATCGCCAGAAGCTCACGGTTACCGATGTCATAGTTTTGTTCAGCTGGGTTGAGTTTCTTGGAAAAGAAAGCACAGGGATGGAGTCTGGAAGGTTTCCCCTGCTGCTGGGAAAGGACTGCTCCTACGCCAGTTGTTGAGGCATCCACCTCTACGATGAACAGTTTGTTGGGATCAGGATGGAAGAGAAGAGGAGCCGTGGTGAAGGCTTCCTTGAGGCGTTGAAAGGCAATGGAAGCAGAAGGGGACCAGGAAAGTGATTTGGGTTTGAATTTCAGGAGGGATGTCAGTGGAGAAGAGAGAGTGCTGAAGTTCTTAATGAATCTACGGTAAAAGTTTGAGAAACCCAGAAATCGTTGGAGCTCCTTGATGGTGGTAGGAGTGGGCCAGGTACGTACCGCCTCGACCTTACCTTCATCCATCTGGATCCCTTCAGGACCGATATTGTAGCCGAGAAATTGGAGGGTCCTCAGATGGAACGAACACTTTTCGGCCTTGAGGTAAAGGTGGTATTCCCTCAATTTTCCCAACACAAGCTTGACGTGTCGTAGATGGTCTACCAGATTGGTTGAGTAGATTAGGATGTCGTCGATGTAGATGATGACGAATCGATTGAGGTATTCGCGAAAAACCTCGCTCATAAAATCTTGAAAGACTGAAGGGGCATTGACCAGGCCGTACGGCATCACCAGGTATTCAAAGTGGCCAGTAGGGGTAATGAACGCAGTTTTCCATTCGTCTCCCCTTCGGATGCGTATTAGATTATAGGCGCTGCGTAGGTCGAGCTTAGTGGAGATAGTTGCTCCTCTCAGTTGTTCTAGGGCAGCAGGGACTAGGGGAAGAGGATACCTGAATTTGACTGTTATCTTATTGAGGGAGCGGTAGTCAATACAGGGTCGGAGACCTCCAACCTTCTTGGCAACGAAGAAGAAGCTTGAAGCAGCAGGGGAGGTGGAAGGTCGGATGTAACCCTGGGAGAGAGCTTCCTTGATGTATTCCTCCATGGCAGTCTGTTCGGGGATGGAGAGAGGATAGATTTTACCTCTGGGTACTGGTTCGTCTGGAAGAAGGTCTATAGCGCAATCCCAAGGTCAGTGTGGAGGTAAACGTGAGGCCCGAAGGGGGCAGAAAATGTCTTGGAAGTCGGCGTAGCAGGAAGGGATCTCCACCGAAGTCCTATTTAAATGGAGAAGGGGTTTCATTGCAAGTGGAGGGCGGTTAGGAGTGGGAAGGTTTCGAAAACAGGTCAGAAAGCATTCGGGTCCCCACTTTAGGATGTCACCAGTAGACCAGCAGATGACTGGTGAATGAAGGATGAGCCAGGGCCGGCCAAGGATGATATCTGTCATGGAGTTGTTGAGAACCAATAGGGTTATTTCTTCAGTGTGTAGGCATCCTACTTGGAGTCTAATGGGACCGATCCAATGACGGATATAGCCCCTTCCCAGAGGTTTGCCATTTATCGTTTGGATCTGGAAGTTGGGTTTGCAGGGCTTCTTTTGGAGGTGGAGTCGTGGTTCCAACCCCAGGCGGTAAACTGTGAGGAGGGAAGACTCATTCCATCCACAGGAGGCTGCAAGTGTGCAGAATTTCAAGGCATAATCGTTAACATTACTGTTACCTTGACGGAGATTATACAGCTGCTCACTAAGAGAAGAATCTCCTGCAGGAAATCCAAAAACCTCCCGGAAGTGTCGAGTGAAACTGTCAAAGGTTTGGGTAACTGGGCTATTCGAATCCCATAGAGGTTGGGCCCATAACAATGCTCGTCCTGTTAATAGTGAAATTACGAAGGCTACCTTGGAACGTTCAGTGGGAAAACGATGTTGTTGCATCTCAATGGCTAGCGAACACTGGGTTAAAAACCCACTGCAGTACTCCGCCTCACCAGCGTAGGGCACTGGATTGGCCACGGGACTTGCAGAATTACCAGGAGAAGGAATCGCGGAAGTGTTGGTGTTCGCTGATGGAGCGGAGGGATTCAAGCTGTGAGTGAGCGCTTGTTGAAGAGCGTTGACGAGGGTCTGAATGGGATCGGGTCCTGCCGGGTTCATGATGAAATTGTTGGTCTGGTCTTCTGTAACAGATACTCAGACAAGATGGTAGTGTAAAACCCGGAGGTGTGTTTATTGAAGGGATTGAGTGGAGAGAAAGGACCTGAGTGAAGATGGCAACGGGAACCAGATGAATGAGCAGAGGTGTTTAGGAGCAGAACACGCAGGTGCGATGGAGTGGAGGACTAGAAAGTACGCCAAAGGAATCAAGGAGCTTGGTGTTGAACTCGATGGAGCGTTGGAGTAGAGAGCCAGGAAATATGTCGTAGGCACAACGGAGCAAGGCGTCTTGAGAGAAAGACTGTAATGTCTCGAGGAGAGAGCAGGTAAGTGAGTCTGTTATCTTTGTTGAGACCAGACAAAGAGTGACAGGAGTGAAGGGCTTATAAGTGGTGATGTTGATTGAAGTGGAGATGAGTCTCAGGTGCAGGTGATTAATATTCTGGTGAGAGGGAGCGTGGAGTGAAAGTGTTGGGCGTGTCAGAAGGAACTGTGACACTACCTTTACATTAGCGACAGTAACTCGGCTGTTAGCTGCAGAGCTAATGTTACAGCCACATTCTATGTGTAACAAGCTAGGTAACCATAAATAGTAAAGCAACACAATTATATATCATTAGTTGACTTACTTGTCCGAGGTTTGTAGCTGAGCCAAAGAGAGTTGGTACTGATCCAGACTTTAGTTTCAGACGTTCAGCATGCCCAGCTCTGAATTGACCCATGTTGTGGAAACAGTCGTCTGTGAAATGTTTGGCGCAGACATGCAAAACTTTAATGTGTTGTGTCGGTGCATTTCCAGAGTAAATGAAATTAATCCATTGATCCTTCTGGGGATTGGATGAAGGAAGTAAAAAATACTTCGGTGATCATTTGTGCATCCAATTATTGAGCAACTGTTGTGCTTCGCTCGTTCACACGCCATGATATTTCTCTCATAAAAACTAAAATCGCGCACGCGTTCGTACTTCCTAGCTCGTTTTCTCATGGGCGGGCCAAATTCTCTGGGCGGGCAAAGCAGAGAAAGGGGAGGTAACCTTTCCTCCGTATGACGTCATACGGAGGAGATTCAAGATCAGCCCGTCTGAGCTTCATTTTCTCACAGGCAGAGAAAGATTTCTAGACACGAGGGGACCAAATACAGGCTAGGGGAACTAATATTAATGTTAAAAAACCTCAGAAAGTGAAAATTTAATGTCAGGGGACCTTTAATCGTTGATAAGGCCAGATTTATTATGAGGGCAAATTTAAGGACCGGTCAATTTACACCTACGTCAGACATCTCGGGTGTTTTGCGTCATAAACAAAATGTTTAGGTCACTGTGTGAAGTTAAATATAGTTTAATACTTAATCTTTAAACACATCATGAGATGCCTTAGATCGCATTTGCGCTCCTTCGAGTGTTTTGAACGCAAGAACGTAACGCGTGTATATTTTGTTATGCCTACTGAAGTGTTTTCTTCACTGTATAAACTGCGCGTTGCTCATACAGCTGAAGTTTCACTTACTGCCCTCTGGAGTAAACAGGTGGTACTACATGCTTGCATTACTCAGGAATCTTCCTTATTATGGTCCGTGGGCATGAGATTAATTGCGTTAATTATTTTAACGCTTTAATATTTGTAAAATTAACTAAACTGAATTAACACGTTAAATCGACAGCCCTAATATATATATGGGGAAACATCATTCTTTTGAAGTACAGTATATGATAACCAGAGTGGTGCAGAGTGATCCATCAGATGGAAATGAATTGAATAACAATTTTATTTTGTAAAAAGTAATAAAGTCTACATTACAGATCTACATTACAATCACAGAATTCGATTGATGCAATCACAGATAGGCCTACAGGTAAAGTTTAGTTAAAATTTCAGAGGTTTATGTATAAAGCTTGTCTGTTATGATTTTATTTATTTATTTATTTATTTATTTATTTTTATTGATTATTAAAAAGGATTAGTCAAGTTTTACAAAAACAAAAATGGTAACATTTACAATGAACATATAGACGATGGCTGTGTTTCAAACAGGCCGTTTAAAGTAGTTACAAGAATGATGTTCTTTATAAGAAAATAATTCTGTTGAATTAACTGCTCAATTGACCTAATTTTACTTTCATCATGCAATTGAGTTGTTTGGGGTGAGGTTTTTTTTTATTATTTATTTATTTATTTATTTATTTTATTAAACATTTACTTACACAATACAAAAGTGAAAGGCTATAAGCCACAAAAGAGAGCCAGAGGTTCAATGATTGATAAATATTACATCACATTGGAATTTAAAGAAAGAAAGAAAAACAAATAAATAAATACAAACAAACAGAAAATAAAAATCAAAAATGAGGAAGTTTCATTTAAAAACAATTCTCCCCACAAAACAAATAAAAAAACAAAATAATAATAAAAAATAAAAATAAAATAAAGACAAATAGAAAGATAAATATATATATATAAGGATCTTATATAGATCTTAACATCTTCTTGAAAGTGAGAAAAATTGGGGGTAACTTTCATAGTTTTACATTTGTGGATGAAATATTTTGCAAGCAAAATAATTAAGTTGCAAAGAAAAAAAATATTCTCATATTGCTTCTCAAAAATGAAAAACCCAAACAGAACATCCTTGAAGTAAAGCTCAAAGTCTTTATATATATAGTTTACAATGAATTGGCAAATGTCTTGCCAAAGTTTTCTTGTATGATCACAATGCCAAAAAAGATGTAAGGTAGTCTCTGGTTGTGAATCACAAAAAGTACAATTTACATCTATACTTAATTTAAATTTTGACACCATGAACGTTTTGACAGGATAATATTGATGAATAAGCTTAAAAGAAATCTCTTTGACCTTATTTACCAATAGGTACTTGTTAGGGAGAGTCCAAACCTTCTTCCATGAAATATTTTCCACTAACGTGTTCCATTTTGTAACAACATGAGGAGTGGAAACACAATCATTGAGAAAAAGAAGACGAATACCTCTATTATTTTTTAATGCAGATTTAAAACATATCTTGCCTACATACGTGTCAGCCGGGTCTGGGAGAGGTACTTCAGAACTTGTCAAAACACTATTATGGCCCTTAAATAGCATAATGACACCATTCGGGATAGCACCAAATACAGTGGCAAACTGTTTTGGAGTAACAGGAATATTATAGTGAGAAAGAAATTCTTGATAAGAATATAAGTAACCATCCTGATTAAATAATTGGCTAACCCGATTGATCCCATTATTAAACCAGTTTTCAAAAAATAAGGACTTTTGTTTATAACAAATATTCTTATTATTCCAAATGAAGTAATTGGTTGGAGAAAAATTGTGTTTGAATATCAAAGACTATGCTAATAGTGCTTGTTTGTGGAAATTAGAGAGAGCAACAGGGATCTTCTCAATGTTGAAGTTACACATCAACAGAAAATTCAAACCTCCCAACTGAGAAAAGACATACTCCGGTATAATATTCCAAATACTGAATGGTTTTCTCAAGTAATTCCTCAACCAGTTGATTTTAAAAGTATTATTTAACGTTGCAAAATCAACAAAATTAAGACCACCATTACTGAAGCTGTTGGACAACACAGATTTTTTTATATAATGCGTCTTATTTTTCCATACAAAACTACATAGTAGTTGATTAATCTTTTTACACATTACTCTATCAAGGTCTAATGAGATGGCTGCGTATGTCAAACGTGAGATGCCTTCTGCCTTGGAGAGAAGAATCCTTCCTTTCAAAGATAAATCTCTCTGAAGCCATTGATTAAATCTTTTTTTAGCTTTCTCTATGATGGGCAAAAAGTTTAAATCACATCTGAGTTTGACGTTTTTGGAGATTACTATTCCAAGGTAGGTTATTGTCTCTTTGACTTGGATATTACATATACTGGAAACAGAGAATTGTTTGATTGGCATTAATTCACATTTGACCTCATTGAGATGGAGCCCAGATGCCTTGGAGAACGGTTTAATAGTATTAAGAGCCAAGGGAATTTGGTCTGAATTTTTTAGAAAAAGGGTAGTATCATCAGCCAATTGACTGATGATGGTCTCCTTTCCCATGATATCTACTCCTTGTAAGGCACTGTTCTTAATGTGATTTGCTAATAATTGAGTAGTCAATATAAACAAATACGTGAAATGGGGCAACCCTGACGTATTCCCCGCTGCAATTCAAATCTTGGAGAGGTACCATGTTTAAGCTTAATGGAAGAATTCCCGTTGACATATACATTTTTAACTGCTCTAATGAACAGGTTCCCAAAACCAAATTTTTCTAAAGTTTTGAATATAAAACCATGTTCAATAGAATCGAAGGCTTTATAAAAGTCCAGAAAAAGCATATAGCTATCATCCCTCACTAACTCTGAATAGTCCAACAGGTCAAGAACCAGCCGAATATTGTTTGAAATATGTCTATTTTTTAGAAAACCTGATTGCGTTTCATCTATTATGTCCTCTAAAATAGTTTTTAAACATTTTGCAAAGACTGTAGCGATGATTTTATAATCACTATTTAAAAGACTAATCGGACGCCAATTATCAATTAATAGTAAAATTTTTTTAGGCTTGGGGATAAGAGTTATTAAACTTTGTGTTAAGGTAGAGGGAAGAGATTCCATACTAATGCTTTCATAAATCACTTCTAATAAAAAAGGGGCCAAATCTTTTGCAAATCTTTGATAAAATTCTGAAGTGAGGCCATCTACACCTGGCGATTTATTAACCTTTAAGTTTTTGATTGTTTTGAGGACCTCAACCAATGTGATGGGGTGATCGCAAAAATCTTTATCAGGAGCACTAATACAGTTAATGTTACCTACTGAAGCCATAAAGGATACAGTGCTGTCATAACAAAATTGGCTGCTATAAAGATTCTCATAGAAATCTGAACAATGTTTGGCAATTTCTTTCGGGTCTTCAGAAAGAGAATTACCGATTTTTAGCTGATGAATGTTGTTTTTATTCTGAGACTTTTCCAATCTAAAAAAGTAAGCTGAATTTTGTTCTCCTTCTTCGAGCCAGCATCTTCTGAACCTTACAAAAGCACCTTCAGCTTCCAATTTGCGCTGATATTCACAGAGAGTATTATTTTCTTCCACAGATAAGCTATCAGGACATCTAGATGATAAGTATGCGATGGTGGAAATGATGTCCTCTTCTTGGGCTCTTTGGAGTTTAGTAGCATTACTACAATCATTTCTGAAAAATTTCCCCAATTCAAATTTAAGCAACTCCCAATGTTTACCGTAAACACGTTCTACTTTGGCTTTAGTCCAAAAAAGATGGATACATTTCTTTACCTCTAATATAACTGTCTCATGTTTCAGTACAGAACTGTTAAGTTTCCAATATGAGTTATAAAATTTAGCAGAATTCGTTGGAAGTAGATCAATGTTGATTTGTATTGCTTTATGATCAGTTAAAGGGGTAGATAAAATATCAGTACTGAAATTGTCTTTAAGCACGCAGGAAACTAACCATAAATCTATTCTCGATTGCTTAGACCTTGAATTATTACACCAGGTAAATGTTGTGTTATGAGGATGTTTAGTTCTCCAAGCGTCAATCAGATTGAATCTTTGCATTAACATTTTAAGCTTTGCATTTGTTTTAGAACTAGGTCCTGGAGGCCATCTATCAATCACATAATCTAATGTGATATTAAAGTCACCACCCAAGAGTATATGTGCATTAGGAAATTTGGCTAACCAACTCTCTTCTATCCTATCTAAAAGAACATCATTTTCTGCCTTTGAATTGTATCCATAAATGTTTATGACAATGATATTAAAGTTATGAATCTGAATAACATGACACACATAATGTCCATTATTATCGAAGTCTGAATAAGGAAGTTTTCCAGCAAATAAGTTCTTGAGTGTACAAACACCCGCAGAGCGTTGAGAAGCATGAGAACAAAAAATGTCATTTCCCCACTGGGATTTCCAAAAAGGCACATCCTCAGAGATGCTGTGAGTTTCTTGAAGAAAACAAAAATCTGTTTTGCGTTGTTTGGCGAATAAAAAAATGGCTTTCCATTTTAAATTGTTCCTAAGTCCCCTGGCATTGAGTGAAATTAAAGATAAAGACATCAAAATAAGAAATTAGAATAAAATAACAAAAATAGAATTCAGTTGAACAATTTTTTTGTTTTGTTTTTTAGAACAGAAGCTCAGAGACAACTGCTAAACGTGATGAGAACAAAAAGCGCTACATCAACTGTAGTTTCATAGGTATAACGGACATTCGAAAATATGAATATTATGAAAATATGGTCCTGGTCAAAAATGACCTTTTGCAAAAAGTACCAATATTAAATTGAACTTGAGGTAAAGGAAAAAACAAGTTGCAAGGGAAAAACAAGTGGCGAGGAAAAACTTTTTTTTCTTTTCTTTTTTAACCAAGCAAGCATGTAAACAGAACACCTAATCTCAAAGCTGAGAGAATTCAGCCTGGCGGAAAGATCTCTTTTTTTTCCACGAAGGCCCGACCAGCTACAAAGTAGGCAACCTTCCCTGCTTTCCGTGCCTCGTCGACTAACGGCCACAACTTCATTCTACTATCTCTGTCGGCCTTGCAAAGATCCTCTCTGAAACGCAGACCATTTTCCCGTAGAAAAGCGGAGTTTTTGGCTGCTGCCCACACTGCTGCTCTGTGTATACGCGAAGAGAACTGGATGATTACACCGCAGGCAGAATTCACTTTCTTCACACCAACACGATGCACAGTGTCGATCACATCTGGCAGACGGTCAGCGTGTTCTGGCAGTAATTTCTGACAAATGCCAACCACTTCTCTCCTTACATTTTTCTCATCGATATTTTCTGACAGACCGTGCAATTTCAAATTCCAACGTCTGGAATACCGCTCCAATTCAGTGATGTGCTACTCCAATGCGCCGATCCGATTGCTCTCTTTCAACAGTGATGACTCAACTTGGGAAACTTTGGTCTTCACCTCATTCACATCATCACACACGGAGTTAATCTTTTCTTTCAATCCAGCAATATGAGAAGTGTTTACCGCAACCATTGACTCCAGCTTATCAGACCGTGTGTTGATGAGCTCAGAAAGTTTAGTAATAATGTCGTCAGCGGATTCACTCCGGCCTTTCTTCGAGGGAGGCTTCACAGGTGTATCAGGAAGCGAGGGGAAATCAACTTCTGACATCACCGAAAATTCAATTTTCTCACCAGGAGGACCATAGTAATCGTGACAACTGTCGACAAGGACGTTGTAAGCAGGAGCAGAGCTGGCTGACGACGCCTCCGTGTCAACAACCAGTTCTTTCTTCTTCATCGCAGAATTCTTCCTTTTCTTATCAGTTGACATTTTTCTCACATATGAACGCCCGAGTAGCACTTAACATCCAAATAGGGTGCAGACTAAAATCATAAAGTCCGTCTTATTGCTTAAAATAAACTTTGTTGGTGGGCGCTGTCTCAAAACCTGTGCTCACGACGCCATCTTGCGCGCCCCCCCCCCCCCCCCCCCCCCCTTTTGGGGGTGAGGTAGTTTAAATGCAATCTGTGTTGTGATGTCACAATCGAGTTGCATTGTGGGATATGCAGCTGCTTGAAGCGCATATCTGAGTAAACTCGCTCCCTTGGCCAAAATCGAGGGTCTGAGGGTCTGTCGACAAAAACTTTCCTCGCTCACTTAACTAAGTGAAACAGACATCAAAAGTGCAGGCGGGGATTCCCCAAGGTGAAGTGCTTTGGGAAGTTAGCGAGTGGATGTTAAAGTGAAGCGGAACACTGCCCGAGATATTGTGTTCAAAGTATTTATAGCGCAAAATTTGTCAACTAATGCAAAACTTTTAGACAGCAAGATACTTTTTTGAATAAAAAATATGATAATGCTTACTCAATATAACTACTTCAGAAAAAAGTGCACAATTTCCCGTTAAAGGTGCACTCTTTTTGTCTTAGTGTCATCTTGGACTTACATTAACACCTAGGGCAGCTTGGATGCAGCATCTTTAAAGTCAATAGTTTTCAGTTTCCGATTCCATTGTAGAAACTGCGTATTCACAGTCAGCCATCATTACTTTAAACAATGATTGAAAGTGTCAAATAACAGGACGGTTAATGAGATTAAGCGAGTAGTATTCAGCTGGTCATGTGATTCTAACATGGCAGCCCCCATGTGCGAACCCTCTTAATATAGAATAAAACAGCTTTTATAAAGTTATTGATATGACTTATCATTGATATGAATGTGAGTGGTCATGATTTCCAACATATATTGCAAAATTACAATCCATGTCTTTAGGAGTAAAACTTTTTTAATTAGGAAAAATCTTTTGATTTAATGACCTTGAACACATTTTAAAATGATAATTAAGTATTTTGTCTCAAAATAGATTTTTCAGGGATTTCCATTAGCTACATTAATTTACAAAAATAAAAATATATATTTTTTATTATTATTATTATAATTTGTAATTCCTCAAATTCAACCTTTAGACACCACATGCAAAGATCTCATAGATCAGGTGTTTAGGAAAGTGCTGTGGTAGTTTTTGTTGCTATTAAGTGTTTGGGAGAAAATAAAATCAAAGAAGCCTTATACCCCGTTGTCCCATAGCGTCGCACTATAGCCAAGGAACTAATAGCTCCCATTTATTTTCATTGTAACAAAATGGGAATTGGTGTATCACTATACACAGAAGTACACTGGAATTAAAAGCTTATTATTATCATTATTATTATTATTATTATTATTACTATTAACTGACAGGCAACATTTAATTATTCATGAATCATCACACATTGTACAATTCCCACTAGTTGCAGGATTTATCGCAGCTCTTGCTTTCTGGGAAGTCCATTTTATAGCACATGTTGCAGGAAAAACATGCATTAGTTTACAATAGTTTACATTAGACAGTTATCAAGGTTACAGTGAGGCACTAGCAATGGAAGTGAATGGGGCCAATTTTGAAAGTTAAAATGTCAACAACTTTATGGCTCAAATAATAAGTTTTCACAGAATAATTAATGTAAGTGAGTTTATTAAATTGTTAGCTCCAAAAATCGGCCCCATTCACTTCCATTGTAAGTGCCTCACTGTAACCTCGATTTTTGCTTTATTTTATTTTTTAGAGGGCCGAGTCGAAATGAATTTGACTGGTAATCAACATTATGCCGCAAATCCTGTCGATTGAGTTTAACTTGGATTGAACCCGAAATATTCCTTTAATATTTTCTACACTAGAGGGAGCTGTTTACAGAGTTTTCGAGATCTCTTTAACCTGACATTACATACAGGTGCTGGTCATATAATTAGAATATCATCAAAAAGTTGATTTATTTCAGCAATTCCATTCAAAAAGTGAAACTTGTATAATGTATACATTCATTCCACACAGACTGATATATTTCAAGTGTTCATTCCTTATAATTTTGATGATTAAAACTGACAACTAATGAAAACCCCAAATTCAGTATCTCAGAAAATTAGAATATTACTTAAGACCAATACAAAAAAAGGATTTTTAGAAATGTTGGTCAACTGAAAAGTATGAACATGAAAAGTATGAGCATGTACAGCACTCAATACTTAGTTGGGGCTCCTTTTGCCTGAATTACTGCAGCAATGCGTCGTGGCATGGAGTCGATCAGCCTGTGGCACTGCTCAGGTGTTATGAGAGCCCAGGTTGCTCTGATAGAGGCCTTCAGCTCTTCTGCATTGTTGGGTCTGGCGTATCGCATCTTCCTCTTCACAATATCCCATAGATTTTCTATAGGGTTAAGGTCAGGCGAGTTTGCTGGCCAATTAAGAACAGGGATACCATGGTCCTTAAACCAGGTACTGGTAGCTTTGGCACTGTGTGCAGGTGCCAAGTCCTGTTGGAAAATGAAATCTGCATCTCCATAAAATTGGTCAGCAGCAGATAGCATGAAGTGCTCTAAAACTTCCTGGTAGATGGCTGCGTTGACCTTGGACCTCAGAAAACACAGTGGACCAACACCAGCAGATGACATGGCACCCCAAACCATCACTGACTGTGGAAACTTTACACTGGACTTCAAGCAACATGGATTCTGTGCCTCTCCTCTCTTCCTCCAGACTCTGGGACCTTGATTTCCAAAGGAAATGCAAAATTTACTTTCATCAGAGAACATAACATTGGACCACTCAGCAGCAGTCCAGGCGAGACGCTTCTGATGCTGTGTCTTGTTCAAGAGTGGCTTGACACAAGGAATGCGACAGCTGAAACCCATGTCTTGCATACGTCTGTGCGTGGTGGTTCTTGAAACACTGACTCCAGCTGCAGTCCACTTTTTGTGAATCTCCCCCACATTTTTGAATGGGTTTGTTTCACAATTCTCTCCAGGGTGCGGTTATCCCTATTGCTTGTACACTTTTTTCTACCACATCTTTTTCTTCCCTGCGCCTCTCTATTAATGTGCTTGGACACAGAGCTCTGTGAACAGCCAGCCTCTTTAGCAATGACCTTTTGTGTCTTGCCCTCCTTGTGCAAGATGTCAATGGTTGTCTTTTGGACAGCTGTCAAGTCGGCAGTCTTCCCCATGGTTGTGTAGCCTATAGAACTAGACTGAGAGACCATTTAAAGGCCTTTGCAGGTGTTTTGAGTGAATCAGCTGATTAGAGTGTGGCACCAGGTGTCTTCAATATTGAACTTTTTCACAATATTCTAATTTTCTGAGATACTGATTTTGGGGTTTTCATTAGTTGTCAGTTATAATCATCAAAATGAAAAGGAATGAACACTTGAAATATATCAGTCTGTGTGGAATGAATGTATACATTATACAAGTTTCACTTTTTGAATGGAATTACTGAAATAAATCAACTTTTTGATGATATTCTAATTATATGACCAGCACCTGTATTCAGACACTGATCAGCCACAAAATTAAAATCACCTGCCTAATATTGTGTAGGTGTGCCATTTAAAAACAAAACAAAAAATGTTTGGAAAAGGGCACATATGCAACTAATGTAAAATATAATGTTGAGCAAATGTTTCAATGCAAATTACAATATTATGAAGTGGTTAAATGTCAAGTATCTTAATTGAGCTATATAATGGACATGTAAAATAATTGGCTAAACCAGAAATCTTAATGTAAAGTTAGCTTCAACTAGAATCTATTTTAAGAGAGTTTAATATTTGTAGGATTCAACATCATTTTACACCACAACGGCCCGGTTGTTCAAAAGTAATCCACTTGGATTTTGGATAACGGATTGGATCAAATCTTGAAAATGGGTTTTTCAAAAGAAAAAACGGATTACATAATCGGATTAGATCACGTAATCCAATCTTGGTTTTGATCCGGATCAAACCTTTAGTTTGGGTTTTCCAGAACTGTTTTGTAGGATTTGGATCACTTTGATCCAAAACATCTGGATTAAACTGATCCCATCAGAAGGGTGGATTCAGCGTGGATTTCATGCCCAAAATGTAATGAAAACTTTAAAAATGTATCAAATAATACTATATTTGGATCATGCAGTATCTTACAAGATATCCTATTTATTCATAAGGTTTTAATTTTATTTGTTCATCCGTCAGGCTACAGTGATTAGGTAGGCTTTAACGTATCCAGCCTTTCAGTATAGGCCTACAGCAAAGTAGAAAGAGTTTGGCCTCATAAAATAATCCCCCAAACAGCTGTCAAAATTGACCAAAAACAATAAATTTTATTCTGTCACTAATTGATATATATATATTCATCACAATCGAAAATATTTTTGTTTTTAGAATATTTATTAGTGATGCATGCAATGATTACAGAATAACCAAAAAAATGCAAAGAATGGCAATCACTGATTTTTGAAATCCAAAACAAATCCAAATCAGAAATAGTGTCTAACTATTGCGTCCCTTGTTGCACGTCCTGTTTGCTCGTTCTGGCAGAATGCAGGAGGTTGGTTAGGGTCTCCAAGGGGCTCAGGTCCATCATTGTCAGCACAGAGAGGGACATTGCGCTTAGTTGCGATGTTGTGCAGGACAATACAGGCAAGGGTTATGTTGCATGCTTTCTGTGGTTCCGCTCTCAGGTAGTTAAGGCATGCAAAGCGCCTCTTAAGAACTCCATTTAAACGCTCAATTGCACATCTTGCTCTGCAATGAGCAGTGTTGAAGCGTGCCTGCGCCGGTGTATTTGCTGTTAGAAAAGGAGTCATCAGCCATGGTAGGAGTGGGTAGGCACTGTCTCCTAATATTATGCCATCCGGTCGGTTGGTTTGGAGGTCTCTATTTAGAGCGCTCTCCCTCAGGATGCGTGCATCATGGACAGACCCAGGCCACTTGACAACGCAGTTGGTGATGATGAGGTCAGCATCACACACAAGTTGGACATTGATGCTGTGCCTCCCCTTTCTGTTTATAAACTCCCATTCATTCTCACGAGGTGCTTGTATATGCACATGTGTGCAGTCGATTGCTCCAATAGTATTGGGCATATTCCCCAAAAGAAAAAAGCTGCGCTTGGCCTGTGCAATCTGGTTGTCCTTTGGAAAAGAAACAAATTCATTGACCAGGCTGGCCAGTGCGATTGACACATCTCTCACCACATCACACACAGCTGATTTCACCACTCCCATATAGTCACCAACAACTTGATAGAAAGTCCCACATGCATAAAATCGGAGAGCAATGAGGATCTGGTCTTCCACAGACAGACCGTGACTCCTTTGGATTCTGTGTTGAAGTTTTGGCCTGAGAAGGTTCACAAGGTACTCTATATCAGCCTTCCCAAAGCGAAACCGGACATACAACTCCTCAGTGGTGTATTGCTCCAGTGGCTTGGTACGTTCAACATACACCCTTTGACGGTATCCTCTCCTGGCAAAGTGGTGGTGGCGGTGGACAACACCTGTCATTTCACTGTCTCTCTGTGAATCCTCTGAGAAAGGCTGATTTATATGGCTGTGTAGTTGGTCTTTTCAAACACACCTATTACAACTGATTTGTTTTGGCTTGTGTTCAATTGAGGCAATTGGACCCAAGGCCTATAATTGATGAACAATGTTCACTATAGTAAAGCAACGGAACCATGGACTCAAGAAGCTGTAACTTCACTGCTGTTGAAACCAATACACTACTAGAGGGTGTTCGGTGCCATTATGGAACAATAGTGGGAAGTTTTAATTCTGCTAAGGATACCAACAAAAAGAAAAATGATGTTTGGATTTTAATCACAGAAAATGTGAATGCCATAGGGTCTGGCCAGAGGAGGACCACAGACCAAATCAAATTGCGGTGGAAGAATCTTAAGGCCAGGGCAACAAAGGACCATGCTGAAGCCAAAAACCCACAAACAGGCAACAAGCCATTTAAGAGGGGAGATTACACAGATGTGGTCCTCGACATCATTGGAGGTGAGAAGTCGCAAGCTCTCCATTGTATTCAAGGTGTTGTAGGGGATGGCGAGCCTTGGATTGAGGAGGAGGAGGAGAATCTGCCAGTTCCTCCTGAGGCTGATCCAGAGAGCGTATTTAAATTGAATCTCAGCTCTGTTCCTGAGGAAGAAGCTGGATCCTCATTGGTTGAGCCAGTGGTAGTTGCCACAGGATCTCAGAGGAAAGGCTTGAAGCGCCCTTCATCAAACAAAGATGATGATTACAAGGCACTTCTGCAAAAAGAGACTGAAAGGGCAGAAGCACAGCTTCGTCTGGCAGAGGAACAACTGACTCTGACCAAACTGCAGCAAACCAAGGCCAGACTTGAGATCCGCCTCCTAAAGGCTACGCTCAGACAAGCTGGTCTCTCCACATCAGATGAGGAAGTCTGAAATTATTGTGGAGTATTTGACATTAAGTCTTTTTTTTTAATTCAATACATCTATATTTGAAACTTGTTATAAATATCCTCAATGTACAGTGTGTGTTACTTGTTTTGTCTACTTGTTGCTCTTTACATATCTATAGTTCTACATTGTGATTTCCTATCCTGTTTGAGCACTGGTTATCCAGATTTGGTGATCCTGAAATGTTCCTATCCGGATCAGATTGATCCAATCCGATGTTGCTTTGAAAAACTGGCTCAAAAGTAAGCTGGATTACGTGATCACGGATCGCAAAAAAAAGGATTACTAAATCCGGATCAATTTTATCCGGATTAAACCTTTTGAACAACCGGGCCAACATTATCAGCCACAACATTAAAACCACCTGCCTAATATTGTGTAGGTCCCCCTCCTGCCGCAAAAAAACAGCGCCAACCTGCATCTCAGAATAGCATTCTGAGATACTATTCTTCTCACCACAACCTTACAGAATGGTTATCTGAGTTAATGTAGACATTGTCAGTTTGAACTAATCTGACCATTCTCTGTTGACCTAGCTCTCATCATCAAGGCATTTACATCCACAGAACTGCCTCTCACTGGATTTTTTTATTTTTATTTATTTATTTATTTATTTTTGGCACTATTTGGAGTAAATTCTAGAAACTTTTGTGTGTGAAAATCCCAGGAGATCAGCAGTTACAGACATACTCAAACCAGCCCATCTTGCACCAACAATCATCCATGCGATTATCTAATCAGCCAATTGTGTGGCAGCAGTGCAGTGCATTAAATCATTCAGATACTGGTCAGGAGCTTCAGTTAATGTTCCCATCAACCATCAGAATGGGGAAAAAATGTATCTCAGTGATTTGGACCATGGCATGATTGATTGTGCCAGATGGGCTGGTTTGAGTATTTCTGTAACTGCTGATCTCCTGGGATTTTTACACACAACAGTCTCTAGAATTGGTGCCAAACACAAAATACTTCCAGTGAGTGGCAGTTCTGTGGACGGAAATGCCTTATTGACAAGGGAAGTCAACAGAGAATGGCCAGACTGGTTCGAACTGACAAAGTTCCAACAAGTTATATTTTACTCATTATATGAACAGATATAATTATCTGTTAAATCCTACAAATACCGTTTTAAATTCTTTTAAACTCTCTTAAAATAGATTCTAGTTGAAGCAAACTTTACCTTAAGATTTCTGGTTTAGCCAATTATCATACTTGTCTATTATGTAGCTCAATTAAGATACTTGACATTTAAATACTTCATTTTATTTTGCATTGAATCATTTGCTCCAGCATTCAACATTACATTATATTAGTTGCATCTTGGCCCTTTTCCCCACATTTAAACATTACTTAATGGCAGATTGTGTGAGATATGGGTGTTTTTTTTAATAATAGTATCAAATCTTCAAACACATCCATACTCTGACAGGTGTTTCCACAGGAAACTGTGAAGTGTGCAGCTGATGCATTTGTATTCATCCAGTTGTGATGAATCCCTCAAAATAACTCTACTCAAGAAGAGGTACTGGTTATTAGATAGTCTCCTTGAGTATAGATACATTTATTCTGTCAACACTGACAAGACTAATAAGTGTCTTATTTAAAAATGGGCAACTGCATTGCCTTACATTCGTATTTCTGAATGTACAACTGAAAAAAATACAGAATTTTACATTACATATTCACAATAGATACATGTTTGATTTAACACTTTTGTAAAATAAAATCTGAAACCACTAAGAGAACATTTCATTTGCCACAGATTTCTGAAACATCAAGACACAAGAAGACGGTGGTAATGAAACAATTTTATTGAATCTTCCAGTAGAGACTTGATATTCATGGAATAAAACTGCTTTCTGAGAGTACAAGTAAGCAAGAACAGCACAAAAAAAGAAAAGACAAATAGAAACAAGAAGCCACTTATGAAAGTGCACATATGAAGGAACAACAATATATTTTCTTCCAAAAAAAAGAAAAAAAAAAAGAAAGAAAAGAAAATACAAAAATGTTTACATTTTAACAGTGGATGGGATTTCACTATGAATAAAAAAAACAGAAAGCAAGTTAGTCAAAAATCTACTTTTTTTTAAAATTCAAAACAATATTACTAGTGCCATTTAGAACTTAGTCAACAAATACATTTCTTTAACTCTAAAAAGTATTTTTTTTATTTAATTTTTTTTTAAAACAGATTATTCATGGCATTTCAGAAATAAAAACAAATATGGACGTTCTTTCGTGCAGCACAGTGGTGCAGTGCACAACATATGGACAAAGTAAACAATGCCTGTCTCTGCTTTCGTACACACCATAGACTTACAATCCTGGGGATCAAACCACACTTGCAAAAAAACAGACTGCACAGCACTTTCTCTACTAATAAGTACATTTACACACTACTTCTTAAATCAGTCGAAGACAACTGCGATAAAAGTAGAGCAACATATGCATGAATTTGCTCATGCATACCTACCCACTACTAACATGCCCAACTCCCCATACATATTTCGTAAAGATTTGCACATTCAAATATGTGTTTTTCTTTTACATTAGACATTTCTGTCCATTTCTGCTACATTTTTATTTTCTTTCCAAGACTGAGATATCATAGAAAGATGGCTGGGAGAAATTATGCGTTAATGGCCTTATTATCTTCACACATCCTCATGCCCTTCAGTTCATTTAAAGCATAATTGCGACAAGGAGGAGAGCGGGGCCGGCCATGTGCACTCAATCGGGCTAATCAGCCGAGGAGAGGGATAATGCCGAGCCAGATGCAGCAGTTTGGGAGAGAGAGAGCCACACGCAGCTGCCATATTTGTTTGTGTCTTTTTTAGTTTTCATTAAACATTATTTTGATGGTTCGTCCGGTTCCCACCTCCACCTTGCCCATTTTAAACCTTGTTACATTGGTGCCGAAACCCGAGAAGGAGGAGGGATGTGCTGTTGCTGAGTCCTCGCCATTGCCATCTGCCCAAAGGAGCAGCCGCAAGGGGCGGAGGGGCTCACTACCGCCCGCCAGAATGCGGAGGGACTTTCCATCCGCCAGGGGTCAGAGGACTCACTCCGGTCCATCCGGGGCGGTGCGGCTGTCATCCGCCAGAGTGTGGGGGAGTGGTCAAGGACCAGGCGACGGTATGTCTGAGAACCGGCATGCAATTTTTTTTCTCTCTCTCTCTCAGTCCCTCTGCCTTGCCCTTTTCCTCTCCTCTTTTTCCTCCCCTATGTCTCCCTTCAAGGTCTCGATAGGTGGAGAAAGCCTGCCGGCAGGTGCGGGCCAATAGGGCTACGTCCCACGCCCCAGCCTGGGGTAAGGGAGGGAGGAGTGTGACAAGGAGGAGGGCAGGGCCGGGCCGTAAGTGTGCTTGGCCGGCTCCCAATATGGCTAATTAGCCGAGGAGAGGGATAAGGTTGAGCCAGAAGCGGAAGTTTGGGAGAGAGAGCTATTTTTTTGTGTTTTCATTAAACATTATTTTGATGGTTCGTCTGGTTCCTGCCTCCTCCTTGCCCATTTTAAACCTTGTTAAAATAATATTGTCTCTTTTTTTAGCCATGTTCATCATTCTAACCCACTACTCTGTACATGTACAACACTGTACTAGCCTCTAAGTTACGATTCAGATCTTTTTTCCCCAATGGAATACTGAGATGTAAACTGGAAAAAGGAGAAGAAATGCAATAGAAAAAGAAAGAAACAAACTGCTAAAAAACCCAATTTCTTTCACAAGACCAAAGGGGGATACTTGCCACAAATATGATGGCCTCATCATTTAACATGCTTGGTCACATAAAGTTGTCAAGTATCTTCCAGATTCTCTCAGGCTAAGAACTGAGGACTCTTCAGCCAAATGTTATGCCCCCAATCAATCTTCCTTCAAGTAGAATACAAACCCCACCCCTCTCGCCCTTCCTCCCTCCCTCCCTTTAACCAATCAACTGCTCTGTGGGAACCTAGATTGAGAGGGTTCCATAAGCCATTGCTTTATGGTCAGCTCTGTCTAGGACACAGAGGAAATAGGGTTGTGAGGGGAGCCCATCTGGGTGAGGACTTTATCCAGCCACTGCAGGGGACCGTGAAGATGAATCTCAATCCAGCATGGGGTGCTTGTCACATCCTGTCGATGGTACTCTGCACCCCAACCCTGAAACACAAGTAGAAATCCATTTCACCCAGTGTTATTATCGATAATGAATACTAGAACAAACTAAATGTATACGTTTCTGTTGATTGAAACATACATTCGAGTACTTTATTAGAAACACTTTACTAATACTATGTAGGGCCTCCCTTTACTCTCAAAACAGCCTCAAATCTTCATGGCATGCATTCCACAAGATGTTGGAAACATTTCTTTGAGATTGTGGTCCATGTTGACATGATTACATCGCGCAAATTCTGTAGATTTGCCAGCTGCACATTCATCAGTGAGATCACTTTTTTTTCCCCAGTTTTGATGGTTGGTGTGTACATTAACTGAATCTCCTGACCTGTACTTGTATGATTTTATGCATAGCCCTGCTGCCACACAATTGGCTGATTAGATAATCGCATGAATAAGTAGGTGTACAGGTGGTCCTAATAAAGTACTCAGTGAGAGTAATTGGAAAAACTGAAACTAAACTTGACACATGACTCCAAAATGAACTAAATTAAAATAAAAATTAACACAACTTATTTTAGCTTTTATTTTCGATAGATGGTGTTGTCATTAATAAAGTGTTTTAATTAAATCTGAAATTAAACGTTTTCGGTGTTAAAATACTTTTCACTTATCCCACATTATTATTCAGATACAACTAAGTAAGCTATTTGTAGATTAATTTTCTCAAAAACAACACTTTGTCTCTGTGGTGCTATAAAAAAAAATTTTTTTTTTTAAATTTCGATCAACAGCAGACAGTGGGCATATTCAGAAGGCTACTGTTTATTTTTGCAATTCCGTTCGGTGGTGCAATGACAGAAATTACACACTTCAGCTTTGGGACAACTTGATAGCGATGCCCCTATGAAATGTAACTTATTAAACACATTTTGTACAGTGTAGAAATTATCCAAAATAAACTAAAACAGCCATAGATTTAAAACTACTAAAACTAAAATAAAATGAAAGAATAAAATTTAAATAAAACAGAATTAACAACTAAATAAAAAATTCTAAACTACACTGTAAAACAATAGTTACATGGAATTGTCACCTTAACGATCTATATCCAGAGCTCGAGTTGAGGGGGATGCCATTCCCCTTGTAAAACCACCATCCCTCCTCACCATCCCCTTTAGATCAATTGTGTCATGTATTACTTAGAACTAATCATGCAAGTAAAATATTTAATGTTTAATTTTAATAAGTTTGATAAATAACAGACTTTAAGGGCTATTAGCTGGTCAGAATTAGATTTCCACATGTGCAAGGTTGTCAGATTTTTATAGTTGAAATCCCCCAATCAGATCTGGACACTTGTACAGTTTGGATATATGCTTTAGTCCCATAATCTGGCAAACGCAAGCTCTCTCTCCAATGCGAAATGATGCCGGATTTCTGAAAACACTGTAAAACAGGTATGTCAGAGTTTGCGATGGGTTGACTTACGCCACAAGTTTTCAAATGTTTCATGCACTTTCAAACATGGTCAAGTAGTAGATTGAAGTAGAAAGACATTTGTCAGCAGTGTGCGAGCGATCTAGATAAAAACCCTTTTCTTTATCATAATGTGGATTCTTTTTACAAGATTCATCATAAAATACAATAACAGAGGGTAACAGGTGCATACTATGTTCATGCGGGGATATGACCCTAATTTTTGTCCAGATCTATTAAAAATACAGAAAAAATGCTATTCACAATGCTATATACTTGAATACACCTCTTCTATGATGAACATTTTTCAATTGCTGAGTTTAGTCATATTAATATTTTTTTCTGGGGCTTTAAGTAAAAAATGTCATGTGGTGTCCAGAGACAGAGAAAAAAAAGGCAAAGTCTCATTAAAAGCTGAAATTTCTGAAAAAAGAAATGTTGGCATGACTAGTGCAGAATACACTTATATTATTTCTTTAAAAAAAAAATAAGCAGTGAAACAATTGTGTTTTAAAATATGATTCAAAACGCTTTTGTCCACCAAATCAAAGTCATTGGGTGTAACCAACATGTAGGTAGTTATTTATGTTGTTTATGTTGACCATAAAAAACATAAAAAAGAGTGTGAAATTTTAAAAAACAATTTGATTTTGATTTTTACATTTTATGAAATGGCACATTTTGTTCATGTGGTGAGACCCTGAGAAAACTAATTGAAATATTCATAATATTCATAAATAAATAAGAAAACTATCTTGAAAAATTAGTTTGAAATATTTTTGGAAATGAATGATTAAGCTGTTTATACTCTCAAGTATTCAAAGTGCAAAGAAAGTTTAATAATACTTTATATTTAATGGTTACACTACAAGACCATTTTAAAGAACGATTATTATTTATTTATTTAGTTAGTAGAAAATGCTATAAAAGGTTTTTCAAAAATGTATGAAACCAAATTGGACACAAAGATAACATTTCTGAGAACATGACACAGGTGTTTTAAACTGGATTATTAAACACCTTGTACAACCTTATTTGTCAATGACCAATAAGTATTAACCCCCCCCCCCCCCCCCCCCCCCCCCCCCCAAGACACAGAAAAAGTGGTAACCTGCAATCATTGTCCAAATGATCAGTTTCTAATTTATCAAACCCATAAAAGACTTCTGTTGGTGTCACTTAATTTGTCAGGTTGATTTAGTCAGATTAAAAAACATTTTTGTCTTGGAAAAAAAAACAATTGCTTTAGATGTTACCAGAAGAAGCACAATATTTAGGTTACGTTTAACTCTTAAAAATTACATCCAATGGTGTAGCCTAATGTTTTCAAGTTGATTTAGTCATGTTAAATCATATTATGACTTGAATTAAACCAGGATATTTAAATGAAACCACATGGAGCACATTTGTTAGGTTACCTGTCAACACATGAAGATTTACAGTCAATATTAACCTTGGTTTCATCTGTTTGAAAATGTATCTGGTCTATAGCATACCTTTACAAAGCTCATGCGAATGGTGCACATCTTGGTCAATTCATATACGGCTTCAAAACCATGATTGACAGATTGTGCCAGGAGTTCCGCAAACTCCTGGTTATTGAAGATTTTGAGGCTGCAGCGACTGGGGATCTTGCATACAGTGGTGGGGTGGAAACCGTGGTGGTAGTTGCAGTTGCGGCTCTGGACAAAGATACTGCTGTCACTCAAACATTCAGCATACACCTCTCCTCCCACATAGTACAAATGGACTCCTGTAAAATGCACACATCATAAAAATCATATTAATGTAATTTCAACAATAGTGTTATATTATATGCAAATTAATCCTCTGTGCACAGTATGTCATTCATGCCTTATAATGTTATCAGCATTGGGACAGTTGATTCTAATCAGACCTTTTCCAATGTGGCGTCTGGTGTTCTCAATCGTGGAGTTGCGGTTGACATTCGACAGCAGACCCAGGCAGAAGCGGTTGCGGTTGTTGGAGGGGTCAGTAAAGCCATCCACCAGTACGCTAGTGGAAGAGGCCTGGAAGGCTTCTCCCACCCGATTATTCAGCTCATAGTACACTATAGAGCACCAGTGCTTGGGTTCCTCATAGGCCACAGGCTGAACATCTGCACAGGAGATTGGGATGAATTAACTCACTGAATACAAACAATCACACACACACACACACACACGTTTTTTTTTTTTTTGAGGACGTGATTTCTATTGTTTTTATACTGACCTAATGATATTATATATCCACTTACCCTACCTTATTGCATTTTTACAATTTTTACTAAGACATTTAGCATCAAGCAGTTTAAGCAGTTTCTTCGTAGGGAATGTTGGCTGATCCCCACAATATCAGAGATTAAAGGTTTTTCCTATCCTTGTGAGGACATTATATCACTACAGTGCAGACAAAAAAAAAATGACCCACATACACATACAGTGCTGTTAAAAAGTATTTGCCCTCTTCCTGATTTCATCAATTTTTGTGTATTTTTCATTCTAAATTGTTTTATATCAAACGAGATATAACATAAATCAAAGGTTTTATAACAAAGATGACAGGGTGGAGGGCGGGCCGGGTCGTGATTCTACACACCCGGCTAATCAAGCCTCTGAGACAGATAAAGGCTGACTGCGGATGGTGGTGCGATAGAGAGAGAGCGTTTATGGGCAGCTGTCCGTCATATGTGTGTGTTTGTGTCTTTTGGTTTAAGTTTGTCATTAAATATCATTTAGATTGTCAAGCCGGTTCTCGCCTCCTCCTTTCCATAACTTCCTTTACAAAAGGCAACCTGACAAAACACAAAATACAGTTTTCAAACATATATTTTTTTTATTGAAGCAAAAAGTTATCCAACACCTATATCACCCATGTGGAACATTAACTGCCCCCTTAAACTTAATAGCAGGTTGTGTCACATTTAGCAGCAACAACTGCAACCAAACACTTCCAATGAATGGAGATCAGTCTTTCACAATGCTGTGGTGGAATTTTGTCCCACTCTTCTTTGCAGAAATGCTTTAGTTCAGCCACATAGGAGGATTTTTGAGCATGAACTGCACATTTAAGGTCATGCCACAGCATCTCAATCAGGTTCAAGTCAGGACTTTGACTAGGCCACTCCAAAACATAATATTTTGCTTCATTTGAGCCATTCAGATGTGGACTTACTCCTATGCTTTGGGTCATTGTCTTGCTGCATAATACAGTTGTGCTTAAGCTTCAATTTACGGACTGATGACCTGATGTTCTCATACAAGATTTTCTGGTAGAGAGCAGAATTCATGTTTCCCTCAATTATTGCAAGTCGCCCTGGCATTGAAGCAGCAAAGCATCCCCACACCATCACACTACCACCACCATGCTTGAAAGTATGTATGATGTTCTTTTTGTGGAATTCTGTGTTTGATTTATGCCAGATGTAACAGGACCCCTGTCTTCCAAACTGTTCTACATTCGAATCATCAGTCCACAGAACATTCTCCCAAAGGTTTGAGGATCATCAAAGTGTGTTTTGGCAAAATCCAGAACATTCTTCTGTGTTAGCAGTGGTTTTCACCTCGCCATTCTTCCATGGATGGCATTTTTGGCTAGTGTCTTTCTGATATTGGAGTCATGAACAGTGACATGTATTGATGCGAGAGAGGCCTGCAGTTCCTTGGATGGCGTCCTTGGCTTTTTTGTAACTTCCTGGATGAGTTGTCACTATGCTCTTGGAGGAATTTTGGAAGGACTGCCACTTCTGTGAAGGTTCACTACTGTGCCAAGTTTTCTCCATTTGAGATAATGGCTCTCACTGTGGTTCTTTGGTGTCCCAGAGCCTTTGAAATAGCTTTGTAACACTTCCCAGACTGCTGTATTTCAATCACCTTTTTCCTCATAATGTCTGGAATTTCTTTCAACCTTGGCATAGTGTGCTACTGGGTGAAAAAGTTATATTTAGGTGTTGATTTGATTGACCTGGTCTGGTAGTAATCAGGCCTGGGTGTGTATAGACCAGTGAAATACATTTTCACACAGGCCCAGTTGGTATTGTACAACTTTTTTGATTCAATAAATAACATTATCTTTTAAAACCTGTATGCTGTGTTTACTCATATTGCCTTTGTTTCATTTAGGTTTTGTTTGAATCTTTGAAACAATTTAGTATGAGATATACACAAAAACAGAAGAAATCAGCGAACAATTTTTCACAGCACTGTACTTAAGAAGTTTAGAAACTTATTAAAACAAAACATAGTGATGTGTTGTCAATTTAAAGTATTATTACACTGTGAAAATATGTTGTCATCTTTGACGAATAATTTATATGCACATGTTTAGGTCATCTGAGAAAGCATATTGTACAGCATAAAACTACATGGCAATAGTAACAAGTTGACCGTTTCACTGCTTTTCATTGGTTTCAAAATATATTTTATATGATTATTTTTAACATTATTGACACAAACCTCATACTAGTTTGATTGGCACTGCAGACAAATAAGTGAATATCTAAAGACATTTATAGCAATAAAGATTTTGGCATCATTAGTGTTTGCAGGATTGAGTTTTAGCAGTATTAATTACAGGATTTGACTTGCATTTGTATGTATCATCTCTTACAGCAGCGGGCATATCGATTTTAATAGTGTATTTATAAGAGGTCACTGTTGCTAGGCTATTAATGGTAACATTCTGTAAAAGGCTTCAGTGATTGGTTATAACACTGCACTGTTCAAGGGCCAAAAGAACAAGCCCAAGTCAGCATAGTATAAGTGTCTGGCAAAAACAGAGAGCTGGCCATACCAAATTCCACCATATCACATGCAAACAAGACATGTTTCATTTGTGGGTCCCATAAAATATATTGTAAAAATGGTAAGCTGCAATTGTTAACTTAAACCTTTAAAAGTCACTACAAAAATATTAAGTATTACTCTGTTAAATTTTGTCTTTTTCTTTTTTTTATTCTAAACATTAATTAAAATGTTATTAACCACAATCAATTGGTAGAAATGTATTAAGTTCTATGTAATATTGTGAGGATGCTTTTTAGCTTTTGCTCATCCATCAATATGTTCACAAAGCCCCAAAAAACAAAATTGTTTTCTTATTAATGACACTGAATGAGAAAATCAGACCTAGGCCTGATTCACAGTGTTTAAATACATTATTAATCTGCTACCAGTCTACCTCAACTAATCGGATGAGGAAACTGTGGCAGGAGCCATTTCTACATTATTTAAATTAGGTTAATTTATGTAAACATATGTAGGCAGGTTGATTCGGTCATTTTAAAGCTGAAGTTTGTAACTTTTTCAGTGTTAAAATACTTTCTTCAATCCCAGTTTAAGACGTTCTTCAATCCCAGTTTAAGACGTTCAAAAGTACATTTTCTTGAAAACTGTAAACATTGTGTCTTTGATTTGAGCGAACCGTTTCAAGATGGTGTTAGTTGGGGGCAGGACTACATGTATCTGCTTGTTTGATCAATGGTAGGCATTTTCAGAAAGCTGTTTTGAAAACAATGATTATTTTTGCAATTCCGTTTGGTGGCGCTAGTGGCACAGGAATTACATACTTTAGATTTAGATAATATTTTGATTTGAATAAAACAAGTTAATTTAGATGTTGCCACATGAAATACATCCTTAAATTTACCTGACTTTTTTTTTTTCAGTGTACCAGTCCTACAAAACAAATTATGGCACTCAGAATGTCCTCTCTCAGGTATCTGCAGCCAACTGTTCTAATAAAGACAATGTGTTCTTCTGAGCATCCTCTGACACTGTGGAACTGAGCTGCAGGTGGGTTTTGTCTACTCTTTTCCCATCAGCCTTTCACAATGGAAGTGTAGTTACAGCACTGCACAGGATGCAGCTTGGACATGCATATCAAAACTGCGACTGTACAGCAACTTCCACAAATATTTCAACAGCCCACTTTCTCTCTGTACACTCGCCTTCACCTCCTGTGGGACTCTGGGGGTTATTTTTGAAGTCACTGCAAAAGATGCCAGTGGAAGAAGTTGGAGAGTAAAATGTTTGGATTTGGTATGATTTTTATTTATTTAGATTTTTCTATTTATTTTGATTATATTTTTGTTTTGTTGTAATTAGAATTTAGACATATATTTGGTTTAAAGGGGTCTTGAAATGAAGAATAACATTTACCTTGACATTTAGACATATAAGAGGTAATGCTGTACATTTTAGAACTCAAAACTTCCTCCCCAGTCTAAAAAGAGCGTGTATACATGCCACCCTGCTAAAACATCTCGTTTTGAAATCTGTCTGTTCTTGACGTCACAAAACATTGCTCATTTGTATTTAAACATCCCACAACATGCGTAATCAGACCCTTGGCCCTGGCCACTGGTACGCAGGCCAAAAGAGCAGGCCTTGTGTGGCTAACTAGTCCAAACATAACACCAAAGGGGACCCATCTGGAATATTTTGGATTATTTTTTAATATATTCATGCACTAGACAGACATCTTTGACCATTTGATACATATATTGTGCTGCTTGTAAAAGTCGCAGTGTCAAGTTACAACTCTGAAAGTGAGAAGCTATTCTCTCATTCAGCTGCTGCCTCTGTAATGGACACGTTCTTTAGCACAGCTGCACTATTTTTATTTGTTGGTGTATGTAAACAAGGGACGTCTTTGAGGATGGACGTCTTGGACTATGGGGGTCTTTGACCGTTTCAGTGTGTTTCCAGCAACGTGCACCTCAGTGCACTTTCAGTATGTGTGTGCATAATTTCACCGTTCTTTGGACTATGATGTGTTAATTGTTTTTGGCTCATGTCAGCATAGATTGCTTCTTAACAGTCAAAATATGATTCAAGGATGGGGCAGTTAAAAGTAAACTGTTTCATTCATGAATATTTCAAATATCATGTCTGTTTGGTAGTTTATGGTGCTGAGTGATAACAGTTGTGAATATTTGAAAAATTGTTGCACCTAGACTTACCTACCAAAACTTAAGTGCTTGTATGACTTATGTTATAACACTGCGCTTAGTGCTAGTGCTCTTAAAATAGGGCCCCAAATATTTTATGGGGTGCTTAAAAATTAAAACTGGAAAAGGAAAAGCAGTAATTTACCCCAAATTACAGATTTCTAACCATTCAAATCAAATTGTATGTACCACTGGGCCCATTTACACCTGGATTTAGCATCTGTCTTCAGGTGATCTTATCACAAGTAATCAGTCGAGGCACATTAATATTTACAACTGCTATTTATATTAATCTCAGATGCATCTACTGTGACTACTTGTGATCTGATTTCATTTAGGGGAGGTTCTCTGAATCTTTGATTTAATACATCACTTACTACATCAGTGAATCACTGTATGTTGATACAGCACAGGAAAAAAAAATATTCACACATTTCTGACTACCTCTAAAAATTTGGTTTGAAAACAGATGTTTTGGACTCTGTTTAAGGGGTTATTGTTTAGTTGTCTGGTTAGTTAATTTCAATATTTTGCTAAGTCTGACTGATATGATGTGACTCCATTTTCAGAATTCAACAAGCTTGTAAATAATGAGCCAATGCTAATACTAACTCTCAGCTGAAAGAACTCTATGGTAAATAATTAATGTTTACAGTTATTAAAAGAACAAAATTATTTGATGTATGATATAACCTTTTAAAGTCATTTAAAATATTGAATTCTGTTTATGATCACACCACATACATAGCTTCAAGATAAACCTGATATTATGGACAAAAAAAGCAGACTGTCTGTGTGTGAGGTTGTATGTGTGTGTGTGTGTGTGTGTGTGTAAGTATGTTTGTGTGTGCACTTCCTGCACCTGCAGTGTGGGCAGGCAGCTGCTGACAGCTCTAAGTAGCCCGTGTCATATTGTAAGGATGGCCGATATCTTTGCTGGAGTGGCTGAAGCTTAGTATGGCAGTGCATTTTTGTCCATTGTGTGCAACGCATTATGGTGCTCATGAAGTGTACCTGGCCGGTTGTTGATCTCCACAGGCAGGTTCGGAGCAAGCAGGTTAGTGTCCATTGGCTGGGGACAGTCCTGTGTCATTGGCTCCTCTGGGGGCATATAAGCAGGTGGGGGAGTTTCTTTAGGGGCAACACCCAAAACATAGACAAAATCGATACAGATATGTAAGAACATAAAAACTGCTGCACTGAATCAGCATGCCTCTAATAAAACTACCTACAATACTGTGTTCCTTCATTACTCACAGACTAAAAATTTCCATGGGTCTCCTCCCATGAAAATTAATTCAAGGTAATTCAAGTATCAAACAATGTGCCCCAAACAAAAGTCGGCCCTGCCTTAAGGCCCCTACACACTTTCTACGAAATCGATGAATGTGTGTGACGTCATTTACAATAAAATATTGCCAAAATGAAGATGTTTTTGCATTTGTTTTGGTGGTTCATAACAGCTTGCCAGGACAAACTTTCAGGAAAAATCTTACCTGCTGCTACACACATAACTGCCATTAGTTAACGTCATTGGTAGGTGTGAATGGAGCTCCATCTAGTTTGAGGCCGAAAACTAATTCCCATTCAGTCAGTTAAGATCAGTCAACATGAATACACCGGTGTGCAGTGTTATTAGCGAGCTGGTGCAAATGTACCTACACCTGTATGATTGTTTGCATAGAGACATTTTTTAAGCATGTCATGCATTTTTTTTAATTAGTTTACAAAAGAAATCAAATCTACTTAAATACTCTTAAGTGCCCATTCACTCTATTGTTTGATATGCTGCTTCACTCATGTGCTGTTTGCTGCCGAAAGCCATTAACACATCTGCCCATAATACGGTATGCCTATCATCATTCTTTTTTTCTGTATTCTGCCCATTAACACCGTTTTATACACCAATCTCCGCAGTAGTATCAGTGTCATCATAAATCACAATAACAGAGTGTAATCGGCACATATTATGTTCGCATTACCGCCATGAAATCAGAATATAAACATGACAAATTACGCATTTTCTAGCTGTTTCGAACATCTTTTTTGCTCTGAGCGTAGAATGAAGAGTGAGTGTGCTGAGGACTTTACGGAGCCATATGAATACCATGCTATATGAAGATGGAAATTAAACTGTATCATATTAAAGAACAATGGTACCATAGTAGAAGTACAATGCTTTATTGAAAGGGAAGATCCTCCAATGATTCTCTCTCAAAACATCCACTATAACCTTATCTATTTTGTGTACTACATTGGAGTACAAAAATGTATCTCTACACACTGAATAAAAGCTCAGACTAGAAAGGTCTGGCAAAAAATAGATTTTAAAATTTGCATAATTAAAAAAGTGCCAAGGGAATTAAGTGTTGGTTCGGCCTAGCACAAAATGAGAAGGGTCTGAAACTTTATTCAGTGTACAGACAACAATTTTTCTTTTTTCATAAGTCTTCTTGGCTTCACACACCTGAAGTAATATTAGTTTAACTGAGCACAGAAACACTTTCTATTATGTACTACAGCAGAGGGCAAGACACATCCAAAATGTATAGCATAATTGAAGATTGGGGAACTATCTCACCTGGCATCTGAAAGGGGCTCCCTGGATCAGAGCTGGAGGGTGAATGGGGAAAGGTGGCGGTACTGCCTGTGCCGCTGTTGGGCGAACTAGGGTAGCTGTTGGTAGGGGAGTTTGGGGTGAAGGGAAGGGTGTTTGCTGGCTGCTGGGGGAAGGAGTCAGGGAAGGTGGCATTCTGAGGCATGTGGGGCTCTGTCTGGTGCAGTGGGTTGCGGAAACGTGGCAGCATAGAGAGTTTAGCATTGAACTCGCTGTTTCGTGGCACCAGCACTGGAGGCAACACTGTAGAAATGAAAGAGAAAGATTTCAATCATAATCAATAATGATAATCTCAAGAACCCACTGAACATCAGTCCAATATAAATTAATTGGCATACATACTAATGTCTAAGTTCAGCATGGACTTCTTGCTTTTATTATGTATGTGCAAAACAACATATTTTCAAAATTGACTATTAAGTGGATTGATTGTACGACTAGTGCAATAATTGGTCTTAAGGGGATAGTTCACCAAATAAAATGAAGATTCTCTCATCATTTATTCACTCTCATGCCATCCCAGATATGTATGACTTTCTATTTTCTGCAGAACACAAATGAAGATTCTTAGAAGAATATCTAAGCTCTGTAGGTCCATAGAATGCAAGTGAATGGTGACAAAAACTTTGACGCTCCAGAAAGGCAGCATAAAAGTAATCCATCCGACTCCCGTTGTTAAATCTTCAGAAGCAATATGATAAGTGTGGTTGGTGTGGTGGACAAATAAACCTGAAATATTCTTCTAAAAATCTTTGTTTGTATTCTGCAGAAGAAAGAAAGTCATACACATCTGGGATTGCATGAGCGTGAGAAAATGATGAGAGAATTATAATTTTCATCAATTTAACAATTTTGCCATAATTTATTCACCCTTATATTGTTCCAAGCCATGTCCATTATCAATAGCTAATTAAAGAAAAATATCAAAGCAAAACAAAAAGAGAAACAAAAAAGAAGAAAAAAATCTAGATTAACTAGTCAACCTCACTCACTGACTAGTTGTTGAATGATTAGTCAAGCAGTCAACTATTGGTATTATAATGTAGCCTTAAACAACTGTGCACTTAGCAGCAATATAATAAACCTGAGGATCATTAAGAATGTATGCTGGTGAATATCACTTTCCTGAAGGTTTTATTATTATTAATATTCAAGATATACATTTTTTTGGTAAAAATACAAATCACAAATCTCATTTAAAAGTCTAATCATAGGCACACACGCCTGCACTCTCTAAAAATAGTACAGCACTAAAATGTGGTAATTGTGGTGTTTTGAAGTGGATTTTTGCTATAAACATCTTTCCGCCTAAGCTGCCCACATGCCTTTTCATTTGTCAAAAAGCATTTACACCGAGGTCTAGCATAAAAATTATTAGAAACTTGCATTTAAAGGATTTTGCAACCAGTATTGTCTAAAAACGAATGTAAACGATCATTATGTGACTTTCTGGAGAGGAGGGGAAAGACAGGTGTCCAGACATCCAACAGGCCCGCACTAAACAAGCGTGTGCTAGGCGGGCAAACAGTCTTTCCTGCTATTGTCTGTGTGGGTGACAGGAGTTCCTGTAAAACTCTTCCTCTACACAGCCATGTTTGTCAGTTTCAGCTGCCACCCACCCCCCCCCCCCCCCCACACACACACACACACACACACACACGTTGATGTGGCTATACTTATGAGGTCACTCCATAGACATTATGATTTTTATACTATATTCTATCCCTAACCCTACCCCTAAACCTAACCCTCACAATACATTTTCTGCATTTTTCAAAAATATATAGTTTAGTATGTTTTTATAAGCAATTTGAATTATGAGGGCACTAGAAATGTCCTCATAAACAACATTTATAGCATAATACCCTTGTAATTACCAGTTTGTATCCTAACAAAATGTCCTCGTAAACCACCCAAACACACACACACACACAAGTGTACACAGACCCTGAACAAAGCCCTTATTCTGCCCCCGCCTGGAATTTCCTGCCCCTGCTCTCATAATGCGTGCACACACACATACTGTGGACAGCTGTTTCTGTGTTGTCAGCTGACCCTCATCTTCTGCTTAGCCAACAAAAAGGGGGCTGTGCGTTTGAAGTCCATTCTTTCACTATAAGCATAGGTAAAGAAAATGTTCTTGTTTCCCATTAACACAACTACACAGAGCACAGAAGGTTTTAGACTCCACAGTTTTTGATGCAGCCAGATTCTCTCATGCGGTATCAGGATCAAACAAAGGAGAAAAGCACCTGGCAGAGGCCAGAGAGAGATATGGAAAGGGAAGGACATAAAAAGAAAGACCATCTGCAGGAACCATGGGAAAGGAAAATTAAGGAACATGCATGGAAATGGGTACATATGGGCTATATATTCCATACGGGATTCACTGACAGTGATTTTGTTTCGCACTATTCAGGCTTAAAAATAAACGTAATCAACTGTACAGAAAATCCATCCAGGAAACCTTCTCACTGGGTACACAGTAAAAAATATTAATTAAAAAAATTAACAACAGGACCCAAACAATGCTATTCAATCACTATATATTTAACAGATAAAATGATCATCTAGGGCTGTCGATTTAGCTTGTTAATTCTGCGTTTTTTTAATTTGAGGAAAAATAATGCAACCAAAGTGAGATGCTCTAAAAGCAGCTGCGATGACCCAGACGGAATGCATCCTGTTAGAGATTGTCAAACTCAATTGAAAAAATGGATTGCTGTCTAGAGTACTCCATAATGTTTAGTGATATGGAAATAAAAAAATATATTTCTAAACCCACTTTTTGTATTGTCTAATCAATGCATTACTTGTATGCTCCCATAATAATGTAATGTACATTACTATCTAAAATTATCTAAAATATTATGTTTATAATTATTTTAATAATTATATGCATAATTATATTTATTTGGGGGCCTTTCTCAGTCATTTTTATATATGTTTAATTGCGTTTAAATTAATGAATTAATTAGCATATCATGTTATTATTACAGTTAATTTTTAAGGCTTTTTCGATAGTGAAGCTCTGTCATGCAACCAAAAGTTGAGAACATTTTCACTTTTGATGCAACGCACTATGATGCAAGCATCCGTTGACCAATGGGAATCTCGGAGAGGCGGCACATGTTGCTCTGTAAAATCAGAAAAAAAAAACATGCATGCTGTGTATTCATTCCCTGTCCTTCATTATCTTTCTTTGTCAGGCTAAAAAGATAGTAATTGCGCAGAGAGATCCTGGAGAAGAGTTTCAATGTTTACTGGTACATAGCCAAAAATTTAAATAGCCATCTCTATCTCTGACTGTCTCTTCCCCTTGTGACATAAGCCTTCCCTTGCTATTCCCATGCGTCAAACACTCCATCAGAGCTTTACCTAGTGTGTAAGCACCCTTGATCTGCATGCCCACATGATGCAAAAGATGCCCTGATACTAATTTGTAAATCATTATTTCAAACTAATTATTCCAAAAGGTCACAGAATAGACTTATTTTAAGAACTATCTCATTAATAAAATCCCCAATCAATATGTGAATTAGGTGCTACTCACAAAATTTGCTTGAATATATTTAGTCACTCACCTGGACTGTCCACCCTCTTGTAGTGGTAGGGGTTGATGCACACATCTTTCTGCTTTGATCCAAAGGGGAATTCACAGCACTCCAATGCCTTGAGCTCATGGTGTGACTGCAGGTCGGGCCAACGCCACACGCGGCAATAGATGACATGTGGCAGCCCCTTCCGGTGCGACACCTGGAGCCTTCCGTCCAGTGAGCGAGGGATAGTGACGCAGTTGCTGGGCTGACCAGGGCAGCTGAGGGCCCTCTCAAGCTCCTCCATGGCACCCTTCTTCTTCTTCAACTTCTTGACCAGTGCGTCCACTGCCTTCTCTGCCCACTTCTCCTCTTCGTCGCCTTGCTTCCAGCCCAACAGCCGCTTGACTGCCGGGCTGGTGAAGGAGAAGAGTGATGTGACATTCATTGTGGCGCTATGTGCGCCCCAGCCAGCACTGTCACAGTGACTCCGTAGGATACAGCAACACACACAAGAGTCTAGTGTTTTTGCTTAATATGAGAGGCGAGAGCCGTAGGAACTAGGAAACTTTTCCTCTACCTCCTCCAAAAGAAACAAAAACGTAACCACTGCGACACAGGAACAGAAGTATTGCAGAAAGGTGCGTTTTTCCAAGGCTAGGTTGGATTATCTTAGTATACCTGTAGACAGACAGACAGCTCAGTCATAAATTTAAACCTTGAAATTAAATTAAAGGAATAGTTGACCCAAAAATATTTGTCCACATTTACTCACCCCCATGTCATTCCAAACATATATGTCTTTCTTCAGTGGAACATGATGATTTAAAATCATTGGCAGTTGATAAAGCTTTAAAAAGGACTCAAAGTTTTGTAAACGTAGTCAATGCGGCTTGAGCATCATATTCCTAGTCTTCTGAAGGCATATGAGGCATGGTGAGAAACAAGCCAAAAGTTATTTTACTGAGAAAAGTGAAAGCAAAAGCAAAAAAAAACAAAACAAAAAAAAAACAGTGCTTTTACTTTCACTATTCACTTATAAACATGCAACAGAGAGCTTTTGGCTATAAGATTTTTTTTTTGTTTCTCACCAAAACCTGTTGTACACCTTCTGAAGACTATGAATGACATCCAAGTCACATGGACTAAGTTTATGACACTATTAGGTACTTTCTTAAGCTTTAATAAAAAGACATACGGTTTTGGAACGACAGGACGGTGAACAAATGATAACACCATATTCATTTTTGGGTGAACTATTCCTAAGAGGGCACGCTGGTATTCCCAGCACTAACACTGACTCAAAAGGAAAAAAAAGAACAATTGAGGCAATACATCTTCTACCCTAAGAACACTGTGATGACATCATTGCATTATGGCTTCTCGGAATGGCTGCCTTCAGTCACAGCACTGAGCTTCCAATTACATCCGCTCTACGGTAAGCTCTTAAAATGGCTTTCAGCATATGGGAAGTGGGATGTGTTCACATGCCACACTACACCAGCACTGGTGTGACACACTGCTGAGTGATGCTGAACAGCACTGGACAATGTCCTGACACATATCCATTTCCGCATACGCAAAGATGCTGTAGTTTACAACAGAAGACCATTCAAGACATTGCTATAGGCTTTGGAACTGCAACTAATGCAATTGGTCACTTGGCCAATAGATCAAACACACACACACACACACACACACACACACACACACACACACACACACACATTTAACAACAGGAGCCTTTCCGCATCCTAAGAATAGAAAGGAAACACATTTGGGTTACGGATAAAAGTACCCATTCAGAAAGATCCCAAGGCAGCCATTCTCAAACTAGTATTCATGGTAATGGGAAGGGAAATAAGAGTGCATAATGCAAGACTTCACACTTCTTTTGAAGTTACCAGATGGTTTAACATAGCATCCGCATTGGATTAAAGCAAGAATTGGTACATTCCTTAGGGCAGAACACCTTCAAATCAAAGTAAGATACACTGATAAAAGTTTGTAACCTGCAAATGTTTCCTGAAGGATACATTTCGGACCCACTTTATATTAGGTGTCTTTTACTATGTACTTATGCATTTGATACAATGTACTTATCATGTACATTGTACTTACATTTAACATTAACTACATTTGTACCTAATCTAAACTAGTGTTTCCCAACCACTGTGCAGCAGCACACTAGTGTGTCGTGAAATAGTGTCAGGTGTGTCGTGGGAAATTATTAAATTCCACAAAATAAATAAATGCATGAAAAAAATTATAATTTCAGGGATCCAAACTCCTCCCCTTTCTTCGAAATTTGCCATTTTGAAAATGATGAAAAAAAATGATTCATGTGCAAAAGTGAGTGATATTTATACGCATTAAGGGACTTTTGCATGACTCACGTCAGCGCTGCAGAATACATGGAAGTCTATGAAGTGGTGCCACTTTACATCAAGGTGTTTTCACACACAAGTTTTTGCTTCACCAATAATGTCTGTCCAAATTTATGAAGAGACATTGCTCATAAAATCACCCCTCTGAGACGCTTTCTGCAACTCTTGTCATGTGGAGGGCAATGTGGCACTTGACGCTGGCGTTGAACGGAGCGTTGACGCCTCGACTCAACTCGCTTTACAATGACGAAATTTACATTAATGAAACTCAAAATTATTATGATATTTTTTTTATTAGCGCTCTTGCCACTTGTGACTTTACACAGCGAAACATTTTTTGTTTTGCATAGCTGACTTTCAAACATTACAGTTAAACCCGCTACTAAGACGGACAGAAAACATGGACAAGTTCTTGAAAAGGAAAAATATTGACGATGGTTAGCCTATGTGGGATAGTGGTGTGCCGTAGAATTTTTTACTTGTAAAAAGTGTGCCGTGGCAGAAAAAGGTTGGGAAATTCTGATTTAAACCCTACCCCTAAACCTATTCGTTCCTCAAACTCAGAAGCAGCAAATGTGAATCTTGTGAGAATTCTGCATAAGTACATTGTATTTTGTGTATTTTAATGTTAGTACATAAGACACCTAATATACAGTGTGACCTACATTTCTGCTTAATCTAACCCATAAAAATTATTTTTGTTGGTATAACCTAATTGGTCAAGTAAATTTTGTCAGATTAAATAACATCCAGTTCATTTAGATGTTACCTCACAAAACAGTTTTACAGTGTAATTTACTGTACTCTACTTACAAAACACTCTTTCAAGAAAATATTTATTTCCAGTGATCCCATGCCTTTTACCAATGAATTTCCATTACTTTTCCAAGACTTCTCCAGTTCCTTGTGATTAATGGATAAGGATTTTTACAAATAATTGTATAATGATTGACAATCTTTAGTCAAGCACAACTAGATGAATAATTCTCTAACTCTTTTTAAGATTTTATTCATTTTCATGTCTTTCCTTTTTTTTTAAACTGCCAGATTTTATTTTTCATTATTTTACTGTCCACACAGATATAAGAACCTGCCTGTGATCAACATGAATCCACTTTTAACGAGACGCTCTTCCATTGTATCTGTGTCTGAGTGTCAGGTAAATATTATCTACTGACTCTGTTCTGGCCTATTAACACTAGATAAGTGAGGTGACATCAGAGAGAAGCTATTTGAACTATGCTGAGTGCTAAGAATAATGTTGTCCTCAGTGAGCGTGACTAACCTCAGCTACTGTTTCACTTTAGAAAGCTTGTCTGATGTAGGTTACAATCAAGGCAAAGAATGACAATGGAATTTGTAATAACATATTCATTAATTAAGGGAAAATAAACAGTCGGTCAGTCATTGTAGTAAAATAAACATCAACAGGGTGTTCGGGCAAACATCGTGGTCATGTTCACCCCTATGTTCGTCTTATTACACATATACTTATCAAACAAATAAATACATGGAAATTAAATATCGATACGGAGTGGAAATTATTTGATTAGCTTGTGAGTGACACCAGAGTTAGAACATGAGCACAGCAATAGATCTCCCATTTGAGCGGTCAGTTATAAAATGGTACTACAGTAGGGGCAGTCATTATTCAGAAATATCTGACCGCTGAATGACACTATTGACCAATCAGAATCAAATATTACAGAATTTTAAAGAGAATTTTTAGAAAAATGTCTTTGGCCTTTAAATAGTATAAACAAGCATGAACTTGGCTAGAAATTGCTTCTATAGTGGCTGAGAAAAGACACATCAGACTTGCAGTCATTCAATGAAAACAGGTGCAATTTACAACTGGGAAGGAGAGAGTGTAGCGGCTGTTATCATGGACCACAGTGACAGGGAGGCTAAAAAGTTCCTCCTAAATTTAGCACCATCTCGCAGCCAAAAGCTCATTTAAAAGCCTGGGACCTTCTGCTGTTGTCAGGGAGGAGATGAGCAGGGGGTAGGAAGAGCATCACCAGCCTGCAACGAAGAAAAGACTAATCTCCCTTTTGGGGTGTAGAGAATAGTAAGCATCTTTGGGTTCTCTTGACTAACACAATAAATCTGATATCTACTCTTTATAGAAGTTAAAGTTTTCTGTGTGGATGTAGTTAGCAGGAGTTAATAACAAATTCTTACCTACAAGCTGCATCTTCTTAAAAACATCACAAGCCAAGGGAGACAACTAAATAGGTTAAAGAAGAATATGTGGAGAACTTTCCAACTGTTTTTGTGGAATAGGGAACAAGGTGAGTTTGCAAAGAGTTCATGGAAGATCTGAAACGTGTGATTTTTTTAATTTATTTTTTAATTCTCTTTTGAATCAACATAATACAAGTGATTCAGTTCTTTCGTCTTAACTCGTCTCATTTGATTCTTAGCTTGCTCAGTTGATTGTAGGATTAATATAAAATAATTATAAAAAAATCTAATTAATTATAAAAGTCATAACATAATCTCAGAATTACAATTCAGGTTCCTTAACGGTTCTATTAACGATTCTTATGGTACTTTTGTAGAAGAAATATTTGGAAATAAGAAATGCAATTTTTGCTGCAATTCTTTCATTTTTAGAAAATCCCACTAGGTTAATTTCAACAAAAATCATAACATGTATCTTTAACTACACACAGGGCCGTAGCAAGTAATATCTGGGGCCCCTGACTGTATATTGCTCTGAGCCCCATTCATACTAAAAAATACAAACTGGACCTGTGGTCACTTTAGAATCATTACCAACTTTCACCCCATTAGCTACAGCCCTGTTTACACACTGTCATATCAACTCCCATCCAGAAATTACTAGGGATGTACCGATACCATTTGAGAAAGAGTACAAGTACGAAAACTGATCCTTAATTTTTGGTACTCGCGAATACCAAGTTTTAAATAAATTAAATTATTAAAACTTGAATCAAATGAAAATAAAACAATTAATATTCAACATAATATTATTCTATTTTTATAAAATTAAGTGCTTATATAAAGAAACTCACATCACAATCCAGAGTTATTTTTGTCAATTAAAGTGCTGCATAACAGAGCATCATAGATGTGAGATATTGCTTAAAAATAATACTTGATTATTTATTCGTGCCGTAGCCATGGAGCTACAGAAATACTCAAACCAGCCCATCTGGCACCAACAATCACGCCATGGTTGAAATCACTGAGATCACATTTTGTCCTCATTCTGATGGATGATGTGAACAATAACTGAAGCTCCTGACCCGTAAATGCATGATTGTTTGCACTGCACTGCTGCCACACGATTGGCTGATTAGATAATCGCATGAATAAGTAGGTGTACAGGTGTTCCTAATAAAGTGGTAGATGAGTGTATATCCAGTTTTTTTTTTCATTATTGGTGTTTTAATCTGGCTACCAAAAAATCCACTTCTTCTGGACAAGAAGCGTTAATGTCGAGCCCTGAGTATTTGCATACCCCAGGAATCAAACCTATGACCTTGCTGTTGCTAGTGCCACGTTCAACCAGTTAACCTACAGGAACACTAGGGACAAAAGACTCTTGTGAAAAAATATTGAGCAATCAGAATGTATAAAATCAGTACTAGAAGTCAACATTCTTGTGTGTGAAGAAAGATAAACCTAATGTTTGAGAAAAGTGAACATAGTGTGCATGTGACTAAGTAACTGAGGTTCTGACACCAGTGCCAATACATATTACAAGAAACGTATTACGACACACTACATTCTCTCTGATGTCTAAAGCCCTGCAGCGATGTTATCGCTTGATGATGCTAGTCTCTGTACTCAGTAAATTCGCTAGTGGGTGTTTCTATTGCTGTCGTTCTAATATCATTGGTGGATTGCATGTCTGGACATGTCTTTTGAAAATATGATCACAGATGAGGGATTTTGTTAGTAAAACTATCATTTCATACTGATTTGACAAGGAAACAGTTATATTGTCCCTAAAAATGCTAATTCTGCAGGGGAGAGTGTTTTTATATGAACCTCAGCAGTGCTCATTGCATCATTTCATAAATAAGATAAATTAACTATCAATGTATGAATCAAACTCACTCTGACAGACGACAATTTCTTTTCCACGCATCATTTTTAAAAATTCTATCCATGTGGTCACAGATGAATCATATAGAACTGTGAAATCACTCACAGAAACTTTAACTTCTCCTCTGTCTTGCTTGCACTCAACTCCCTTATCTCAAAGGAGACGGGTGACGTGAGTTCAAGTGAACAACGTCTTCACTCTTATTGGTTGTCGCTCCTGAAAGTTGTTCTTCATTTGCATGAAGTTAAACTTTTCTCAACTTTGTCGTGTCGCTTGCCACACCCACACCTATGGTTGCGGCGGTATACCAGTTTCACGGTATACCACGGTATGACAATTGACGGTTATCATACCATATTCATTTGCTTATCTACAGTATTGACCAAAAAAATGCAACCGGACAGAGAATCTGACTTAAGACTGAGGGGTATGACATAAGTGAGTGTGTGTGAGTTAAAGCAGTGTTTCTCAACTGGTGTGTCGCAGGTCTATTCGGACCGAGTCGCGGACAGCAGGGAATGAACAATGGCATGGTTCTCCCATTGAAGATAATTCGGCGGCCACCTTAGTGATAGCCTATTTAGGACTGCCGAGGCAGATTTAATGATAATCTTGCAAACAGCTAAAGGTTTCTCATCTGCACTTTCGCACGAGTGTAACGGAACCAGCTCGCGATCATGATCTGCTCCTCTCTGACGTGTGCATGCAACAACCAGGCTAACTGTTATATTTTGACAAAATGTTTTAGTTTCATATGAAATAATCTATAGAATCTATTAGACCACATTTTATATCTGCAGTGGAAGTTATAGTTTATAAAGTTATAGTTATAGTTATATGGGTAATATGTATGTTCTGTTTGAATTATGTTTGATATTAGGACACAAATGGGATAATAATGGGCTCATATAAGTAAATATGCTCTTTGATTTTTAAAAGGGGGGGGGGGGACTTCCAGTCGCATTTGTTGTCGACGTCAACAACAAAAATAATGTCACTTGATGCACGTTCTTGTACTTGAAAACCATGAACAAAACTATGCAACATAAAAGGAAATGCAACCCAGGATACATTAAATACAGGTTACATTTTTACTATGGTGGGTCGCCACTTGATATCCAATGTATAATCTGGGTCCTGAAACAAAACTAGTTGAGAACCACTGAGATAATTGTACAGACAGAAGTAGTCAGGCTGTGCTGTCGTGCACCTACGGAATATGTTAATTATTAATAATCATAGGACATTACTTTAAAGATCGCACAGCTGATGTTATTTTTTATATAGTAGTTCATGTAACATGCTATTATAGTTACATGCTATTATTTATCATTTATTATTATAATTCTGTTAGCTTTCTTATTCTATTTATATTATTTATTTTCAAAAGGGAGACTTTTAAACATCCCTCCATTACATTTTTTTTTTCAAGTTTCTTCTAAATGTAATAAGCATTTGTTCAACCAAAAAAATAAATAAAAATTCTGTTTTCACTCCTTTAAAATTCATTGTAACTGATAATAATATTTGTGTAATACCGAATACCGTGAAACTGTGATATTTTCTGAGACGGATATCGTACCATGAAAATCTCATACCGTTGCAACCCTACCTATCTAGTCAGCAGAGTTCGCTGTCTCTCGTGTCGCCGGATGTCGCCAGCTCTCATTGAGATGAGGTTGATTTAGCTCGCTGGAAGTTGCTGCATGTGTGTACGGGGCTTAAGACTTTGCTGAAGGTGAAAACTCCACAACACCTGTGTGACTGTTAAAAGTATCGCCATGACACACATCAAAAGGATCTTTATTTTTACGTATCACAGGCAGTCTTTTCATTGTCAAATGCTACAGCCCACTTCAAACTCCAACACATATGCAGCTGTTCCCTTAGGGAAGTTGTCGTACATCTTGAAGGCACCCTTCCCTAGCCCAAACACAGCACAGATCAGGTATTCCCACAGCAGGTGGGCTGTCTGAATATCAGTGTACCTTTTTCTCACACCAGGGTCTTGGTTTTGGTAAATGTTCTCTTGTCTGTCTGGTTTAAAAAATGCATGTCTTTAATGCCCAATGACAGGTCTCCAAGTTGCTGTTCAGCTGCCTTGTTTAAAACAATCCCATGTCAGATTTTGAGGGGAATTCCACAATCTATATATCAAGGCCAAGGCATACACTGTCTGTGTCATCGGAATTGAGGCACATTATTAAGGATTCATAAAATCTGACCACTAGTCTAATGCTTACATAAAAAGTCAATATACCATAGCATTGATGCCTCAGACAATGTTAGTTTGGGCTGTTTAGAACCCAGTCAAAACAACCATTGCCTACTATGTTTAAAGGGATATTTCACTCAAAAATTTAAATTCTATCATCATTTACTCACCCAATGTTTTCCAAACCCATCTGGAGGCAGTATGTTAGTCTCAGTCACCATTTACTTTAATTGCATTCATTTGAATCTTTTTAGCTTACAATAAAAAGTTAAGTGACTGAGGTTAATATTCTCCCAAACATCTTTTGTGCTTCACCAAAGTCATACTAGGTTGGAACAACAATAGGTTGAGTAAATAATGACAGAATTTACCTAAATTTTCCTAGAATTTTTGGATGAACTATCCCTTTAAAGGTATTTAAGACAAGCTGCACTTGCAACAGCAGAGGAATTGATATGACCACCTGTCCACCTACTTAGTGCCATGCATGTTGAATAGGAAAGGGTAAATCTTGGGTTGGGATTAGGGATGTGCAACAGTAATTGACTAATCAAGTAATTTTTCTGCACCAGCTATTGACTATTAAAAACACTAGTCTTTTTTGGGGGGGGCCTGGGTAGCTCAGCGAGTACTGACGCTGACTATCTCCCCTGAAGTCGCGAGTTCGAATACAGGGCATGCTGAGTGACTCCAGCCAGGTCTCCTAAGCAACCAAATTGGCCCGGTAGAGTCACACAGGGTAACCTCTTCATGGTCACTATAATGTGTGGTTCTCACTCTCGGTGGGGCACGTGGTGAGTTGTGCATGGATGCCGCGGAGAATAACGTGGGCCTCCATGCACGCGACGTCTCAGTGGTAACATGCTCAACAAGCCACCTTATGCACAGATTGACGTCTCAGCCTTAAGAGGACTTAAGAGCGCATTTGTCGAATATCACAAATTTATATTCCTTTGAGCATTTATCTGCCATGGGAAAAGCTGAATTATCCTGAACTTTTTCTCTGAATCTCTGAGTCCACTGGGGGCACTGTGGATGTGTCGTCAAGGCGTTGGATGACAGAAGTAGACATAATGGCATCTTTGTGTGCTTTCAAGCAAATCCAAGTGTGGCAATACTTGCAATATTTTGATTCTTATTGAAACCCACTCTATTGGTATTCGTTTCTTGTTAGATTCATGCAAACCAACAGACAATGGTCTGTTTTTATGGTGGAAAGGAAAGAAGAAGTGGTACATGAAACTCAGAACTTATTAGACTGGTATGTGCCATCAATATCTGAACACCAGCAGAGAGCATTTTACAACAAAAAAAAAAACCTTTCATCACTTGTTTTTCTGAAGAATATCAAGTGAAATTATAAAAATGTGATTTTTTTTTTTTTACCATAAAAACAATATGCCATCATTACTGGATTCTATGTAAGCTCCAGGTGAGTGCAAATAGTTTTACTGCGATTTTTAAATATTTTTTTAATAACCCACCTTTTGGTTAGAGTAATCAACTACAAAATTAATCGAAAATGCTATCTCTAGTTGGGAAGTAAGATTTGTTAAATAGATGAGCATCATGTAAACTTAGCATAATAGATAGCCTGACTGAGCACATGTTCGCTGTTTGGCAGTTTCGATTCCACATTTGCGATGCAGGGCACCAATTAAAACACAATCATTGAGTATTTCACCTTGTGCTCTCCAGGCCTAAGTGCATGTAAATATTAGCATTAGCTTGAGCATTGGTGCAGTAGGCAGAGCTATTGTGGCTCCCATCACGCAACTTTGACAGCCTTGACCCCTTGCATCATCTCTATGTATCATTTTGCGCTGCTTCAGTGCCGTTAATCAATTTAGGAGGCAGTAATGATGCTCTCTCGGCCCTCCCAGGGGACTCTGCATTATAAAAAATGTACATTATTTATCAAGGGCTGGAACTGGGGCCCTCCATTAAGCACCAGCTCAATTGCGATGTTCTCAAATAAAGAAAGGGGGGGGGTTGGACAAATGGAGAAGCAGGGATGAAGATGAATAGAAAGCAAGAGATAGAGAGAGGGGAGAAAGACACTTAGACCAAGAGCAAGTGTGCTTCAAACTCCCTCTGATGCCACATTTAAATCAAACGGGCCAAAGGTTCTTGCACAACAGCTAATGCTCTGTAAACTGATGGGTAATCGTTTGTTCTCAGTATGTTGTGAGTCATTGCAGAGCTTCACTGATACCAGCGCTGTGAGCCAAGAAAACACAGCATACCAGATGATACAAATACAGTTATGCTGCTACACTTATGGAAAATAAATGTTTGAAAAAGCATTTAGGTCTTCATATTTAGATTCATATACAGTATATACACGCCTTGTGATATATATATATATATATATATATATATATATATATATATATATATATATATATATATATATATATATATATAAACACACACACACAGACCTGAGAATGAGAAGATGCATTCCCTTTTTTACACAAAAACAGAAAGCATTGGAAGCCGGATTCCACCACAATAAAATAAAACAAATAAAAGCGGTAATTCAGACTTTATATCTTACAATTGTGACTTTATAACTTGCAATTCCGAAATATAAATACATAATTGCAAAAAAATTAAATGGTAATTCTGACTTTATATCTCACAATTCTAATTTAAATTTTCACAATTGTGACTTTATAATTCGTAACTGCAAGATATAAAGTGGAAATGGCAAAATATAAAGTCGAAATTGAAATAAACTGTTTATTTGTTTCTTTAGTTTGACATTCAGCATTTAAAAACTCTGTGAGTTTATATCACACATTTGTGAATTTAAATTTCGGATTTGCAAAACAGTCACAATTATGAGAATTAAAGTCAGAATTGCACGATATAAAGTCAGAAGTACCCTCTATTTTTTATTCCATGGTGGAATCAAGGCACCATCAAAAGCACTATATTTGTCTGTACACAAAAATGTATGTCAGACATCTTAAATTCTGATTTATGATTGCCATGGTTTCCAATCATATTCGTTTTTTTATTGCTCAAAATATCTGAGCTATCATAGATATTATAACTATCATAGTTGTGTTGCCAAATTAAAACACCTGATTTACAAACACTAACAGTATTAATCGTGACCCATATTAAGAAAGTAAGTAAATTAAAATTTGAAAGATTTAACATTTAGTTTTCAAACCAACAGAGTAACAACTCGCCCAAACAATACAATAAATTTTGCCCTTAATGTATTGTTTGTGCGACAAACACACACACTCCCTTTCTCATTAGGGCAAACACACACACACACACACACACGCACGCACACTCCTATGTATCATTATAAGACAAACACACACACACACTCCCTTTCTCATTCTGAACTCAACAGACTATGTGTGAGAATAAAACAATCCAAGTAAATCATGGACAAGGACGAATTCTTGTCCTTTGAGTAATCTGATATGTCATCTTCAATAATGTCAGGAAATCTAGCTCAGGTCTCCCAGGCTCTGCATGCATCATGTACTGGGGAAAATATTCACTGTGCTAGCTAGTGACATGACTTATTGTCATTTTTGTGCACTCCACCTACAAATCATACGATCCCCCATCAAGAGCACAAACCAACGTGGGTGGTAATTATAATTAATGAATAATGTATAAAAGAATGACTGTACAGATTTGAAGCATTTGTGGAATCAATAATCATGGCCAATGCTGACTTGGAAAAGTATTACAAAAGTGCATTGGAATACAAAAATAAAAGCCTACAAACATTTATATTATTGAAAATTACTGTTCCTATGGTAGAAACAAGAGAATTTCAACTTTCACGAACAGCAAACAAATCTACTGTCACAAACATCATAACTAAGAGTATGCTACTGCAAGCAAATGCCAAACAGCATAACAAATGCGAAGTAACTGACTCTTTTGAGTTATTAAGAGCACCCAAGTTTGATGCTCCATTACTGTTGTGAACGCAAGGTTAAGACTCGGAAAGAAGTTATACATTGTGCATTCCTGTAATGAGCATTGACGTCTGTAATTTCACAGTTTGTTGACGCGTTTAAATAGAATAGTAAAGTTTACTGTACCTGGTGCGCTCCTTCAAAGCATTCATACAGCTCGAGCTGCTCTCGCGGCTGGCGTCAGTGTGTCGCGGACCGCCGCACCCTCCGCACTAAACTCTGTATCACGCCGCGGGACATAGTGAGGGGCGGCGCGCGGGTAACAAGTCCTACTTTTTTACACATTCAACGCTTTCAAAGTACTGTGGAATGAATTATGTAACATTATAACAACGTATCCTACTCTTTCTAGGACCCGAGGAGGCCGGTCTGTGGTCCAGCATGGCACTGACCTGGGTGGGTAGGACCATGGGAAAGCCTTAGCACACAAGTGATGCTACAGTAATTCTTAGCTGGTGTAAATGTTTCTATGTGCAATGCTGTGTATGTTGATTAACTAAGGTATCATATTAATTAACTGACAATTGATAGCTGCATGTTTCAATTGCTTATGAGAAAGCCTAAAAAGCTATTTCCTTGGAAGTGATTTAAAATGTAGCCTAATATATTTGAAGTTATGATAATGAAACAAGCAAATCCAAAAGATAAACAAAAATACTTTTTATTTCTACGTAGGCTGATGTGTCTAAGCTTTAAATATTTTTTTTTGTTACTCTCCCGAAAGAACGTGCTGAAAAGTTTTCTTCCCTCATATTTTCTACCTCCAAATGCCCAACTAAGAATATCAAAGTTATTTAAGAATGTCTTCACTAAATTCCTCAACTCTCCGCAGCTTAAGTAACCTACCCTTATATTAATGTAGAACAACTTTGTTAAGAAAGTTTAGCAGTCCAGCTATACAGGTTCACTCCGTTCGAGTGCGTGGGCTCGTGGAACTATGTTATCATTTGGCGCGGCGCGGAGGGAGACCATCGAGAGTAGGAGTGCTGCTTGCGCGGATTACGTCACGCGGTTGGCGACAGAATGTCTGAGTGAGGCGCGAGTAAACTGCACGTGAATGTGAAATCTGGGAAAACACTGCGAGCAGAGAGTGTTTAAAGAAGTGTGTAGAACTGGAAGACAGTTTTAATATGTCTGAAATTAGTCATATATTAATAAAGATTAATATATAAAAGACCATTTTAAATGGGGAAATTGCGTGATAATGATCATCATTAAAAAAAAAAAAAATCTGAATTTTCTTTTAGTAATATTTGTGACTTGCAAGTGTCATATTAAGTGCGGCCTACAAGTCGTTTGTTTTTACTCTGTATTTAAATCGTTTCTATTAGCATATTCTCTTAGAATGGCATTGCATTAGTTTATTATAATATGTTATCTCTCTTCAGAATACATTAGCAACTGCTACAATAAACAAGTAACAATAAAACTAACAAAACAATTGTCCTTAAATAAAGCCTTAAGAATTCCAGTCATAGCATGTTACCAAATAAGCATCAGAGCATATCCAGCAGCTGTGCAATGTCTGGTTATATGATGTCATTGTTACATCTATGGAATAAGACTGGTAAACATAGACACAAATGATAAAAAAAAAAAAGACTTGGATGGAGACCTTTCTGATGTTTTACGAGAAGAATATATATACAGTATATATATATATATATATATATATATATATATATATATATATATATATATATATATATATATATATATATATATATATGTTATATTGTGACTAAACAAAATCCAAAATAAATAAAAGCTGTAGTCACACTTTGCCTGTAATTTGCAGACATGTATTCTTGACATTTTCTCAACCGACTTCTTGAGGTATCACCCTGGGATGCTATTTAAACAGTAGTGAAGGAGATCCCATCTCTGATGGGCACTTATTGGCTGCTTTTCTTTATTATTTGGTCCAAGTCATCATTTCAAAAACTTTTTTTTTAACTTTTATTTATAATGAAATAAATTAATATGGTGGCACAATTATATTTTTGTCTACAAAACTAATTTCAAACATTTAAGCACACGCCTTCAGATCAAGATCATGAGAATAATTTCAGTCAAGTGTTTCAAAACATTTGACCGGTAGTGTATATATATAGGTATTTATGTTTAATGACATACTGTACATTTATGTTTAAGGGTGTACTCACACTAGGCGATCTGTACCGTGCACAAGCATGTTTTACCCTCAAAGTCCAGTTCATTTGACTTGTGTGTATGCTGAACTGTGCCTTGGCCCACTTGAAGAGGTGGGTTCAGTTGGCTCAGGCAAGGTATGCTTCTAGTGTGATCGCTAACCATGACCGAGCACGGAACTCGAAACATGACGTCAATGATGCAACTGGGCAAAGGGATAATTTTGTTCTACAGCAGGGGCGTAGTGTTTACTGGAAATTTGGGCAGACGAGAGTATACAGGAACAACTGGATATAACACACAAGAACAAATTTGTGACTTTCTTTATACTCGCGGATAGCAAAGAACCACTGAGGAATGACGTATCAAGCTGAAAAAACGGCAGGTTCAGGATCTGAAGGTACAGGATGCACTCCATAAATCTGGCAGCTCATTGGACGAAAAGGATGAATTCCAGTGGTACGATGCTGTCGACAATTAGGTATGTGAGAGGGCCGTGTGTCACTGCGCCCCAAACAACTCCAAATAAGCAACAAAGTAAGCAATGTTAAAATGGTGGGCTTCATTGTGCTGTGCAAGAGCATGTTTCTTCCTGGGTTTTTTTCAAAACAAAAAGTTGCATCGTAATGATGTAAGCATGCTCAGGCCTGGAACAATGTGCAATGTGAGTGCAGGCCAGCGGGGGAGTGGGGAGGGGGGACAATCGTGCTTGGGCACGGTACAAGGCAACCAGGCCTAGTGTGAGTACGCCTTAAGGATAAAATCTCTGCTTAATGAGGAAGCAAACTACAATGTTCATCTTGGCTCCCACTGGGCTGTTGTCAGGTGCACTTTCAATTTAAATCCTATTGTCTTTAGCATCACCCACTGCTAAAGAGGTAGGAGGGAGGTCGTAGGACGGCCTCTCACCTCTGCCATTGAGCCCTCAGTCGCCCTCATCACAAAGAAGCCGGGAAGATGTGCCATAGGAATGTAGTACTGAAATGTTCTGCCAGCATTCTGCTGATCGAAGAACAGAAATGCAAATGTGAAGCTGGACCATAAAGGAACTGTCTCTAAATCAGTGGTATTTAAGCTAGCATAAATATCCGACTCATTTGTGCTTTGGTGCCATCAGTGGTCTTTGGCTCAGCGCTGGTGTTTTCAGTAATGCTAAACCTGATGGCAGAGAATCAGGCAGCTCACATTTCAAACAGGCGCCTCCATTGACACCGCACTCCTGCTCTTCTAGAAATAATGTCTGGAGTGGTAATATTTAAATACCGTCTCCAAGGACTTTTTATTTATCTTGTGAAACCTCACAACAACAGACCATAAACTCACCTGCGTGGCTCAGAAACTGTGTTAATCTGTTGCTTGAGTTAGTTGTAAAGAATTGTAGAACAGCCATAAGTTGTTACTCTTGAGTTTAATGCCTAAAAGGGACAGTTAAACTAGAAATTGAAAATAATTTCATCATTCACTGACCCTCATGTTATTCCAAACCCACAAGACTTACTTTCCTGTGGGAAATACAAGAGGAGAAGTTAGGTAGGATGTTAGTCTCAGTCACCATTCACTCTCATTGTATGGAAAAAAAGATGCCATAAAAGTAAATAGTCAATACCTGTAATAAAGCTGAAAAAAATACCTGAAAAAAAAAACTGTTTGAAAATATCTGATTTATTATACAGTATACAACAGACCTGGTCCTCGAATCTGATTGCACAAGCGGCGCCCCAAGAGTGCGCATATACAGTTAGAACAGCTCTGGCAGATATCACTTGGCTTCTCCATGTTCACTGCTATCCAAATAGTGGTGGGGATTTTGATTCATCTTTCATTTTTGTTTCATTAACTGATTCATTTAGTGACTATTTCTGGAGATTTGCATAATTACTCCAGTAAGTGGTGACAAATGAACGAGTCAATCATTGAGTCAACTGATTCTTTAAGTTGTTCAGAGTTGTTCATCACCGAAACAATGTAAGTGAATGAGAATGATTTGTACACTTAAAGGAATATTCCGGGTTCAATAGTTAAAAAGTTAAGCTCAATTGACAGCATTTGTTGCATAAAATCCATTCACTTCCATAGTAAGTTTTTTTTTTTTCTTCTTCAATGAAATGGAGGGACGGGTCAAATTTTATTTTGAAGTTATGAACATTATGCCACAAATGCTGTCAATTGAGGTTCACTTGTATTTAGACCAGAATATGCCATTTAAAAGATTTGTTAAAAAGCACTGATTCATTTACGAGCGAAACACCATCAGTTCAAAACCAATTATTGAGAGCAGTGCAGAAACAGGAGTTGTGCTTGAAGCTTTGGCTTCTTTTAGAACTAATTTCACTAGTGTAGAAAAAATGCAAAAACTAACTGGTCAGTCACAATTTGCTTGTGTGATATTGTACTAGCCATTGACTTCACACTAACCATTTTCAACACAAACACACAATGATTCAGCCTTTCTTGGTTTTGAGTTTGAGTTTTGAGTTCCTATAGAACTGCAGTAGTCATTGGAGTTTTACGAGTTAAAGACACAATGAGCCAAACAGATGAGTGAGCAGTAGCCTTGGCAGCTGACTGTGCCTCCTATTTTGCTCTCTGATAGGATAACAATTTGATGACTGGCATTTGTTCAAATGGACAATATGTTATTTGTAAATGGGCAGTGTGTAAGATGAACCCAACCCAGGCCTGACTAGAGTTAACCCCCCCTCCCCGCCATCAGCAATCCCCATGGCCGCTAGGAGGGTGGTCTGCCTTACTCCAGGGTGGAGAGAGGAATAAGGGGACAATTGTGGGGCTTCACATTGGGCTCAAGAGGCTTTAACAGCTGCCATGGTCACTTTGTGGAGGGCTTGAATGCTGAAGACCACATTAGTGCATTTGCTATGGTCATCCAAAAAGATATATTATTCAAAGTGCTAAAAAAAAAAAACATGGTTTTATGAGCACAATATTATGCTCTATTAAAAATACCATTTAGGCACAACTCTTTAAAATTCTGTCATCATTTACTCACACTTATATTGTTCCAGTCACTATCTCAAAAATGTGAATTGATCAAGACTCTGTGTTCGACCACCATTGTTTGGTTTAATCCAATTACAAAGTAATTAGTTACTGTAATCAAATGACTTTTGAGTAAAAAAAAAAAGTACTGAAATGCACTACATTTTAAATTCTTGTAATCAGATTAAAGTTACTTTTAAGTACATTATAGGGTTATGCTTATTTCTAATATATTATTTATGTAGAATACATTATTTATGGCCTTGTAATGAGTCATTTTGAAGGAGAAAAGTGAGATATTCAAAATATTGTCTATATTTTTTATACACAATGTATGTATGACTTGTGTGTAACAACTATATTGTGTGTAAAAAATATAGACAATATTTTGAATTTGTTGAGCAGAAATGTTTCAGAAAGTAACTTAAAAGTAAGTAGGAATGTGATTACTTTTTCAATGAAGTAATTAGTAAAGTAATTTGATTAAAATTTTAGAGAAATAATTAATCATTTGTAGTGGATTACTTATACAACACTGTCAACTATGTGCACTAATAACATTAACAAATTTGCAGCAATAAGACTGTTCAGATTTGACCAACATGATCACACCGGAAGTTGTTTCTGAGAGTTCCAGTACCCTAGGATCGGCCACATTGTGCTGACTAACTGACAAGCGCCATCTCCTACAGTTTTAGCTAAAGGAAAGTCAACTTTTTCTGATTTCACTTTGAGATCATTCTGATTTGACAGGTGCTGTTGTTTTTATTGTCAGCAAATATAATTCCTGCAGCACAGCATGCAATAGCACTTTATTGAAACTTAGGGTTAAGACTGTCAGAATTATATATTTATTACCATCTCACAGATGTTCCTTCAATTTCACAATGTAAGGTAATTTCTCATGGGACAAGGGCTGTGGAGCTGTGTCCATCTGGAGATATTGTAAGCGATAGTTCTCTGACATCACCCTTTCCTGTGGTGTATTCTAAACAGAGATCTGTGTGGTGAAAAATAGCTCAGCCTGTAAACAAAGATTCCCATGTCTGATTTGCTTTTCTTAGAAAGGAATAATAGTATATGCACTTCAGTGCCAAAAGAAAACATAGGAGGGAAGACTACAACAGTTAGCAAGATAATAACTCAGCATCAAGGCCATATCAAGGGGGGGGGGGGGGCAAGCAGTTTTGGGGGTGGGGGTCGTGGGTGTTGGTCACAAATATAATAGTCCTCTTTGGTCCTTTAAAATAATAAAGCAATAATTTTACATCTTATCAGGCTTTAAATGTGATAAAGGCCCAAAAGTTTTTGGTTTTAAAAGATACGCGTATTTTTAAAGTTCACACATTACAAGACAAACACTGTGTCTGCATTGCTAGCAATTTGCCTGTTTCAGTCATCTTTTCTTTCTTTTTTTGTGCTATCTCAAAGAAAAGATGAATATAACTAGAATTTATTTTCATCACTGATGTATCTGTAAAATGACATGACTGTGTCAGATGGCTAGCAAAAAAAAATATATATATATATATATATATATATATATATATATATATATATATATATATATATATACAGGTGCTGGTCATATAATTAGAATATCATCAGAAAGTTGATTTATTTCAGTAATTCCATTCAAAAAGTGAAACTTGGATATTATATTAATTCATTACACACAGACTGATAAATTTCAAATGTTTATTTCATTTAATTGTGATGATTAAAACTGACAACTAATGAAAATCCGAAATTCAGTATCTCTGAAAATTAGAATATTACTTAAGTCCAATAAAAAAAAAGGATTTTTTAGAAATGTTGGCCAACTGAAAAGTATGAACATGAAAAGTATGAGCATGTACAGCACTCAATACTTAGTTGGGGCTCCTTGAGAGCCTTCAGCTCTTCTGCATTGTCTGCATTGGTCTGGCATATCGCATCTTCCTCTTCACAATACCCCATAGATTTTCAATAGGGTTAAGGTCAGGCGAGTTTTCTGGCCAATTAAGAACAGGGTCCTTAAACCAGGTACTGGTAGCTTTGGCACTGTGTGCAGGTGCCAAGTCCTGTTGGAAAATGAAATCTGCATCTCCATAAAATTGGTCAGCAGCAGGAAGCATGAAGTGCTCTAAAACTTCCTGGTAGATGGCTGCGTTGACCTTGGACCTCAGAAAACACAGTGGACCAACACCAGCAGATGACATGGCACCCCAAACCATCACTGACTGTGGACACTTTACACTGGACTTCAAGCAACGTGGATTCTGTGCCTCTCCTCTCTTCCTCCAGACTCTGGGACCTTGATTTCCAAAGGAAATGCAAAATTGACTTTCATCAGAGAACATAACTTTGGACCACTCAGCAGCAGTCCAGTCCTTTTTGTCTTTAGCCCAGGTGAGACGCTTCTGACGCTGTGTCTTGTTCAAGAGTGGCTTGACACAAGGAATGCGACAGCTAAAACCCATGTCTTGCATACGTCTGTGCGTGGTGGTTCTTGAAGCACTGACTCCAGCTGCAGTCCACTCTTTGTGAATCTCCCCCACATTTTTAAATGGGCTTTGTTTCACAATCCTCTCCAGGGTGCGGTTATCCCTATTGCTTGTACACTTTTTTCTACCACATCTTTTTCTTCCCTTCGCCTCTCTATTAATGTGCTTGGACACAGAGCTCCGTGAACAGCCAGCCTCTTTAGCAATGACCTTTTGTGTCTTGCCCTCCTTGTGCATGATGTCAATGGTCGTCTTTTGGACAGCTGTCAAGTCAGCAGTCTTCACCATGATTGTGTAGCCTACAGAACTAGACTGAGAGACCATTTAAAGGCCTTTGCAGGTGTTTTGAGTTACTTAGCTGATTAGAGTGTGGCACCAGGTGTCTTCAATATTGAACCTTTTCACAATATTCTAATTTTCTGATATACTGATTTTTGGGTTTTCATTAGTTGTCAGTTATAATCATCAAAATTAAAAGGAATGAACACTTGAAATATATCAGTCTGTGTGGAATGAATGTATACATTATACGAGTTTCACTTTTTGAATGGAATTACTGAAATAAATCAAATTTTTGATGATATTCTAATTATATGACCAGCACCTGTGTGTATATATATATATATATATATATATATATATATATATATATATATATTTACTGCCCTCAAGTTGCCCCTTATTGTTTTTCCCCCCAGTAGAATCTTAACACAATCTTTTCATCAAGAATCCTAACGCTGCTCTTTTCCATACAAAAACTGTATTGACCACTGATGTCAAGCTCCAAAGAGAAAAAAAAAAACATAATAAAAAATACCATAAAAGTAGTCCATAATCCACCAGGTCCACCCCTCATTTGTAATTTTTATCTGTAAAGTGTGTTAAACACATTTAAAGGAAAAGTTCACCCAAAAATTAAAATTCAGTTATTGTTTAATTGACCCTGTGTTGTTACAACCCCTTATGACTTTCTTTGTTTTTCTTAACACAAAGGGAAAAGTGTGTGCTCAGTGATGTCATACAATGGTATTTTATGGTGACCAACACTTCAAGCTTCATAAAGGTTGCAAACGTATAATTCAGAAGTCTAATATATTATTTTATGAGACTCATGCCTTGTTTCGAATGCATATAATGAGGTTTGGTGAGAAACAAACCGAAATTGAATGTATTATTTTGTGAAAAATGCTCACCGCCAGTTGAAATCCTGTGCACGTTCATGAGAGTGCACGAGGGCAGCAGTTTGTGCAGCTCCCTCTCACGAGATGGGTGATGTGCTTCAATTGGACCATCAGCAATACTAACAACAGAAAGCACAACTAACTGGACACAAACCAGAGAACAGAACTTACAAAACATGTCAGAAAAGTTTGGAGATGCATTTCTATGCCCAGCCTTATTTGTTCGAACTGGAGTAATGCCATCAAACATCCTACGTGTACTGGAGTATGACATCACTGAGCACAACATCTTTTCACAATTTCTCCCTTATATTAAGAAAAAGAAAAAATTATTAAAGGGTTATAACAACACAGGGGAGAGTAAACAATAACTGAATTTTCATTTTTGATGAACTATCCTTTTAATGCTTCACACTTCAATAGTGGGTACATTTCAGCTGAAAACATCAAGAGACATTCAAGATGTAATATATAATGTATGGAAGTGCCTTTTTACAAAAGGTCAAATTACATTGCTTGCATTGAAGCACTTAAGATGCTCTTTGGAGCATTCTCAAATCATGCTGGAATAACATGGATCATCAGGTTTTGGAGTGGAGTCAATGCCAGCTTAAGTGCATGCTGACATTAAAGCAAAAGGGGAATATACCACATAGAAATCTTGTCATTCATGTTTACTTTCTATTCAACATTTGATTCAGATTTTTATGCTGATAAAATCATTTGTAATGAAAAAGCAGTATGACATTTTATACATAAGGCTACAATCTTTAAACATTTCATGAGGACCTACTAGCTACGGTTTTCCTTTGATAATCAGTTGAGAGTAAGTCGGCATGTGCAATGATGTCATCCCCAACACATTATTGATCGTAACCACCATAGCTACCACCACAGTACTGTAACTGTAGCCGTGGTAGGTCAAAGGTCACTCAGATAGCCCAGCAAACCACCTCAATTGAATTGGCTCATTAAAGGGAGGGCTTCTGGATATCATGTTTTCCCCATTCATTCCCACATGATGCTGAATCCACCTATCCCTTCCAATTCTCCTCACTCTCTCCCTCCATCACTCCAATCAGTGCCAATTAACCACAGCACTGTCAGGACACTGATGCAACACACAGCACCTCCCCCTCCCTCCAACACACATGTTTACTTAGCTATCTAAATGGGGACATACCAAAAACTTTTATTGCTTTTTTATGCAAAACAAACCTTAACCCACAGCCTAATCCTACCCCTAAAAAAAAATGTTTTGCATTATAATAATAATATTAACAATATTTATTATGACAATTTTATCCCCTAACGCTACCCCTAAACCTAACCCTCCCAGAAACCTTTTTGCTTACAGTAAAACATTATTTATTTTGTTTATTAAGCCATATTGATTGACCATTGGTGCAGGGTGTTTGTATTGTGTAAGCCTTTTTAACCGATAGTCCTCAAGAGATTGTATTAGTTTTGGTTAGGCTAAACCCTTTCAGTCACTGAAAATGGCCATCAGTTTTCAGTGTTCTCCTATAAGTGTACACAAATACCTCCATCTTGTGGTCACATGTTGTTTTGACAGCTATATACTTAGATACTGTATTTGTTTGGTTCAAGGTCTAAAATATCTTCTGTATCTTCAGGATAAGGGCCTCATCAGGGCCTCTCAGGACATGCAAATAAAGTTGAGCTATTGTTTATTACATGACATTTATTTATGACAATAAAGTGATTTGATTTGATTTGATTTGATTTACATAATAACAACTGGCAGAAAACACTATGCTAGTTATTACTGAAAAAATATTATTATTGCATAAAAAATAGTTGTTAAATTTAAATATAATCAGTACCCATGTTATTATATTTCTTTTTTGTATATGTATATAATGTGTATGTAACCCTTTAAGATCTGAAGGTGTTTTAAAAGATTTCCTGTTTCAGTGACATTAAGTAAAATTAAAGGCACCCATGATGAAGCAGGTTTTGCCCAGGGCGCCAAACAAGCTAGATCCGCTACTTGGTGGTGTGTATCCTCAGATTTTTTTTAAACAAAATCAGAGTAAAGGAAATAATAAAGTACATTTATTAAGGTGATAGTATCCATAATTTGTCCCTGTACATGTACAGTGCCTGAATGTGCTCAGCATGTTTTAATGTTAAAGGGAGCTCACTGTGAGAAAGAAGCACATTTCAACAGAAGAATAAGAGTTTAGTCAACTGGTAAACAACCTTTAAGTCTTTTGTGATTTCATGTGACATTTCAGCGTGGTGGATAAGGAATGGTTCATTAAATGTGTCAATAGAACAAATCTGAAAACTGTATTAAAAGGTTTATAAAGTCGTTACTACTCATTACTGTATCATAACATATTAAATTGTGATGTAATAGAAAGTTCAGCTCTAAATGAAGTCTAATTTTATTCAGCAATTTTTTTTTTTTTTAGATATATACATATGAAAGGCACAGTGTGTATCTGTACATATTGACTATTGTGTTGCTTTAAAACTGATGATTCATGTGGGTGAAAACATTTACATTTTTAAAAGGATGCAACAATATCAGGAATACAAAATGCCCATTAATTAAATGATTAATCAGCCTATTGAAGTCATAATAAAACGTTTAATATAAAAAATAGAAAAACTGTTAAGAATCCAAAGGCAATTGATAAAATATTTAGATTCAAGTTTTATTACATATGCTTAAGAGCAGTGTGGAGTTTAAATATATGTAAACTTATTGATTGGATAATAGTAGGTCTCTGTCTCAATGTCCTCAATGCATTTTCCCATCGAGTTACTCACATTAAGTCCCACACAAATTGTACTTAAAAAAATGCCAGCTTGCCAATAAACATTTTGAAAGCATTAAAAAATAAATGTCAAGATTTATTGTTCAAATTTGGTGTGTATTATTATTATTATTATTATTATTTTTAATTAGGAATACATCTGACTCATTACTATTTATGACATCCATACAATTGGAGTAGCGTGGCCTAGTTTTGTGTGCTCAAATTGGCGATTTATTTAAATGTAACTAGTGCTGACTCTTGGAATTATTTAATACTTTACTGATATCAAATCCCTACTGCAAAACCAAATGAACAGTATATTCTCACTGCAGAAATATTATATATATATATATATATATATATATATATATATATATATATATATATATATATATTAGACAATTATTTAAAAAGTACAAATTGTTTTATGTTTTAAAAACTACAAAGTTGCATTTAAAAATATTTCTTAAACTGTTTGGAAATCGTCCCATAATACAAGCTCACAAAATAATTATATAAAATTATTGTTTTTAAACTGTGGTATTTCTACAATCTCTTACGTCAATGCATTGCTCGTTATTTTCTGTATCGCAGCATGTCATTACTGTCCCGAAAGAGGGCTTTTATTTTGAAGAACGGGGCTTCTATTTTAAAAACTATTCGAGTCCCTTTCTTTTAGTCGACTTCAGCAGCAGTGATAGTGATAATGTCATAGCAGATCACAGTAAACCCATGCGAGACATCTGTAAAGATATCTCTCATTAAACCTTCTTTCCGAGTGAAGACAGCCTGAGCTACAGGTTATATACAGAAGAGGAAGTGGTGCATAAGAAGACGGGTTCAAAAGCCTTAATAAGACCACCGTTTGAAGTTGGTAATCAAGGTTGTCAGTTGACTTATTTTGTCTGATTCATTGATTTTTAACAGGTTTCATGTTGTTAACAGCTGCCCCTTTCAAAAATGTACAATGGTAACTATAGTATCAAACAAAAATATGCTAGTTGCTACAATGTTTGTTGTAAAACCATAATGAAGTTTTATTGAATCTCTTTAAAGCATTTTACAGTAAGACGCTTTCAGAATCTTTCTGTCATCTCTTTTATTAAGTCAGTGTTGACTAATACCAAAACTAATTACTAAAGTTATATTGCTGAAGCCTAACAATTACTGTTATTACTGACATTTTATCAGAGACTGTGGTTAATACGGCAATTTGGTTTTAAAGGGGCTGGGTCTTTAAGTATTTAAAACCCCTAGTTTAACACACATGAAGTCTATCAAGTTTGTAAAAAAAAAAAAAAAAAAAATCTGTTCATGTTGGTTTCATACATTTGTGAAAAAAACAATTATAGCATTTCTACCCAAAATAAAAAATGGTTTAAAGATTTACAAAGTGTAAGAGGTGTTACCATCAAGTAAATGCCATTAAAATGCTCCCCTTGCTTCCTGCATATATGTGAATGTACACAGCTTAAACATTAAAGGAATATTCCGAGTTTAATATAAATTAAGCTCAATCGACAGCATTTGTGGCATAATGTTGATTACCACAAAAATGTATTTTGACTCGTCCCTCCTTTTCTTAAAAAAAAAAAAAGAAAAGAAATCTGGGTTCCAGTGAGACACTTGCAAAGTGAATGGGGCTGGAACGTAAACATTAAAATACTCACTGTTTCAAAAGTATAGCCACAAGACTTTAACAATATGCGAGTTAACATGATTTTAGTGTGATAAAATCACTTACTAACCTTTTCTGTGTAAAGTTATAGCCAATTTGACAACTTTGTTGCTATTACAATATAATGTCAACAAACCCTAAAATGGCGATTTAAACAACTTTACAGCTGAAATAATACATGCGTTTTAACTAAAGAATTAATGTAAGTGCTTTTATAAAATTATAAGCTTCACATTTTGGCATATAAACCCTCCAACAATTGGGTCCATTCAACTTCATTGTATGTGCCACACTGTAACCTCAATTTTTGGGGATGACTAAAAATGATTTGTTGTGGTAATTAAAATTATACCATAAATGCTGTTGATTGAGCTTAAAGGAATAGTTCACTGAAAATGAAATTTCACTCATCATTTACTCACCCAGATGTGTATGACTTTATTTTTATACAGAACACAAATGAAGATTTTTAGAGGCTCCGTAGGTCCTTACAATGCAAGTGAGTGGGTGCCAACATTTTGATACTCCAAAAAGCACTGAAAGGCATCATAAAAGTAATCCATTGGTTATATCCATATCTTCAGAAGTGATATGAGAAGGGTGAGAAACAGATCAATATTGAAGTCCATTTTTGCTAGAAATTCTTTCTTCTTGTGTTCTTCTATAGACAGAATGGCATAAGGGAGAATTGGGAGAATTTTCATTTTTGGGTGAATTATTCCTTTAACTTGTATTGAACCCGTAATTTTCATAGACACTCAATGAGCACTTTATTAGGAGCACATGTACACCTACTTATTCATGCGATTATCTAATCAGCCAGCAGTGCAAAGTATAAAATCATACAGCTATGGATCAGGAGCTTCATTTAATGTTCACATCAACCATCAGAATGGGGAGGGGGGGAAATGTGATCACATTGATTTAGACCATGGCATGATTGTTGGTGCCAGACAGGCTGGTTTGAGCATCTCAGAATGCAAAACACGTCAAACCTTGAGACTGATGGGCTACAACAGCAGCAGCCCACGTTGGGTTTTCAGAACAGAAAACTGAGGCTGCAGTGGGCCTATCATTTGTGTACCTCAGCAGAAATCCAGATTTGTCAGACTAGGCAATGTTTTTCCAATCATCTTCTGTCCAGTTTTGGTGATTTTAATGATAATGGTGATAATGATTTTATACATTACACTGCTGCCATATGATTGGATGATTAGTTAATCGCATGATAAGTAGATGTACCTAATAAGGTGGCCGGTGAGTGTATACAGTATTTAAAAAAAAAGTCAAACATAGTACTGAATTTTTATAATTTTGTTTATTTATTTTTTGTCACAAATATCAAGACGTTTTCTTAGGGTTACTAAGAAGGTCCTCTCTGTTTTATAGATTTTTTTTTATTTTTTATACAAAATGGCTACCTGCATGTTAGTTACACCACCTGACTTTGATTTGAACAAAGGTTTTTCAAATGTTAGTAATAATTTAAAACAAAATCGTTTCATTATGAGGCCTATACCATATGTTGCAGGACTCCTTGTTCTACTTCTATTCTCTCTGCAAAAGGAAAGTTTGGAAATCTAAAATGTATGGTTCCTATTGACACACTAAAGCAGAAGATCTTAAATAATTGCTTAAGACATATGTTTTTTGTGAAACATCTAATGGGACATCTAAACACTTTTCATAGCACTTTAGGTTTAAAATACTGAATAGATCCAATAAACTAAGTGTGTTTATTTACCACTTAATCAAGCACATTGTGTGTTAAAAATTCAAATTTTATGACACTGATGTTTTTGGACTTTACACTGTGTGTACCTCATTGTGCCAAGGTTTACTCGTGGATGCTTTTAAAGTAGATATTCTTCTCCATTGCAGAATTTGTTCTGCTGAACAGAAGGAAGATGGGTCCGAAGGGTTTTTTACCAATTCTTCATTGTGTTGCTGCTCTCTCTCCTATACACACCACAACAGCATTAAGACATTCCCTTTGTAAGCCTGCTGTAAAACTGGGCTGTGCCTCCCTCTGCACTCTCCAACAGAGAAGAGGTGTTTCTGTGGAGGCTGCCACAAGCCATAATGTTTCAGACTTGACTGACAGGGAGAAAAAACTACTGACCAAGCTTTATGATGGACTTATCGGTGGCCAAAGAGCAGCTCTTGCTGAGTCTATAACCCTTGTAGAAACCCAGCATCCCAGGAAGAAGGAGTTAGCCCAGGTTCTGCTTCAAAGAGTGCTGGCCATCCGTCAGGAGCAGGAGAGACGAAATGGTGGAAAACCAGTGGCCTTCAGAGTGGGTCAGTAAGGTGATGTGTACAATAGGATTGAGGCTAACCCATGTAGCTGTTTGCATGAATGTCCTTAACACAGAGGATATAAATATACTTTTGAATCTGAAAATAGTTTTAGAGGTGGAAATCAAAGTGGGTCAGGAACTTCATATCATCTGTCACCTCTCTGTACGTGTGACTTCAGGACTGTCTGGTCCCCCTGGTGCCGGAAAGTCTTCATTCATTGAGGTCATTGGGAAAATGCTGACAGGACGAGGGCATAAAGTGTCTGTGCTGGCTGTGGATCCTTCTTCATGCACAACTGGAGGTGAGCAGACACACAAATGTGGGAAGGTTTCTGTGCTTGAAGGCCACAGTGCCAGTTTTATCTCAGCACTTGACTTGTGTGCTTTTGACTGTATTACGTGGTAAAGTAATCTGCACACAATACATTAAATTTTAAGTCTTTTTTTGTAGTTAACTAATCTCAATCTCAGCCCACTGTCCATGCAATATCTGATGAAAATTGCACACATAACTTGAAAATACTGCCTCGATCTAGTAAGCGGTAAACTGATTGGCTGGTTCAGTCTGCCTTGAAACAATGTCATGTTCACAAGATTCTGGGTTGATCGGTTAGGAGGATGAAATAATCACTGGATTTGACAAAGTATGCAAGGTTAGTGACATCAGATCTTTTAAAGATATTAAAAGTTTTGTTTGAGGCACATAGTATCAATGTAAATCGCTATAACCCTATAGTTCCACATTGTACACCTCTCTAACACATTTCATATTTTACATGGCTTTCTTTTATCATGGTAAAATATATCTTGATAACTTCGCCACTAAACAGCACGTAATGTTAAGACCAACGACTTGCAATTTTATTTTATTTTTTTGGTTTGTTCGGTTTGAAGAAACTGTATTTATTTTAGTTTTTAGTTTTCTTCTGAATTAAACTAACCGGTTATTAACCAGATACAAGCATTTATAAATAACTTTTTCACTACGGAACTATTGAAAGGGACTTTGGAAAAAAAAAAAAAAAAAATCTTTTTTTTCCTTGAACCTTTTTAAGTCCCTGGTCAAAACCAACTGATTGATCGCTGGAAACCTGAAAATGTGCTTTTCAAGTGGTCAGTCACATGCAGTATTTGTAATATCTGTATAAGGGGTTGCACCGTCTTGTCAGTCCAGGAGTTTTTACACTTTTTGATTCCAAGAACCATGAAATATGATGATCACCTTGTGAGGGTCCCTATGTATGAAAAATAGCAAACATGATGTTATACTGACATGTTGTTTTAAAAATTAAATAATTGGCTTTTATTGTGCCATTGTACTAAAGCAAAATGTACAAGCCAACATTGTGGCTATGCGAGATTAGCGGTTACTTAGTTGTTTACTTTTAGAGTTTCTTGTCTAGATTCTCATCTTGAGTATTACCTGTATTCTATCAATACACTTAGTTTGTCATGCATTTACTGGACCTTTAGAAGTAATGGAAGTAATATTATGACCCATTGTAAAAGTGATCAAAATAAAATAAGTTTCAATTAGATAAATAAAAAATTCCATATGTAATAATAGAATTATTTAAAATGTATTCACCTTACTTGTAAGAGAAGATTCTTGGTCTATTTGTGGGTTCTGTAGCTTTTCATATAAATTAAATTAAAAAACACATGGTAAGGCCACGTCCACACTAATCTGTGTAATCTTTCTTTTTTTTAAGTTTCTTATGTCATCATTTCCATGTTATGGAGAGCACTTTTGAAAGTCTCGAAGTCCAGTTCCGGCATTGATAAGAGGCGTAAATGTAGCTAAATCAATGCGTTTTCAAACTAAAATTTATTAGTGTGGACTTGGCCTAAGAAGACATTAAACTATTGGACAATTTGGTTATAACTTTGTGTTCAGGTTCACTGATGGGGGACAAAACACGAATGACAGAGCTCTCCAGGGACATGAATGCTTACATCAGACCATCTCCAACCTCAGGAACCCTCGGCGGTGTGACGAGAACCACCAATGAAGCCATAGTCCTCTGTGAGGGTGCAGGCTATGACATTGTGTTAGTTGAAACCGTGGGTAAGTTTTTTTTTTTTTTTTTTTTTTTTTTTTTTTTGTTGTTTTTAAATATTTTGCTTTGAGAAAATGCTAAATGTATCTACATTAAACAGAAAGTTCACCCAAAAATGAAAATTCTTTCATCATTTATTCCCCCTCATGCCATCCCAGATGTGTGACTTTTTCTGCTGAACACAAACCAAGATTTTTAGAAGAATTTCTCAGCTCTGTTGCTAGTGAATAGTGACCAGAACTTTGAAGGTCCAAAAAGTACATAAAAGCAGCATAAAAGTAATCATTAAGACTTCAGTGGTTACATCTATATCTTCAGAAGCAATATGACAGAAATAGATCAATATTTAAGTCCTTTTTTACTATTCGCTTTATGAAAACTTTATCTTTCTAAAGTTATCGCAGTTTTTTTCTGCATATTGCGGCGCTGTTTTGTGGCCCTCTTATGCCAGTTGCGGCACTTTCGGTTTAATGCGGCAGCCCGTTTCAGCTTATCGCCTCCTGTTTGGCCCCGTTTTGTGGCTAGCCCTCCCGGAAAAGTCCCGGTTCTCCCTATGGCCAATCCCAGATGTGCCCCTGTACACATCTGAGATTGCATGAGGGTAAGAATATGATGAGAGAATTTTCATTTTTGGAAGAGCTATTCCTTTAACGCCTCACATCCACACTGGAACTGCGTTTTTCTCCAGAGAAAACAGAGGTCTTTGAAAACATTCTCTATTACCAAAAAATTTGGGAAGCTGAAAAACGAGTTTTCAGATGACCATGGATTAGTTTGGGTGTGGTTGTGGCTGTGGCCTGAGTCTTGGAGTTTAATTGTGTTGTCAATTTTGAAATATTTAGCATGAGCAAAATCTCTACCTTTTTATTTGTACCAAAAAGATTGTGCTCCAATTACATGTTCAGAGGAACTTATCTGTGAGTCCTATCTGCATGTTAAGTAACCATGTTACCTTAGTGTTTATATCTCTGTACAGGTGTTGGTCAGTCTGAGTTTGCTGTGGCTGACATGGTAGATATGTTTGTGCTGCTAATCCCACCAGCAGGGGGTGATGAACTACAGGTAAACAGACCTATTTGCCATAGAATATTATCTGAAGTTTTTGGTAGTCTTTTGATACTGAACTACTTGTATCCATTTTGGAGAAAGTAGAATGTTTTATTTCATATTTTATATCATCGTATAGTAAATATACAGCATTCCTCAAGACTTGCTTCATTGAAATCCAATGAAATAAAAACAGAAGATGTCGCTTTTGTAATTGTACACAGTGTTAATGAGTGGCTTAAATTGTATTTTCATATAGGGAATAAAAAGAGGCATTATTGAGATGGCAGACCTGGTTGTAGTTACAAAATCCGATGGTGATTTGGTTGTTCCAGCACGGAGGATTCAGGCAGAGTATACAAGTGCCCTAAAGTTGCTTCGAAAGAAGTCCAACATCTGGAAACCAAAGGTGTGTTTAATTTGATAATTATGCTGTACACACCCATTTTTTCACGTACACTAAAAGCAAAAGGCAATCTGTTCTAATATTCATTATGAGCTGGATTTACCTGAAGTGTGTACCCGATTTTTTGAATTTACTATAATGTAATATGACCATCATTGCCAGGATAAACCTTGTTTAAAGGAAATTATAATGAAATTGTTTTTTGTTTATTTCAGAACAAAATGCAAAAAGATGTTAAAAGAATAGTTCAACCAAAAAGACAATTCTCTTCTCATTTACTCACCCTCATGCCATCCCAGATGTGTTTGATTTTTTTTCTTCTGCTGAATACAAATGAAGATTTTTAGAAAAATATCTCCGCTCTCTAGGTCCTTGCAATGCAAGTGAATTGTGACCAGAACTTTGAAGGTCCAAAAAGCACAAACAAGCAGCATAAAAGTAATTAATAAGACTCCAGTGTTTTAATATCTGTCTTTTGAAGTGATGCAACTAATTTTTTACTATAAATCTCCACTTTCAGAATGTGAAAGTGGAGTCATAGTAAAAAGGTTTTTTTTTTTTTTTTTTGCTTGAAAATTCTGGTCACCATTCAATTGAATTGCAAGGACCTACGGAGCTGAGATATTCTTCTAAGAATCTTTGTTTGTGTTCTGCAGAAGAAAGAACTATCCCTTAAAAGCCAGATGTTATAGGTTTGTTACTTGAAAATATTTATCTTCATGGAAAAAATAAATCGCATACAGTGCTGTTCTGTACTTACACTTAAAATCTGAGCTCACTTGTGAAAATGCTTCTTTTTTTAATTGTTGTTTACATTTCTTTGTAGTTCTATGTGTAGTCTTCTATTTAATTTTTTCCCCATAACAAATTCCATATAACAAATTAAATGAATTTAAAGGAATTTTGAAATTTCTTATTATTTGGTATTTCCCCTTTTGCTTTAATGTAAGAGTGCACTTGAACAGGCATGACTGGCAAAGTTTGTGCAAAACCTGATCCATGTTATCCCAGCAGGATCTGAGAATCTTCTGACTTTTTATACAAATGAGTTAACTTGGTCACAGCATGCCACAAGTTTGATTTATTTGATGAATGACCTAGAAATAATGCATAATATTTCTTATTCATTTTACGTAATAGCATTTTTTATTTTATTTTATTAAACTTTTGAATAGCACTATATATATTTAAAGGGGTAATTCACCCAAAGATGAACATTCTCTCATCATTTACTCACCATTGTGCCATCCCAGATGTTTTATGACTTTTTATCTTCTTCTGAACACAAACAAAGATTTTTAGATGAATATCTCAACTCTGTAGGTCCATACAATGCAAGTGAATTGTGGCCAGAACTCAGAAGGTCCAAAAAGAACATAAAGGCAGCATAAAATTAATCCACATGACTCTAGTGGTTAAATCCATGTCTTCAGAAGCGATGTGATGGTGAGAAACAGATCAAAAGTCCCTTTTTTCTTTTTACCATAAATCTCCACCTTTGACCAGCACCAACCAGTAAGTGGCTGAATGCGAATGTGAAAGACATTTTACACCAGAATGTGGAAGTGAAAGTGGAGATTTATAGTAAGAAAAGGACTAAAATATTGATCCGTTTCTCATTGCATTGTGAGTATCTACACAGCTGAGATATTCTTCTAAAAATCTTAATTTGTGTAATGCAGAAGAATGAAAGTTATACACTTTTTGGGATGGCATGAGGGTGAGTAAATGATGAGAGAATTTACAGTTTTAGGTGAACTATCACTTTAATCGCCCTGTCCTAAAGGTAATGGTTTTGTAACACTTTTCCTTTTGAACCTACTTTTCTCTCATGTAAGAATTGATCTAGAATGTTAAAAACATTTTATGTATCTTCAGTCACTCTGCACAAGAGGTGTGTGCTGAGTAGTCAGTGTAGTCATTGAAAAATGCCCTTCTGCACTGTCAAATCTTCCCTCTTTGTTCCATCAACCCCAGTATTACTTCTGCCCGCTTTTGAATGGCCAAACGCTGCCTCATGCATTTCGCTGTTTAGAGGCCACCAACATGGATGAGAGTTGCTAAAGCCTTTGTCTTCTACCAGCAGCATGGTTTCTGAGCTCCATCCCTTTGACTGGAGGATGTGATGGTCATATTGTTTTCTTTTCCCCTCCCTGAAGACTTTCCAGTGTGTAGGTCTTTCACTGATACGGAGGATGGAGTGATATGTGTGGGCGAACCATTCATCCTTTACATTTCAGGCTGCTTAATGTGAAGCAACTGCCAGCTTCCATTATGTTCATTTATCTATCTAATTTTGTTATTCTTATCTTTCCATACAGTCTAAAGGGTCACTATTTCAGTCTTGACCCTATCCCTCACCCCAACACTATCTATAAGCTACAGTTAAAATCAGAAGAAAATTATGTGAATTGTTATGGGCTAGTTCAGCCAAAAATGAAATATCTGTCATCGTTCACCCTCCTGTTGTTCGAAAACCATATGACTTTGTTTATCTGTGAAAGACTGCCTCAGTCACAATTGTATTGAAAAAAGATGCAATGAAAGTGAATGGTGACTAAAGGCTAACATTCTGCCTAACATCTCCTTTTGTTTTCCATGAAAGAAATAATGCCGTACGGGTTTTGAACAACACGTGGGTGGACTAGCCCTTTTAATAATGTTGTTGAGGCCTATAGTTCCACATTGTACACCTCTCTAACACATTTCATATTACACTTTTTCTCTTTATGATCCTCTTTCTCATCCGTGTGTCTGGTTAGGTGGTTCGCTTATCCTCTCAGACTGGGCAGGGTGTGCCTGAGCTGTGGGATGCCATGCTACAGTTCCGGGATGTGATGCTGAGCAGTGGGGAGCTCCAAGCCCGACGGCAAACTCAGCAGAAGGTGTGGTTATGGAATCTGATCCAGCAGAATTCTGTACGCCACTTCCAGGAGCATCCAGCTGTGCGTTTTGCGCTCCCGGAGCTGGAACGACGGGTCACATGTGGTGATATCTCACCTGGCCTTGCTGCTGACCTCCTCCTAAAAGCCTTCACCACTCAGTGATGGAAACCATTCCATGGAGGGCTTAAAAACATTAGGAAGATTGAGTCTTCTCAGCTTTGATTCCTTATTATTGTATCTTATCTAGTTTTAACAGATTTTAAATTTAATAGCATTTAATAGTCATTATAGGTGGCAACTGTTGTATATTGTTGTATTATTTTGCAATGTGAGTGAAACTATTAAAAGAAAAGGAAATAATTATCACACCTTGTGACCTTTGTAAAAATGCAGTTAATCACACAACAGTCAAATGCACAATTATTGTCTGTAAATGCTTGTTTAATATCTATAAAAAGGTGATTTTTAGATAAATTAAAGTTTTACTGTAAAATAACGTTTACCTTTATTTTCCTATATTTGTGTGTATCTTCAACTTTGGGCACTTTTAACACTATGCACTTATAGCACAGCACAACATTTTTCACACTTTCAATTTTTATAGGAGATAAAAATCGCCACCAAGAGGATCTACTAAGTGGTGGGAATTGGGCTTTCCAAATTGGGAGAAAAGGGGATTTAAATAAAACAAATTGTTTGTTTTAATAAACCCCTGTAATGTTGCCTGAGGAAGCAAATATATATTTTAATATAAGTCATACACAATGTAAATAATTTTGTGTCTGGTTAAAGCATTGAATGTTTCCTTGAGAAGAAAGAAAAACAAAAATATATGATAATCATCACAATGCACTGTCATGCACCTCTGATTAGTCTCAAGAGTAATTTTTCCCTGGCAAAATTATCTAGAGCTTGCTCTTTCCTCCAGCCAATTCATGATCATTCTGATATTGCGTAATTGCTCACACAGTAGTATTTTTTCAGTAGTTGATGTACTCTCAGACTGACACTAGATGGAACCATAGGCCTGGAGAGATCTTAGTCCATTATGTAAATAAGCCCCTCTCTGTCCCACTGCTGGTAGTCTCAGCCCACAATAGTGTCATCGCCTTGCCACATTCTGCTGACTATGATTCCAACCCTGTTGATTCCTGTCCTGATGTTCTACCACATCCAAGATTTACAAACTCAGAGAATGTGCCATGTTGAACATTCTTTTTCCTCGAGTTCATACGACTTCTCATTGTTAGTGTCCTGCAAGCTGTATGTGTACAGACCGCTCTGCCTACTGTGCACATGCTTTCTAGTCATTATGTCTTATGACTCAGACTGGAATGCTTTGTGAATACTGATGAACTCCAAAGACCTAAGGGCCGCCCTCTCCATCAATCACAAATAGTAGCTCTTGGCCTTTCTCTGTAAGTAGAGATTTGTTAGATCAGAGTGTCTGGACTCTAGTCACAGTCCAAAACTGTGGTTTGGCTGGAGAAAACATTCTTCAATCCATGCTATCATGTTAAAACCTTGCAACCTAAACAGTGCTTCACATACACGTTTAACATTTAGAGGGATTGGTTTTGTATAAGCGAAGGACGCCAAGGTAACCTTAGAAGGTTACAGCAGTATAAACAACTAAATCATACAGTCACATTTTTTTGTTGAATCAGAGTTGTGAAAGCATTCACAGCCAGACATGCTGAGATAATGTTAGCATTCAAATAAAATTGTGAATAACAGGCCTGTATTTGGGCCCCATTTAAAAGAAATGTTACCTTAGCCCACCTACTGTACTGTATAATGCAAGTTCTTTGTGGTTTCACTCGTCACAATCTCTCCCTGCTGAGTTTGTGCTATTTACCTCCCTTACATCAACACTTGCACGTCTATGACGGCTCGGCTGGCTGCCTCGTCATCTCTCTGGCAACTGATAAGTGTGTAAGCATTTCCTTCAGGGCTGGACTTGAACTGCAAAATTATCTTTTGAGTGACAAACTAATGGGACTAGACTGGAGGTGTAGGAGGGGTAGTATAAACTCCTGTTGGCATACTTAGACGAGAGTGGCAGACCATTCAATTCAACTGCAACTAAAGTGATTTCAGCCCTGTTGTGACAAGTGTTTAGTAATCCTTATGGCCACAAGTGTAAATTACAGTATCATTCTTTAAGATGTTTAGCACAATGGCAGAATTAAGTAATGTATTTACATTTTACCTTGTGCAAAAAATCGGCATGCTTGTAGAGGGGAAAGCTTTGTTAATGCCAAAGAAACTTATTACAAATATTGTTTTGTGAATGAATTCCATCTGTTCGCTGTCCCGGATTTGATCAGGCCACGGCCCCACTTGTTATACTATTGCCTCCACAATGTTGATGTCAAAATCACCCTCTTCAAATACAAGTATTTTCCCAGTCAGTTCTGCATAGCTTTTCTTTCTGCCTACCCTCAAGCACTAACTTAGCATGGCTTGTGTTCTTGATGGTAATGGAGTGTCTCGAGATGGCAGGCACATTCTCCTCAGGCCTCTAAACTCAATCCTTTATAATCCTGAGTCTTATTGCTCGCTTGCCAGCCAAAGTGAATTCTGCTGCTGGCTGTCTGTGAGACCAACAGTCCCTCTAGAGCGCACAGTAATAGCATCTTAGATTTACAGAAGTTTAAAATTTAAACAAAAGACAGGAACGTGGCAGCACACCTATCAAAGAGGCCAGCGGCTTTCAGGCTAGTGTTAAGACAAAAGAAAAGAGACATCAAAAACAGTGTGCCGTCCTTTTACCTCCTCGTGTCCAGCAGAAGAAGCAATCCTTATCAATTTTACTGGGGTCAGGCTGATCCTGTAAACTTTAACTACACATTGCCCCAGGGAAGATGCGTTTCCATCCTGACTTTTCTAACCTATATTGAAGTATCACTATAAGTATTGCTGATATTAAAACTTTGGCATGTAAGTCATCCCACACGACCACATCCTGCAATTAACAAGAGTGGTAACTCAAATTGTGTGGCTTGTTAAAAAGACACGTGCAATTACATTTCATAGCAATTGGACTTACGATTTTTGCCAATAAAAAGAGGGCCAATAAAATTTACCATAAAAAATATCCCCAAGCAATATCTGGGATGATAATATAATAGATTTAAGTATGGGCTCTTTTGAATTCCCTTACAAAAATCAAGAGTTTATGGCATAGGGCCTATCTGCCACAAATTAGCTACTGATTATTTTCACATGCAAATATTTGCGGCAAACTGTCTATTGTTTCCAAAGGTTGTTGCAGGTTCACCACTGAGCTAAAAACTTCTGACAAACATTTGAGGCGAAATTGCGGCTAGTTCACCAAAACTGATTTTTGGAAGGGTTATGCCATGAAACAACTGCCTATACCAATCACAGAAAACATGCTAGCAACCGCACTGCAACACCCTGGCATTGTGTCAACGAGATAAATCTATATCGGATTTATTTTAATATACATTAATAATTTTTTTCTTAACTAGACCTAAACTTGGAATCCAAAATAAATAAATACATGAATAATAATAATAATAATAATAAATGTAATAAAAGGGAACAGCAGAAATGCACATATCTAACATATTCAGTATAAAGATCACGATGACGTATTCGCTGTCCGTTACATTTTGAATGCTGTTGCTTCTATCAATGCAAGTAAAAAAAAAGTATAAAGTTAACAAAAACTAAAAATAGACAGAACACACAATACTAAAATTATCACAAAAACAACGTTTGAGCGGTGTCAGTTCGAGTTACAGTTTAATACTTCGGTTTAGGAAAAAAACTAACCAGGATGTCTGAGGAATATGAATACACTAGTTGCTCGAAACACTGTAAATGAATCACGAGAACTTTTGCTGGGACAACCGGACTGAGCAGCTGTTCACAAATCAGTCACACCTGGCGGTAAATTAATTAACTCACCGTGCACTTCTAGACGCTGACATAGCCAAAGCCAGTTTAGACATAATTTTATTTAGAGACCCTGAAAGTGGTTTACCGTTTCCACGCAAGAAGTTTGTACCCCTTTTCGTGTTCTCGGAGGATTTTAAGAAGAAAAAAAAGAAAAAAATCCTGCCGTGTTACACAAATGCTGAACCGCGGAATACCGCAAGAGTCGGAGATTGAGAAATAATGTTTTACATTGACAATTAAGGTTCTGAATAACTTGGTGTTTCGTGCACGGCCAGCGCTTATGTTTTCATCCACAGCTCTCTTCGCTGAAATAGATTGCCCATTTGAATGGGGACGATGCAAGCGACCTTATTGCCTGTACAGTCATGGCAAAGACAATACGGAGACAGGTAAATTATGTAATTATTAATATTATTTGAAATTACGTGCTGCCAGATTTATGTGGAGTAATTTTTTATTTTTTTTTATTAAGAAGTTACTGACAAAATTACCATTTTCCCCACATTGAAATAGTTTCACTTCAATAAATAATCATTGTGAGACTTTTATCCTTATATTATATCCTTGAAGTACCCCCTGATATTTCTAAGGTTGTAAATTGTCTACTTGTATCAATCACTTTTGGCATTTTTAAACTTCTCAGGTATTTTATAACATCTTCAGTATTATTTAGATTCGAGTACACTATGGCGTACATTTTGGACCTACGTTAGTACAGAGCATTTTCCAAAAGTTGCTTGTCCTTACTAAAATGTATAAAAACACACATCCACTTACTGCACATGTAAAAAAAAAAAAAAAAAAAAAAAAAAAAATCACTGTTCCATGTACAGTCTGAAATGCAATTTCGCTGGACCACTATTCTGAAGGCATCACCTTTTGAAAGAATGCAATGTGAGGGTTGTACAAACATTTATCTTTAACAACGCTATCAAAGCAAATAGCAGGCATGACAATGCCGCTACTACACGGGCCGCCATCTTGATTGTTTGGAGTTGAATGGATCACATGACTGTGAATAATCATTTTCAGATATGTTTTCCCGGTCAACCAAGGGCGTAGCCTGGAAATTACTTTTGGGTGGGCCTCAGTAAAAATGGATGGGCCAAATTTTGACCCAAATTACTTTTCTCCAAATTCCCCTTAGCAACAGAAAGGCAGCACATTCAAACAGTTCGTTCACACTTTTAGACATCAGAATTTATGCATTTTTAAAATTTGTATAAATGTGTATTTGAAGTAAAATAGTCTGGGTGGGCCTGGGTCTATTTCGGGTATACTCTTGGTTGTGCCACTGCTGTCAGCACTACAATGCAAATATGTTTTAAAATGTATCCACTTGGGAGAGCTTTTTTGGGAAGGCTATTTTGCTGCAAAAACACATCTCAGTGTGGATTGAAAAAAAGATGTCTTCAAAAGAAAACCGTGTGGACGTGGCATAAGTGTTTGGTGGTTAATTTTATTATTTTTTTTTTCATTTTTTTTGTATTTTCATTTGACTTGGCTTTTGCATTTCTATCACAATCTCCACCCATTGCTGTTCCATTTATGAAGGACTAGATTTGAAAAACAAATGTATATTGTGCACCTCAAACAATTTTTTTCATGTGTTTTGTTTCTATTATTTAAACCTTTCCTCTGCTTCACATCCAGATCTTGGAGATCTCAAAGTCACTGCTGCCATTGGAGCCTCCCACACCACCGACAACCATGCTTGTCTTGAGGAATTGGAGAGGATCAACAAAGAAATAGAGGCAGTGAGGAGTGAGGTGGAGAAAGAACAAAAAAGACTGTCTCAATATCAGTCATCACAGTCACTTGTACATGCAGAGTGTGCAGATGTTTGCTCTGAGAAATATTTAAAAATCGCCAGCAGTCAGGCTGAAGACCAGAATGGAAACTTCTTGAGACGTACAAAACCTACTTCCTCAACCTCTGTCCGTAAGTATGTGGTTGATCGTGCCAGACCAAAGACTGATTTGGAATATGACCCGTATTCCAATTTCTCTGCAGACTTGCTATCTGGCAGCTCAGTAGAATGTAAGCTTAGGTCAACAGATAAAGTAGATATTGAACATGGCTTCAAGAGTAATGGAACAGGAGAGCCCCTGACCTCTCATTTTGATGACTCCGATGATGAGAGGATCTTGGTCATTGACATTGCACCTTCAGAGAAAGGTCAGGGAAAACGTAGAGCTAAACAGAAAGGAAAGACAATAAATAAACCACTGCATTCAGCTGAGGGGAATCTTTCAATTGATAATTCTCTTTTTGAAAGTGACAGAATAAAACCCTGGCAACAACAGGAAAGGTTGTCTTCTGAAGGGTCCCAAAGTTGTGATATTATAAATGTGGAACAGAAGAAAGAGAGGACCTCAGGAAAACCTTTGACAATCACAATTGAACAAGAGTCCTCTGAGGGGGAACTGGTCATTGATGTATCACCTTTAGAAGATGAACATACGCTTTCAAAGCAGTGTGGAACCATAACCAAAGAACTACTGGACTCATCCAAATTATGCCCTATTAGTGAGACCCTAGCTGAGGATAGTAAAGAGGCCAAGAAAGAGCCCTCACATAAACGGGTAACAATTGAAAGACAAACCAAAGCTTTTCTGGAGAATTCCACAGAAAAACCTGTGGCTAAACTGAATATCTCCACAAATATTGAAACATTTGTCATGCATAGGGAGGAAAAAGCACAGAACATCGAAAATGTCCTGGATGACATTTCCACATGTCTAGACAATCTGAGAAGTGAGAGTGAGAGGATCAAATGCATTCAAGATATTAAACTTCTCCCTGTTACTTCTGTCCAATTGGAGGAAGATATTTCCTCAAAGTCTGCTGCAGGTCTTGTTCAATATACTACTTTTGGGGTAGAACCACAAATAGACTGCGTCTCAAGTTGTGCTCAGAAAGCAGAACCTACAGCTTCAAAAAATATCTCACAAGAGCAAGGTTCTTCGCTTCAACAATACTCCCCTTTAGTCTCATCTCAATCTTTTACATCATCCTTGCACAAGAATAATTTGCTTGGATGTGGTCCTCACTCTCAAAGCCTGGCTGAGACATCTTGGTCAACTTATCAGAAAAGTCCTGTCATGCCACTTGTTCAGAACATGCCTGCATATATTTCAGGGATTGACACTGGAACTGATCTATCTGTACCATCAACTACTCTACTCAAACCAAAAACAGCTATAGAGTATGAGCAAAAATTATTTACATCAGATGTATCGTTTGTTTCCTGTGAAACATCTGTTCACTCACAGACCATTGCATCTGCAACGATGGAAGGGGGTAATAATGAAACCATAGTAATTGACTCTTGTTCTGAGGAGGAGCTCAGGTATTCCGATCTAGAGCTCTCTGAAACCGACCCAATGGAGGAGTGCTACAGAATTTTTATGGAAGCCAGCCAAAAGGAAGCTCCTGTGGTTCAATGTGTTCCGCCTGTAAGTAAATTCAACCAACATTTAATTTCCTCTTGTTTACTGATTGTAGACCTTTTAGGAGAAAAGGATTTAACCCTTACGAGTGTACGGCAATTACATTAACAGTAGCCTACACATCTAAGTTTCTTGCAGCACTTCAGGACTATCCTCTGTAGAGGGAAGATTGTTTTGCATCATAATTTCGAGGGGCCATATACACACTATATATGCTTTTATCCTTCTACTTTTAGGAAGTGTTAGAGAGCCAAGAAATTGAGGTAAAGTCAAATCCACCACCTGTGATGAAGAAAAGGGTTGCACATGTGGCAAAGGTTGAGGTATGAGATTCATGCTCTTTGTATTCTCATATAAAAATGCTTTGAGGAGGAGGGGGGCATGGCTGGGTCGTGAGGATGCACACCCGGTGCTGATTTGCTTAATCAGCGGGACGGAGATAAGGGAAGAGCCAATGAGCGAGCGAGCGAGCGAGAGAGAGAACACGTGGCCGGTGTGTGTGTTTTGTTAGTTACTCTGCTTCCCACTGATTAGGCAACTTACGCCGGGCGTGTATCCTCACGGCCTGGCCTCGCCCTCCTCAGCACAAATGCATATTTAATATAAGATTCCTCGGGGAGTAGTTGACCCAAAAATAAAAATTTCTGACTTGAGCAATCTTTTATTTTTAATAGCTGGCCAGCAAAATCAAAGCACAGATCATTGTGCCTCTTCAAGAAGCAGGCTCCCAGTTGAACTTTCCCTCCCGAACTCAATCATACCAAAGGAGAGCAGCCATTTTAACTGCAGCAATGAAAGGGTGCCATTCCCAAGTTATGAGTAGTGCTCCAAAGAAAGATTATACACCCAGTATCATTCATCCAAGTGCTGTGCAAAACTGTAAGGCATAATTTACGATTAATTTTTTCAGCTTGGGTAGTAAACATTTGAGGAATTGTTGCTTCGTGTTTGTCTTTTAAACCTATATTTTATAGCCTGTGTTAGTGTCATTCCGGTTGGTGCTACTCTGCAGCTGGGGGCAAACCTGCATCTCATTGTACCTGATGGAAATTGTGCTTTACCTCTGACGCTGATTCCAACCACCATGTCCATCCAACGACCACCACAGCCTTCCCCACCTATGCAACTTCCACAAACTATACATCCTTCACAGCCACCCAACTACACACCTGCTAAGGTTAAATTTACTCCTGTAGTCTAGCTTTAAATGGTTTTTCTTTTCATTTTTGGGAGTTACTCCTTTTGGATTAAAATATGATTTGATAACTTTGTTTGTATAGTCACTGGGGGTCAAACGAAAGGCAAAAATCCATCATGAGGTTGGGGTAAAGGTACCACATGATGTTCGGCAGCGTTATGTGAACCTCTTTGTGGAGGAGTTCATGAAAACATCTGTGACGGTGCAAGATGCGTTTGAGAAGGTCTGTCTCAAGATTGAAAATATACATGCATTATTTATTGCATGCCCTGATATGTTTTATAATGTATGTTGTTTTTTTGTTTTTTTTCCCCAACTCATCTATTCAAATGCTTTAGGCTCTAGCAGAAGAAAAAAGTGTTTATGATCGCAGTATTAATAAGCTCAAGTATCTAAGTGTAGCTGTCAATGCACTCAAGAGGCTTAAAAGCCAAAGTGTCTTGCCTGCCAAAGGTATGTATTGTATGTTTATATTTGTTAATATTGCTGTTGCCACTTTTGTTTACAGCAGTGTACACTCATCAGGTCACCCTGCTTGTATGTATTTACAGATCCCAGTGAGAGAGATCAGCATGTGTCTAGAGGCAATGTACCACTAAATACTCTAGCACTTCAGGGACCTGGTAAGAGCTGGCTCTCATTACAGGGTCATACTAGAGTAGACGCCTTTATCACTATTAATTTAATTTAAGATGCAGTATATTAAAATACACAGAATGCAATATTCCGTTTTTATTGTGTACGTTTTGTGTATAGATGTAAAAACATGTTGTGACCTTAGTATTATAAGTTTCTATTTGCTACGCTGTTCTGCTTATTGGCCAAAGTCATTTTTAGGCAAGTCGGGTCACTTGCAGACCATGTTTGTAATGCCTCGAGGCAGCTATTTTCCATGGATAAAAGTGGCTTACAAGTACACCACCTATCTACTTGAACAAGGAAATACTGAAAATGCACAACAGTTGGTCAACATTTCAATCAAATAATATATTTCAAATAAGCAGTCAAATCTGACAATGATATCATGTATAGTTCTTTTTTAGCCCAGATCATTCATTCATGTATGTATGTATGTATGTATTAATTAAATACATACATACATACTGGTCCAACTAATGCACAAACAAGTTATCAAGCTCTTATCAAAAAGCTGATTGGCTCTTTTAAATGTAAGGTGGGATTTCCATTCGTAGTCATCATACTTTGTGTTATGATTTGTCCAATTCATAAGTATAGCAGTGACCCATCTCATTCTATACTAACATGGCTCCCTTAATTTTGTAGGAATTTTTTTTTTTTTTCATGTGTTTTAATGTCTGTCGGGTGAAAATCTTAGTCTAATCTCGAAGTAACGGCACACCTCCCTTATCAACTGCATGATTTCATTTTTCAAATCCCCAACCTAAGTATTAGTAATAGTGATGCTCACCTTGGAAAGCCCCACTAACAAAGGGCCTCATTTAGGAAACCTGAGCAGAAGGATTTTTTTTTGTGCATTGTTTTATTAAATTTAAGAATGGTTTCATGAACAGTCTTATTTGATTAATTTTTCATGAATGAGGCCCAATGGGGTGCTTGGGTAGCTCTGCAAGTATTGACGCTGACTACCACCCCTGGAGTCACGAATCCAGTTGAATCCAGGGAGTGGTGAGTGACTCCAGCCAGGTCTCCGCAACCAAATTGGCCCGGTGCTAGGGAGGGTAGAGTCACATGGGTAACCTGGTCGCGATTAGTGATTCTCGCTCTCAATGGGGCGCGTGGTAAGTTTTACATGGATCACAGAGTAGCATGAGCCTGCACATGCAGAGATTCCACTGTGTCATTCACCGCGAGCCACGTGATAAGATGCACGAGGACCTACTTAGTGGGAATTGAGCATTCCAAATTGGGAAGAAAAGGAGATAAAAAAAAATTACAAAAAAATGAATGTGGCCAAATGTATGTTGAAATGTGTTTTGTTTTCTTCATTCAAATTGGTTATTGTAGATTTAGTGATGATTTTGGAGTATTGTCATAAATACAGTTGTCTTGCATTACTTATGCAGGGGATTTTGCACTCTATGAGCAGTTGAAGGAGCATGTTCTGTCTGAGGACTTGTTGAGAATGAACAACTACCCTCGTAAACTTCAGGACAAAGCTGACGTTGCCATCCAGTATGGAGATGTGAAGAAGGGAATAAGTGACCGTGAGTCCATTCAGAGTTTCACTAAGAGCCTTTCCAGTTTTTTTTAGAATTGTTTTACTGTTACAATAGATTTGATTCATAATAAATAAAGCTATTAGTCTTTTAAATGACTAAGGAATACAATGGTAACAGCTTTGAAGAGGATCTGCTGTCGATGTGGAGCAACATTCTCTGTTGACAAAAGTGGAAAGCACACTCGCAGAGAGGAGTGTAACTATCATTACGGAAAAGTCATCGAGAACCGAGGTAAGAATGGCCCTGTGAATCTTTAAATTGGTGCGTTATGTAACAATTAGACCATTATGTGTGGAAAATATATTTTTACAAAGGTAAGTGTAAAAAAAAAAAATCTCATTTTCAACTGCTTTTATTTTCAGCAAACTTAACATGTGTAAATATTTGTATAACATAAGATTCAACAACCAAGACATAAACTGAACAAATTTCACAGACATGTGACAAACAGAAATGGGGGGGGTCAGAAGTAACTGTCAGTATCTGGTGTGGCCAACAGCTGCATTAAGTACTTTAGTGCATCTCCTCCTCATGGACTGCACCAGATTTGCCCGTTCTTGCTGTGAGATGTAAAGGCCAGAGTAAAGGCCTCAGTGTAACGCTCATTACTTCAACGATGAAGCGAGTTTGTGCTCATAGGCGACGTTGTTGCCTGTGGTGTTTGGTAAGGACCTGCCTTACAACAGGCCTACAAGCCATCAGTCCAGCCTCTTTCAGCCTATTGCGGAAAGTCTGATCACATATGTAGGGATTGTGCATTCCTGGTGTAACTCAGGCAGTTATTGTTGCCATCCTGTACCTGTCCCGCAAATGTGATATTTGGATGTACCGATCCTATGCAGGTGGTGTTACACGTGGTCTCCCACTGCGAGGATGATCAACTGTCCTTCCTGTGTCCCAGTAGCGCTGTCTTGGGCGTCTCGCAGTGCTGACATTGCAATTTATTGCCCTGGCCACATCTGCAGTCCTCATGCCTCCATGCAGCATGCCTAAGGCACATTCACACAGATGAGCAGGGTCCCTGGGCATCTTTCTTTTGGTGTTTTTCAGAATCCGTAGAAAGGTCTTTTTAGTGTCCTATGTTTTTATAACTGTGACCTTAATTGCCTACCATCTGTAAGCTGTTAGTGTCTTAACGAACGTTCCACAGGTGCATGTTCATTATTTGTTTATAGTTCATCGAACTAGCATGGAAAACATTGTTTAAACCTTTTCCATTTAAAGATCTGTTAAGTTATTTGGATTTTTACAAAATTATATTTAAAATGGTGTGTGTGTGTGTGTGAGATTTGTGTGTGTTAGTACTTCAAAAATGTCACTTCAGAAATGGTATCATGGCTTGTGCTGTTTTGAACAAGTTATTGGATAAACAAGGGTGCGTGTGCAATTGCCACTCCCAAGAAAATGCTGCCAGCTTTCTAAAGATCGGCTTTCTCTGTGGAAAAATGGCATACAAGCGGGGGTATTTTGCCCTATTTCGCGGTAGCCGGTGCTAAGTCGATCACTATTGAAACCGCAATGTCCTCCACCTTTTTAAATGGCACCTATCAAGTAATTAATCAGTCTGTTGTGTGTCTCAGCTGTGATAAGCCATAATGCTGAAGTTGTTTGTTTAAAGCTATTTCCTTGCTTTAGTAGTGTACTTTTAGACAAGCGATCACGAAGAGCTGTTTTATAGACACTGATGCAGATTCACTTCATCACCTAACTGGCTCATATTGCACACAAAAATGAATTTTTGCCACCACCTGCTGGCTAACCTATGTAATGTCAAAAACAAAAGACAAACAGTAGCTCTTAACACATGCACTGCTCTTTCACTTTAGTTTAGAACCGCACGAACACAAGTGGAGTGATACACACAGTGAAGCATCGGAGTGCTGATTGTGTCAGACCATCAGTACTCATTGAAAGTCTCTAGTCCAATTCGATTTGAGGAACAGAACTGTCTGTGTCTGTCTGTCGCTTTGGTAAATTGTCTTAGTTGCTGCAGCATATTTCTATCACTGTCTATTATGTTTGCTGTATGTCTTCTCTTTTAGTGCCAGGAGGTGTCGAGACACGATACAGTTGTTGTGAGAATGCAGTTGGGTCACCTGGATGCCAAGTGTTCAATGTATTGAGATTTGTATTGAAATTATATTCTTATACCCATGCTTGGTTTTTTTTCACCTGGTTTATCTCTACTAATTTGATATTGTAGTGTTTGACCAAATTTATAAAGCAATTAACCTAGTAATTCACTTTCATTGATTTTTAAGAAGAGATTTCCACTGTTTTCTGAGATGTACATGTTTTGCAGCTCCATGTGCATGATGCAGTAAGCCTTCAGGGCTTTATGAGCACTCCCTCTCAATCTCTGGTGGGCAAAACATGTCCCGGAGTCTTTGCGGTTGACACCCAAATGGTAAGTTTTATGCTTTGACATTTGCATTGTCTCTTTCAGTGGTGTCTTGTGTTCATTGTACCTGATGGGGCACAAATAAGCACTTAACCCCAACATGTCAGGGCTCACACAATTTACGGATTTTTGAAACATTTACCTAATGATGTCCGGTATTTTGACAAAAAATAACAATTTTAACCAAGTGCATTAGTTTTGACTTCCTGCCTCTCTCACACACTCCCACTGTGTCTGTGTGCACTGTTTATTTCCTGGTATTAAGATGTGTATTAACAGGCACCATCACCATTTACACCTGGTAATATGCGTCTCTTTTGACCAGTTGTGTTCAGATTTTGAGGAGAGGCTCTCTGATATCATGACTGCATAATCAATAATTACTTTAGTGTTAATGAATGATAAATCACAAAAAATGTAAAATAACAAAAAGATGCTTAAAAAGTGCTGCATTGTTTCTTCAAGTTATATTTAAGTGAAAAAACATTGTTTAGAGCAAATTTCTCCATTATTTTAATGGAGTAAATGTATTACCTGAGCTTCAGAGATGTGTGCGTGCGTGTGTGTGTGCTTATCTGTGACATGTTATGTTGAAATCGGGCACACTGAAAAAGTTCTGTGAACTTATACATGAATGTATAATCTTTAACCTGCAAATAAAAAAACTTGTTTTAGCATAACGGTTGATTTACAGAACTTTTACCCTAGAACTCAATTTTTTCACCAGACTCGAGCATGTGGAGACAAAAAAATATCAAATAGGCCTATCCACTGTAATTTAAATGCCATTAGAATGGACGCTACACCCCTGAATGTAGCCCTAGAACTTATAAGAAAAAGGACAATGGATAAAAATATCGTGGCTTTAACATAAGAGGTTAATAATTAATAACATTTCTCAAAATAATATATACTATTGTCTTTTACAATGGACATAAAACAAGTTTAAGACGCAGAAAATCTTTTTCTTAAAATAAATGTATAATGCCACACATTTTGCACAACACCACATCTGTTGGGACGCAGCCTCCCCTGCCCGTAATGTAGATATGCCTCTGGTCTCTTTGGGGAATAAGTAGGTTGTGTAAGTTACTAAAAAATAGTAATTCATTACAAATTACTTATTATTTTTCTAAAGTTGTAATCAGATTACTTTACTAGTTACGTAATTGAAAAGTGATCACGTTATTACTTTACATTTAAGTTACTTTCGAAAATACTTTTCCACTCAACAAATTCAAAATAATATCTATCTTGTTCATTATTGCACTCAAGTCATACATTAAGCACCTCACATTTCTCCTTCACAATGACTCGTTACAGAGCCATAATTAATGTATTCTACATAAATAATAGAAATAAGCATAGCCCTATAATGTAATTCAATTAACTGAAAGTCAGTAACTATAATCCGATTACAAGAATTTTAAATGTAATGCATTACACACATTTTTAAAAGTAATTAGATTACAGTAATTACTTTGTAACTGAATTACACCCAACACTGGTAGAATTTTTTTATTTAGAATCATACTTGAGAAAACTATCTCCTCTGTTGTGCATTTATGTAACATTGAACTTGGAGGTAAAGATATCCTCTGAAATTGATGACCTATTATTTGCCAGTGCTACACAACTCAAGGGTTGGAACTAGCAAGAGTGACTGTAGTCAACAGCAGTTTGCAAGTCATCTTTGACACCTTTGTCAAGCCTGATAATGATGTCATTGACTATAACACCAGGTGGGAACTTGAAGATCATTTAAGTTTGCATTCAGTTTTACTATAATAAAACTTGATGAAAATGTTGTGAAACGTGACCTATTCTGCCTGATCAGGTTCTCCGGCATCAGTGAGGATGATGTTAAAGGAACCAGCTCATGTTTGCTTGATGTTCAAGCAGTGCTTTTGAGCTTTATTAATGCAGACACAATTCTGATTGGCCATGGCTTGGAGAATGACTTGGCTGCTCTTAAAGTGAGTTGTAAAGGTGTGCTCTCAAAATGTATGCATTTTCTTCTTGAATTACAATGAAACCTTTCGTCGTGAACTTGACACTGGACTGTGATGTCTGTTGCTTTTGATTCGAATCTTGTGTTAGAATGTCAGTGGACTGATGTCATGAGTCATTTGGTTGTTCTGCCATTTTCAGATTATTCACAACTCTGTGATTGACACCTCTGTGGTGTTTCCGCATCGTCTGGGTCTGCCACACAAAAAAGAACTTAACAGTCTAACTGCAGACTACCTCAGGAGAATTATCCAAGAGAGTGGTAGGTTTAACAACTTGTCTCAGTCTGTTCACACATTTTTGTGTGTAATGACCAAGATTGAACCTTACTGAATCAGGAGCTGCTCTGCTGTGAGAGATTATAGGTCTCCATCTGAATATTTTGTATTCATTGCACATACACTCGAAAGTGTATTGAATATACTACCATGAAATGCATACAACTCCATACCAAAAATCAAAACGCATCTCTCATTTACCACAGCGGTGGGTCATGACACACGTGAGGATGCCACTGCATGTATGGAGCTCATGCTTTGGAGGGTGAAAGAAGACTCCAAAGTGAAAAGATGGTGACTCTCAATAAAGTTTGTTATTGTTTCTTTGTTCAATCACTGGTGCATACCAGTGTGTTTGATTTTTCTTTTTGTATAAAGATCTTGCAGAGTGTTGTGGATTTCTTTATTATAAATATTATTATAAATGGGCATTGGACAAATGCATAAATTTGTATTTGGTTATAAAACATGTATTTGGATTCATACTATTGTTTGTTTTATTTAAATTAACATTTGGATTGTTTAAGAAGGGAGTTAGAATAATTTGATTTGTTGGCTTATAATGCACTGTGGGGGAAAATGTAAACTAAGAATTCTGGATGGGAGGGGGGGTGAAATTAAAAGCATCAACAAGATACTTGCCTCGTGACTTTTTTTTTTACAAAAAAACTGAAATACTGATTGGCATCCAGGTGTGTGTAATTGGATGATTGATTCTTGAGCCAATAAGATTGTAGCATTTAAGTACCACACGCATGCATCTCATTCAGATTTGGGGAATGTGAAGGTGACTACAGTTTTTACAGTAAGATTTAATTATTCAGTTTCAAATTATATTTTAGAAATATGCTTACATTTGCTAAGTACACGTGTGTTCAATTACTCATAAAGAATGTCAAATACTAAAGTTAATTCGATTACATTTAGTGAGTTCAAAATGTATACATTTAGTAAAGATTACTCTTAAGTTTGATGGAAATTTGTCGTTCAATTGAAATGCATGAATCAAAAAATGGACTGAAATGCTCGGTGCTGTAATTTACACTAAAGTTTACCACATCAGTTTTTCAAGCATTATATAGATTTATTTTGATTCCAGGCACTCAGTCATTTGACTAAATTAATTGAATTAAATACACTGCATTTTTCTTTATCTGTTTTCCTGCCAATAGAAAAAGAAATACATTCACATTTTCAGCAGGGTTGGGATAAATTAATCTTCATTATTGAACAGAAATTGTGTTGAATGCATTGTAAAGAAATTATCTAATTAAACAGATTAGAGCTCATAGCCATCCACAAACCGATTACACAAACATTCATACTGAACATTCAATTATAAATGGACACATTTATAAGGTATAATCCATAAACTTAATGTCTATACTATTTCAGAGTTTTGTTTTTTTTTGTACTGTGACCTAATTCTGAATGCCAATAATAGTCATTTCTAACCTGAAGGGCTTCCATGTCAGGCTTTAGACTCCGAGTTAGAGGCGAGGGGACGAATCAGAGATGAGGTTACTGCTCTGGATTGACATTTAAATGGCTCCTGGTGGATTTCTACCTGCTGCTTGATTCGCTCCACATTTTTGACAGGTGTTTGAGGGCCACGGCTGCAGTGAAAAAGCCAGTTTGAGGGCTGGTGAAACAGTGGGCTGACATGGCTGGGAGCAGAGCCAGGGCACTGTTGGTGCTGCCCGTTTGGGCTCATGCTGTGTGAGCACAGCCCAACTGGCTGGTGGGAATGCCTCAGTGACAGCGCTGGACTACTGTACCCACAGCCAGACGAACACACTGCTCTTGGCACAGAAAGAGAGAAACCAGATGCTCCCCCTTCCAGCTGGGAATGTAGGAAAATCTGTTTGCGTGGAGATTAATGATTAGTTTACAGAACATTTTGAAAGGTGTTTATAATCAATGTAACCATGAACTCAAATGAAAAAAAAACTTTTGGAATGTGAAAGGCAATGTACTGTATACCTATACTATAGTAGGCAACAGAGCAGTTTACATAGGCATAGTAGTTAAAGGGACAGTTCACCCAAAAATAAATATTGTCATAATTCATTCACCTTCATGTTGTTCCAAACCTATATGTTTTCTTGGATGACAAGAATGCAAAAGAAGATTTTAGGCACACTAGCATAGTCTAGGGGGAAAAAAGTTGTTTTGCTTTATAAACCAATACTTTGGCAGCATCACTGCAAACAGTAAAACAAACCTGTAGTTAGCTGAACCAACGGTCTTCTAAAAGTTAGCTGTTACTTTTAAATTGTCTGGTTAAGCTAAATGAAATGTGCTGCGCTGTTGGCTGGCAAAAACTGAGGGATTCACTTGTATTGGATTCCGTCAACAGAGCTGACTGGATTGAGGCACTTGTTTTGAACTTGTGGCTTTGCAGTGAACATATTATTACAGGTATTGTTTTAATTAGTATCATTATAATAATAGTATAGCTAAGAATGTTTCTATATTTATAATGGATTTATGTCATACTTTCGTTTAATCTATGATTATAACCTTAAGTCATTTTAGCAAATCAGTCTACTTGTTGGCACCATCTTTGGGATGCTCCCTGGCAGCTCCAAGTGCAGCTCCTATCTAATTTAATGAGAAAAGACAGAAATCTCCAAAATGGTTGGTCAAGATTATGATCAAAGAACATAGTTCAAATCAGCAGTAAAATCTGTCAACACTGCAATCATAAATTGTGTTTCTATACCTCAGAGTATGTTACATAATGCCATTTTCCTGGCTAGTATAGCTATAGCACATGGCGTTCTGAAGTGATTGACAGGCGATGTCTGTATCTAAAAGGTGACTGGCGGCTCTTTTGCCCATAAGGCGGGACTTTCAACCTCCTTTGACCATTAGGTATTCCAATTTCTCCCATTAATTTTAATAGAAGTGGCCCGTCCCTGCTAAATAGTGTTACAATATAACTAGCTGTGTTACTAGCAATAGTGTACCCAAACTTGGCTAGCTTTGAAACTGAAGGCATATTTTATTCTATATTATCTTTTAGTGATATTTAGAGATTCTAGCTAGTTCCAGCTGTCTAATCTGTCAAATCTAACACAACAGTTTGCTGGCTTTCTGCCACCACTTACTGCACATGTTCCGCAATATGAGCACTTTTGAACTCTTTGAATTTTGACACTTGAAAACGAGGCTGTCAGTTCATTGACTCTACATAATCAGTTTTCAACAAGAGTAAAAGTACACAGCAAAAGATTACCTTTTGTTTAGTGTTTTTTTTTGGTACAATGAAAGTGAATTGCGACTGGGCTTACATTCTGCATATCACAACATATTTTGTGTTCCATGGAAGAAAGTCATATGGAACAACATAAAGTATGGAGCCCCTTAGAGGACAGGAAAATAATTTATTTTCTGAATTAGCTTTGCATTCCCTCACAATTCTCGCAATATTTTTTATCCATCTCCGTTTCACCACAGTAACCATAGTTGAACTTTGGTATTTGAAGTATGTAAAACCACAGTAATCACAATATTTACCAAGGCTTTACTAAATTAACCATCAACTGTTGTGTGAGAATGCAAACGTTTTTCAGAAAATACATTTCCTCCCTGTCCTCCAAGAGGCTCTGTAATGTGACCATAAGGGCGAGTAAGTGAATTTTTATTTTTGGGTTAACAGTCCCTTTAAATCAGATATTTAGATATATATCTCTTCCTTTAATTTGTTTTACAAGGTCTTTCCTCAAAACAGAATTAATGACTTGGTACCCAGTGTCTTAATTGTAAGACAAATGAGCATGTGGTGGTATGCTAATTGATTGAAGACAGGAATTCCATTAAGCTAATTGAATGGCACAGGGAAAATTCATTCAATCTGAAGTATGTTGCTTTTCCTAAAAAACTCAGTAAAGGTTAATTAGGTTTACCTTTTGAATCAATAAAATCAATCCGGATGGAAATCCAACCTTAACCTTTTTCTTCTGTTCAAATTCACATGATGTAAAATAAATGAGATGACATCTTTTTTGGGAGATGTGATCCAACATTTTGTATGGGAGAACATTTCAAATAGAATTTGATCCTTGACTGTTAACTTCAACCTCAAGAAATAAATAAAAACAAGCCTAAATTATTTCATTCAATGCAGACCACTCATCCCGAAACAATACACGTCAGAAAATTGGTAGCGATTTCAAAGATTCCTTTTTGCTCTCAAACCAGCACTCAGCTGCTAGCATGCAGCTTGGTGTGATTGCTGAAGAGATAAACTAGAGTCACAAAGTTAATTGCATTACTTAAAACTGTTGGCCTGGCATTATCAGCTGGACAGGCAAATCCATGCTGGATGTGGTCTTCGGGCATTTTTACAGCATGGTATGGAGTGCAATGCTATGCAGTATTGTGCTTCTTATTTCCATAAAAATGAATACATGTAATATTTCTGTCATTTCAATGTCAATAAATTAGACTTTATTTCCCCACAATGATGTAAAAAAAAAAAATTTGCAAAATAATTCAAAATCAGAGGGTCACACTTTTCATGCTTGTACTGTAGATTACATTTTAGAAAAAAAGCTGGTGCTACCACCCATAGTTCACAGTGCATTTGTAATTTTGTCCTCATTAAAAAGTTTTACTCCTAAAGACATATATGTACAATATGCAATATATGTAGGAAATCATGAACACACATTAAAATGAAGACTCCAGTCATGTTAGTAACCTTCTAAAAGCTCTTTTATTCTTCATGGTGAGCATCCGCACATGGGGGCTGTCATGTTAGAATCACGTGACCAGCTGAATTCTACTCGCTTAATCTCATTAACCGTCCTGTTATTCGTGGCTGACAGTGAAATCTCAATTTCTACAATGGAATCGGAAACTGAAAACTATTGACTTTAAAAGATGCTGCATCCAAGCCGCTAGGTGTCAGTGTAAGTCCAAGATGACACAAAGACAAAAGTTACTGAGTGCACCTTTAAAGTATTTGATGCACAGAAAAGCTCCAAAATAATAATCAATTTAAACTCCTAGATCAGTATCTTTAATATCATTTCTTTTCCTTGCAAGAATTTATTCTAGATTGTGATTTGTGAGTGAAAAGCAGTGCCATATGAATTCCTGTTTAAAGCGCTTTTCTACTTCAAAGCATTCTTAAGCTCTTGAAATTGCTGTTGGGGAGTGTTCAGTGAACTTTTGAGACTCAAAACATCATAATAAATGAACAAAAAGATCAGCATACAAGGAGCTGTTATGATTGCAGTGGCATTTTTTCTCTAAAGGGCTTTTGGCTTTAATGATAGATAGGACAGTTGAGACCAGACCAGAAATTGGAGGGAGAATTCTATCAGGACATGATGCAAGCCAGATTTGAACCTGCATCCCTGTGAACACAACAGCTCTTTTTGTCAGATGCATGTGCACTATCCACTGTGCTACAGCTCTGATGGTTCTCTTTTAAAAGATGTGGCACATACAGTAAATATAGTTCTGTTACAACTCAGTACACTTGACATTGCGTTTTGCTAATGCATATGGTCGTGTCCGTCCACACGACCTAGCTGAAACTTCTCTACAATAACGCCAATATTATAATATTGGCTATGATTTTTGAACCCTGCCTTTTTAGGTGCGAAGCTGTCCGTTATAAAAGCAGGCATGCAAATACCATTCCTCCAGAATTTTCTTCCTTCAAGACAGCGATTCATCTCTCGTCTAGAAGCCCTCTACTGTTTAACCATCGACTACATGACTCAACGGGCAGGATCTTCATGGCAAACAGAATACTCTCCACTCCCCTGCAGTGCCTCAACTCTTTCAGCAGTTCTGACACTGGAGATGATGATGATTTCATGTCTCTTTTGCTAAACACATACTTATGCCCCTCCTTTTAAGTATGGGCTCCCCATCATTTTACACAATTACCTGCATTCAGGCCATTGTCATATACCATGAGTCATAAGTACTTTTATTATAAATAAACTCTTCCCGACTGGGTTCGTGATGGGTTTAATTCCTATTATATGACTATAGTTCATATTTTCATTCTGAGTCCTCCCGTCCTGGCCAACTTAAGGGTCACTCATTTGCTGCATACTCATGTCGGTCATGTCCCACGGGACTGCGGCGTCATGTTTCCTCTCTGGAAGGTTATGTCGTGTAGTGCAGAATGATGGAATTATGTTCCACTTATGCGTTAGCAAAACACAATGTCAAGTGTACTGAGTTGTAAGGGAATGTCTTAAAAGGGTTGGGGAGTAATGGAATACATGTAACGAGAGTACATATTTAAAATACTAAATATAAGTAACTGTATTCCACTACATTTACAATTTAAATTATTGGTAATTAAAATAGTTACATTAAAGAAATATTTTGATTAATGAAGAGATTACTTTGCATTTTACTGTCATTCATTTCATATAATATTTAGTCCTTTCAGATGGAAAAATTTACACATATAAATGTTTATACACAGCGGTAAAACACTTTCTTATGATGTGTTACATTCATACGAGCAGACAGAGAAGTATGTTTGAAGTAAGTTTGGAGCAGCAGAAATAGAAATAAACCTGTAAGCTTTATGCTAAGCTAAAATGCTATTTCTTGCAATTTTTCATGCACATTTTACCAGGCACGTTCATCTTTTTTCATCAAGAAAATTCAAATTAGATCATTATTAGTTTTTTTCTAATAAGACCTTTGATATTAGGGCAAAAATCATATTCTTGATCAAGTTTTTTATTGTTTTCCTGTAAAAATAAAAATAAAATCCTTAAAACAAGATCTATAAATTTTTATCAAGATTTCTTTTGTTTTAGAAACAACACTACATAAGATATTTATGTTTTTTAGAGAATGTATTTTTAACATGTGTATTTTGTCTTACTGTACTGGCAGTATAGTATAGTTTTTATAGTCAAAACAAGTGAAAAAATGTAACAGCGCTCAAAAAGTAATCAAAAGTATTTTGAATGTTACCGACCTTGAGTAATCTAATGAAATACGTTACAAATGACATTTTACAGCACGTATCCTGTAATCTGTAGTGGTAAAAGTAAACACTGCGTCTCTGTTATGTATGTAACCTCGGTTCCCTGAGATTAAGGGAATGACACAATGAGCATTACAAAACTCAATAGTTCTTTTCAACGCACTCCTCATCATTCTTAGGAATGGTGTTTGCACACCTGCTTTTATAGCAGACAGCTACGCACCTAAAAAGGCGGGGCTCAAACACCATAGCCAATATTAGAATATTGCCATTATTGTAGAGAGGTTTCAACTAGGTCATGTGGAAGGACACTCCCCATATACGTTAGCAAAATGCAATGTCTCATTCCCTTCCGAGTAACCGAGACGTTATCCTCTAAGCTGCTGCCATGGTAACCCACCATCTGAACAGCAGTGTCATTAAGAATAAAAGCAATGAACACTTCATACAGCCAGATATTTTAAGTCTAATTTTGTTGCAGTGATCAAACAAACACTCCTCTCTGAAAGGCCACCCTTGTCTGGAGAGGTTAAAAGTATTAAAAGTATTAAAGTATAAAAGTAGCTTTCCAAGGACTTGTGCGTAATCTCTCCATCCTTTGTCACGCCTCCAGATTGGTTGGATTCCCACTGAGCTTGTGTGGTACACTCCTGGTCTTATCTGACAAGTAGGATCACACTATGGGGGATACTCTGGGTGTATTCTTTGTTAAAGATCAGCTCTGACACAATAATTGTTTCCAAAGTAAAAATGTAATAATTTTTTACCATAGGCAAATAGATTTTTAATGATGACCTATAAACCTTTGAAAACAGACCATCTTTGAGCTCTGAGGATTTGATTATTTGCACAAGCTATTTTTGAAGCCATCAGTCAGTTATTTAAACTTTAAATTATATCTATTTTTTTTATTGTGTTTAATAGAGGAACTCCTGGTGAAGAACTACATTAACGCTGATTCTCATGAGAAATGCTCCACCAATCAGAGAATCGTAGCAAACAAATTGCGCTAAAATTCCATGACACACTGTGAACAACGTAATTGAGTCGGTCTCCTTATACTTTTACCATTTAGAGTATGTACTAGTATATATCTGAATATTTTGCAATACATTTTTATATATTGCTTCTATAATTAAAATTAACAACTTCAAATCAATAGATTTACATGTTTCAATTGTTTAAATTAGACTAGATCATGTGCAATGCAAAAAATCAATGAGATTTTTGTTCATTCTCCCATCAACCCTTAAATTCATGGGAATTTCACCAAACACTCTTACATATTTGAGTCTGTAGAGACCGGGGTTGTAGATCTATCCCAAGTGGATATACAAAATTAAAATATCTGCCTAAGACAATTAGATAATAATAGAATAAATATTTGTGTTTTTCATATGTAGAGAATATGCAACAAAACAGGATTCATTACTTTCACACTAAAATGTAATGAGATGCTACTGGCTTTCAAACACAAGCTACACATAACACATAAGAAACAAATAAGCTACACCAGAGACTATTTAGCAGAGACAGGCCACTTCAATTTAAATGAATGGGAGAAATTGGTATGCCCAACCAAGAAGCTCTAGCACCCAACGGTTAAGGGATATAGATAAGAAGTCCCACTTTACAGATAAAAGATACAATCAACTTTTAGATAAAGTCAACACCTTGTCAATCATCTTGAGAACAAACATGTGCATTAGCTACACAAGCCATGAACCTTTGCATGTTTTAGTGTAATATGACGTAAAGAAGCACAATTTATGATTGCAATATGATCAGATTTTATTGCTGTTTTGAAATATTAGCTTTGATGGTAATCTTGACCAACCATTTTTGAGATTTCGGTGTCCCTCCATTCCAGTAGATGGTAGCTGCACTGGCATGACTTGAAATAGCCTCCAGAGGGCATTCCAAAGATGGCAGACAGTGGACTGACTTGCTAGAAAGAATTTGGCTACACATAAGTATTTTCTCAGGCACTTGTTTAGTCTAAATATTACACCCAAATCACAAGTCATATTATACTTTTCATGTGTTGTACTTGCTATAGGTTACTTCCATGTTGTTTCTTTATCAAATTGCAATGCCAAGCATAAAAGTCAAACACTACTGCATACCTAGGGTCAATAATGACTCTATACACTTTTGTTACTTAAGCCATCTTAAAAAATAATTGTGTGTTACACTATTTCTAAGCGATAGAGTGAGAAAGGTATGGGCACAACTCCAAATGGTACAGGGGGTGCAATGAGGTCCCAGGTCACTATAAAGACCTGAGATATGCATTCAAGGGTGATGTTAAGTACATATTGGGTCTGTTCTAAAACCTAGTGAGCTTCCTCTGGAGGCAGCATTTTACAGCATCATACGGACGTTCCTGACTTAAAGGCTGTTCCAAAATGTAGGTATCTTAATTATGCTGCCTCATAAGATCGTTTTGGACAAATTTTAAGGTAGCATGATCGTGTGTTTCCTTCCCCGGGTAGGTGATCCCAGAATGCACTGTGATGAGTTCGACTGGAAAATAAATACAAGATGGCGGACAAAGTGAGAGAATTGGATTATAAATGTACTTCTAAAACATTCAATACTGAAAAGTATCGATGATTTTTTTAAATGTCATACAAGACTGACTATTTTACCCAAAATGTGTGATCCATGTACATTTATGCTCATTAGAATATTGTGTTGCGTCAGCTCTATTCACAGAGTCCCATGATGCTTTGCATGCAATGTGGGTGGAACTACATATGTTATGTAGTAAAGCAGCATTAAAAATGACAAACTGGAGAACTAATGACATTGTTGATATTGTTCTTCCCCACCTATCTGTTAATGATTATGTGTTTGAGGATGGTGGCAAAATATTGCAAATAGAAGCATTTTAGTTATTTTGTTGAGTCTTTATCCATCAATGGAAGAACCTGAAAAGACTAACCCAAAAAGCTATGTAGCCTATTAGCACCTTCACAGCTATAAAGTTAGACATGTTTTGAGAACTGTACATAGTTATGTTTATTTTAAAGCACATATTGAGTCTAGCCAGAACCTGAAGAGATTGTTGTACTGAGATGCACTTTAAAGGGTGACTACTGGTGCCCAAAGACAGACAAGGAGGTTAGGGTGACGCAGAAGGATGTTCTGGGGGCCTGGGGGGCGGCCGCATGACAGGGACTGGATCAGGAGGCCTGGGAGGTGGCCACAGAGCAGGGACTGGATCAGGAGGCGGCCACAGAGCAGGGACTAGAGGTATCGATGGCCTGGGATGTGGCCACAGGGCAGGGATTGGGTCAAGAGGCCTGGGAAGCAGCCACAGGGCAGGGACTGGTTCAAGAGACCGTGGTGAAATAGGCTGAAACGTAGGAGGTGGAGATCCAGGAATTGAGGGTAAAGTCGTGGGAGACATAGAGGACGGAGCCATGGAAGGATGGATGGAGACAGGTGGAGCCGAGAGAGGCTCGACAAAGGCAGGTGGAGCCGTATGAGACTCAGAGGGCAGAGCCGCGAGAGGCTCGAGGAGCGAAGCCATAGGTGGAGCCATGAGGGGCGAGAGCATGGAAGACGGAGCCATGGGTGGCGGAGTCATGAGAAGATTGAGGGAAGAGTCAGTGGAAATCTTGGGGCTAAGGGCCATGGTCGTGAACACGGGCAGAGACTAGGGAATGACCTCCGTGGTCGTGAGCACTTGCAGAGACTGGAGAGATGTCCTTTTCCCTCTTCTCTTCTGGTCAGCAGGGAGCGTGGTTATGGGGACGGTCGAGGTGACCGGCATTGGCTCTGGGACGGTCGAGGCGACCGGCATTGGCTCTGGGACGGTAACCGTGGCAGGCATGATTCCCAGTATACTGGGTAAATGCAACTTCCGTGGTCGCTACTGCTAACTACGGCGGGAAAATCGACCACCGCAACTTGGAGAGGATGAGCTCCCCAAAGAATTTTGTTTAGGGGAATTGTATGGAGAGAAGTTACCTTGGAGATAGGGGCTGTGGAAGGTGTGGAGGGCAAATTATTTTCAACAAACACTTCACTCTAAACTTAATGCAATTTTAAATCTCTTGTCTAAATGTCTAATCTAATTAATTAATCTTTGTTTTGGGCTATACCTAAATGTATCTGTAAAACTGATATTAAAGAACCGATAACTTAAGTGGAAAAGGATAAATATCAGTTAAAATATCAGTTAAACTGATTATTGGTCTATCTCTAGTCTTTCTGGTCATCATTATGGGGAAACCTAACTTTGCACCGAATTCATAAATCAGACGGATGTAAACAAGTATTGACCCTGTGAGATGCAGTAGTTCCTGCTTTTTTGAATGCTGGTACCGATTACTTTGTAATTCGCCAACAGTTTTGGCTTCTGCTCTCTTCCCAGATAGTCAAAGATCTACAAAATCAAAGTTAGTCTGTGGTCCTTTCCTCTAAGTAAATCAACACCAGAGCTGGGCAGATTGTTCCCTTTGACTCGCCCTGCATCCAGTTAGAGATTTCATGTCTTTTCATGCCCCTGCTCTGTTTGTTTTCTCATCCCTGACCTGAACAGGGATCTGTCTTCACCTCGCTTGCTGCTGCTCCCTAACGCCCTCAGATCCAGCCATCTGATAGGGGTGAAGAGAGGGAGCCTGGGAAATATTGATGCTGAGACAATTTGTGAAGAAAAAGAGATGGAGAGAGAGAGAAAAGGTAGAAGAGGAGAGAAAGAGCATGGCAGTGGAATGGAGGAAGGGGAGGTGGAAAGAGGGGGGGGGGTCTTCCTGCAGACAGGCACTCCTCTAAGTAGCTTTTCCTCTGGAGGTCGGGTTATGTGAGGTCACAGAGGGATTACACTTTTGGCAAACATTAGGGAGCTCCTCTCACTCAGGCTTTTGCAGCAGCCAAAGACTACGACTCCCCCATGACTCAAACCCGGCTGTAATAAAGCCAAGACCGGCTTGAACCTGCAAACAAAAAAGCCAACAGCCTATCGATTGCTTGCCGCCAACTTTCACATGCCTGTGTTGAAAGGTCAACTCAGTGTAGACAGGCTCCAAGCGAGTCTGAATTAAATAAAAAAAATCCCTTTTCCGTTTCAAACTAGACACATCTACAGTTTGAACAGCACATTTTAAAAATATGAATCCATGACCCTATACAATTATTCAAATGGATTATACACTGTTCAAAATTTGATCAGATACTTCTATTTTACCCTCTCAGCTCACTGGCAGAAATAGATACAGTCTTAAAATAAAATATGATTGCTGTATTTGAGTGCCTATATGACTAAATTAGCCAGTATCTGGCAGAGAGATACAGTGTGTGACCTCATCACCCAAGAGACCCACTTAATCAACTTTCCCTTTCCCGCAGAGGTCAAGCTGAGCAGAGGCTCTCCGGCCTCCAGCCCTGCTTTGATGTTAATTAAGATGCGATAGAACATGGAGAGGATTCATTAAAGCCAGAGCCAATCTAGTGGCACAAAGCTCCAACATGGCAGCTTTCTTCATGTGGACTTAAACCACCTCGAAGGTGACATCCTCTAGACTCACATCAAACCTGTCGTTTATCTTGATACGGTGACCTTGAGTTCAGTAGACTCTAAACACGTGATCAGATGTACGTGCAGGGGTGTTTTTCCACTCATGAACACTTTACAATATGGCTTCAAAGGATATTAGCACATCCCATCACTAAACAGAAACATAGATCAGGTTTTTTTTTAAACCAGATCTATCTAGGGACCCCCAGGGGGCCACATGGAAAATTTGAGAGAAAAAGATTTTACAAAATGTATTTTTTAGGGCAGTCGAATTTAATATCTTACTTAATGATTTAAAGGTTTAAAATAAATAAACAATGCAGTAAAAAAACAACTGCTTTATTCTGCTTAATTTGGATGATTTTATTATTTTGGGCAATTCTCATTAAACATGAAGAAACAAATACAAAATATTTATTTTGCATATATGAAATAATATCTATTTTTATGTCTTTCAGATTTTTTTACGTAGTGACATTATTTTCATTTTGCCCAACAATTCTTATTACTGCAACACAAAAAAAGAGATGGTCATTATGATATAGTCATTACCGCAATGTGAAAAAAAAAATCTATTTAAACTGTAAAGTATTTATAATCATATTCATAATTATAGTAGTAGTCCCTTGGTATTCATTAAAAAACAATTATTACAGTAATTAGAAAAATTATTGGAAACAATGGAAATAGTAACAGTAAAACACCAGGATGCGTAACGATAATGAAAATAGGGTGTACAATATGCTTAAAGGGATAGTTCACCCAAACATTAAAATTCTCTCATCATTTATTCATCCTCATGCCATTCCAGATGTGTGACTTTCTTCTGCAGAACACAAACAAAGATTTGTATAAGAATCTCTCAGCTATGTAGGTCCATACAATGCATTGAATGGTGACCAGAACCATTCCGAATCCGTATCTTTAGAAGTGATATGATACATGTGGGTGAGAAACAGATCAATATTTAAGTGCTTTTTTACAATATATCTCCACTTTCACATTCTTCTTTTGATTTTGGCGATTCACAATATTTGTGCATATTGCCACCTACTGAGCAGGGAGGAGAATTTATATAAAAAAAGGACATAAATATTGATTTGTTTTACAGATTAAATAGCTTCAGAAGACATGGATTAAACCACTGGATTCATATGGATAACTTTTTATGCTGCCTTTATGTGCTTTTTAGACCTTCAAATTCTGGCCACCATTATTATATGGACCTACAGAGTTGAGATATTCTTCTAAAAATCTTTATTTGTGTTTAGCAGAAGAAATTTACACACATCTGGGATGTCATGAGAGTAAATAATTAGATCATTTTCATTTTTGGGAGGACTATCACTTTAAGCGTCCTGAAAACAATGCAAAAAAAAAAAGGATCATGTTTTATATTCTATAAAATACTACAGTATTTCTTATGTGTTTATTTTCATTTTGGAGTAAGACATTTTTTTGACAACACTATAGCAATGCATTTGAAAAATATCTCTCTTAAGATATACACATCTAATATTACTCAAATAGTGGGTAGAAAAAAAAAATACACTGTCAGATGATGACATAAATATTTATGAATATGTTTTTAAATTTAATCCGTATTGGGCTCAGAATTTTTTTTAAAGCCAATTATTTAATTTGGCAATTTCATACTTGCTATTTTTCTCACACAGTATAAATGGGTATTTTATACATGAGAATATATGGCTTCCTTTTTTTTATGAAGGGTGCCATTAACAAGGGGATCTTTGTATTTGTAGGTCCTTGGCATCATGATCCCCCCATGGTACATCAACTACTTAGTTTTCTATATGCAGAATTTTCCAGGTCACTCCTCTGTATTTGAACTATTCATTTGTCAAAATGGATTCAAACCCTTAACTGAACCTCAAGCCAGAGTGACGGATAAATAATGAATCAAATATCTGGCTGTACAGTATGTATGGATATAGGGGAGGAAATTATACAGACTGCCTGCCTCCACCGGTATTACAGAGAAAATCTGAGAGGGAGAGATCCCGTCCAAGGTGCTCCATAGCTCCGGGGCTAACAGTGATGAATGGAGCCCTTAATGTCAGCAAACACTTTATCTCTGCTTCATTTGTTTTCATTAGGCAGGACCAACCTTTGGCTTGGGTGGAGCGCTCCAGCGCTCCCGGGACTGCTGAAGCCAAAGCTAAGGTGAAGTGTGCTTCTCTCTTTTAGGCAAAGTGTGCAGGAAACTTCTCCCACTTGAATTCCAAGGCAGGGTGAGAGTCAGTATCTTACTCTATTCATAAATTCAGGAAGGATTTAGGTCCAAAATATTAAATATGTATGCCAAATCTAAGAGGTACCTGTGATGTTCAAATGTTGTATCCGCACACTATTTGTGCAACTTTGTCATTGTAGAGGAACTAAGTGGAGTATGTCTACAGGATATGACAAGTTCATTTTAACTTTGACTTACTGAAGAGTGTTGGGAACAGTGCTGGTCCTCCTTATACACTAAGCAAGTTTAAGGCCCCCGAACCGCCAGAGGGCCTCTATGCTGTCAAACACGTTATTTATAGCCTAGTAATGATATTTGTTATGCAAACATAATGGTAAGATGTTATATAACATGCCAATACACAATACTGTGATAAAGTTATTTATATCTTCAGTTTCAGTGTGTCAATAGGAAATGTAAATGTTAGACTCCCAAACATTACTTTTGCAAATAGAAACGGCATAGAAGATCTTAGAATAGAAGAACGGGCAGCCCTGAAACAGATGTCATGGCCCCCACAAATCCAACCACTGAACATTGTGTCAGTCTGAGATTACATAATGAGACAGAAGCGATTGAGACAGCCTAAATAGATTGAAGAACTGTGCTGAATTCTCCAAGATGCTTGGAACATCCTATCTGCCAACAACCAAGAAAAACTATATCCAGGTATATCTAGGAGAATTGGAGCTGTTTTAAAGGCAAAGGTGGTCACAAAGAATATTGATATTCTTTTTTATGTTTATTGGACTTTGTATGACATTAAGTGATAAATGAAAACTATTTATGTCATTATTTTTGAAGACATCCACACTATGCAACATTTTTCACAAGTGCCTAAAACCTTTGCACAGTACTGTAAATGCAATATCAACTGTAGATGAATGTGGAAGATTCCCACACGGAACTCCACAGAAAATTATAAAAATTCCTGCAGAATTGGAATGTCAGTCATTCACAAAATTCTACACACCCCTGAACCTTATTTTTGGCTAATTTGATTATGCTTTCAGCTAAAAATATAAATACTCTCATACTCTATAACATATTTTTACTAGGAATGTCAATTGATTAAAATGTTTCAATCAAATTAATTACATGACACACTAACTCTACTGAAAATACACTTGAAATCAACTTAATACATCTATTAAGTTTTTGATGAGAACATAATTATACTGTGTAAAAGTTATTTTAAACAGTCATCATATCATCATATAAAATGTGATATGAAATGTTCAAACGGACGGTGTTCACTCAATGTGATTTATACTACTTTTTTAGCTAATGCAACACAATGATTTACCATTTGACCTCAACTCAATTTCATTGTGTACAGTCCATCTATGTTCACTTAATCTAGATGTGTTGGGAATATGTGAATAACATTTGTTGCATCAGTGTATTGCTTAAACTAGACAAGGGATTTCCATTTTTCAGCATGCTTTGCATGGGGCATCTTAAAATTAAGTGGTAACACTGTACAATAAGTTTCTATTAGTATTAGTAAACATGAACTAACAATGAACAATACTTATTAATCTTAGTTAATGTTAATTAATACATTTTAAAATCAAAAGTGGTATTTGTTATCAATTGTTATGCACTATGAACAAACATTAGCTATTATTATATTTTTTACTGCATTTGTTAATGTTTATGTTTGTTCATGACACTTAATGTATTAACTAATATTAATGAATGGATCCTTATTCTAAAGCGTTACCAATTAAGTGTTATTTTAATGTATTTCTACACAAAATGAATCAAGTAGGAGACTTAACTTTATGTTGGTATTTAGGAGATTCTGTCATGTTTATTTATTTTGGAGAAGTGGAGAAGAGTGGAGCTAATGGTTAGGTTGAGGTTAGGTACATTACTACCAAAAAATCTGATTGTATTTGTTTTTTACTCATTAAGCAAATACTGAGGGACCATCAGTATAATGACCGATTGAGAATCTGTAAACTCAGCAGCACCATTCTTGTTAAAGAGTAAAAAAACAGGAATTTTTATCATATGTTTGTTGCTTGCCAGAAATAAGCTGCAAGGTCCAAGAGTTATATGAACAGATCAAATTTAAGGTATGTTAACTCAATTACTTTAGGTTTTCACTACACAAAGTATTTGAGTAGAGCCTACGTACTAATTTCTTACCAAAGAATCTCGTTTTCATTCTGTGGAACCAATGTCCACAACTGAATCAAGATATCATTAAGTAATTCTCCTTTTCAGTGTATTATGATTAAACGAATTGCAATTAATCACATACATAAATAACAAAAATTCAATATATAAAACTTAAGAATACTATAAATAATTCAGATAATGAATTACATTATTATAACAGATGAGTAAAGCAGTGATAAGACAATACAAAAAGTGGCTTTATAGGCAAATGTAGTTTATTTCCATATGATTGAACATAAGACTATAACAGAAACTTTAAGCTTGAATTGCTCCGATAGTATAAATGTTCCATATTAGGGTCCGAGGACACGATTAATATATATTTTATATATATATATATATATATATATATATATATATATATATATAATTAGTTACACTGAACTAACGTGACAGCCCCAATTTTTACGTTTGAAAATGTTCTGCAGAATTCCAAAGATTTAGCCCACAAATCAGTGCAGGAAATGTGCAGTCAGGAGTAGAATGACATGGCTTCAGAATGAAAGTCTCAATTTTTGATATTATACCACTGTTTAACCACAGATATGCTACCACTGAAGGTTATTTCTTAATTTGAGTCAGGAGGATACATCAAAGCATAGAAAATAAAATGGGACTTTTTGTGTTTGAGAATGTTTCATATATAATTAATAAACACAAAGTTCTACTTAGGGCCCAAAAAGGCTCGGACCAGCTGAAAAGTATTCCAATTTACAGTGGTAAGAAAAAGTATGTGAACCCTTTGGAATTACCTGAATTTATGTATTTGTCTTAAAATCTTGTTTGATCTTCATCTAAGTTACAACAATTAACAAACACAATCTGTTTTAACCAATAACAAACTATTGTACTGTTCTTGTACATATTGAATACATCATTCAAATATTAGTTAGACAAATTGTCTATAAATGGAGAAGACATAGTACTGTGGCTACTCTCCCTAGAAGTGTCCGTCCGGTCAAAATGATGGAAAGGGCACACCACAGAATGCTCAACAAGGTAAAAAAGAACCATAGATTTACAGCTAAAGACTTGAGGGAATCACTGGAACTGGTTAACATCTCTATTCATGAGTGTACTATGCAGAAAACATTAAACAGCACATGAAACTGCTGCTTTCCAACAAAAACATTGCTGGGTGACTGAAGTTTGCCAAAGACCACCTTGACACTCCACAACGCTACTGGGAAAATGTTTTGTGGACTGATGAAACTAAGGGAAACTAAGGGATTATTGGTTGGGAAGAATACATAGCACTATGTATGATGTAAAAAGTGCACCGCATACCAACATGAAAACATCATCCCAACAGCGAAGTACAGTAGAGAGAGTCTAATGATTTGGGGTTGCTTTGGGGCCTGGACCACTTGCCATCATCAAGGGAAAAAATAAATTACCAAGTTTATCAAGATATTCTACAGAATAATGTCAGGGTGGTTGTACACCACCTAAAGCTCAGTATAAGTTGGGTGACGCAGCAGGACAATGACCCAAAACATTGAAGTAAATCCAATAAAAATAGCTTCAAAACAAGAAAATCTACCTTTTGGAGTAAAGTCAGAGTACAGACCTTAACCCAATAGAAATGCTGTTGAATGACCTCAACAGAGCCTTTCACACCAGACATCCTAACAATATGGCTGAGCTGAAGCAGTTCTGTAAGGAAAAGTGGTCCTAATCCACAGCTACCGGAAATGCTCGGTTGAGGTTATTGCTGCCAAATGAGGATCAACCAGTTATTAAATCCAAGGGTTTACTTACTTTTTCCACTTCACTGTGAATGTTTAATGGGATGTGTTCGATAAAGACATAAAATATTATAACTGTGTATGTGTTGTTAGCTTAAGCACATTGTGTTTGTCTATAATTGTGACTTTGATGAAGATGAGATCACATTTATCACCAATTAATGCAGAATTATCCAAATACCAGCTAATTCCAAAGGGTTCACACTTTTCCTTGCCACTGTACACCCAAAACATGAAGTGATGAGGTAGTGTGGACCAACAAGGGGATAAATATTTTTACAAAGTGCAAGACTGTAGTTTCATGGGCAAAGAAACCAAAAAGGGTAGTAGTCCTCTAAATTATCTTTAAACCCCAGCATACCTGCTTAGCTGCCGACTGCCATCATTTCCTGCATCCTCATATAATCTTGACAATATAACTGAGCTTGTTCCCCCTAAAGAAACCAAATGCAGGTTCCAAAAGTTTAGGACATCAAAGTTGAACATGCTTTGATAAAATGGACAAGACAGTTAAGGTAATATGTTATGTAAGCTTTACTTTCAAATCCTGTTACATTTAGAACTGGCAATGTGAACATAAAGAAATGAAAACCAGGAAAAACAAAATACAAAACAAAATAAAAGGTACAAATGATCTAAATACCAGTTATTGTCACAAACAACCCTGTACAGCCTTAAGAATGAAGTAATAAAAAAAGCTTTATACAGCACATAAGTTTACTGGGTGCCAAATAAGAAAGAATCAAAATGATACTTGAGCCTTATTGAGTTGTAGAGTACAGCAAGAGATAAAGCAAACAGATTGTGCAGAATAACCCGCAAAGCTAAATGCAAAAAAAAGTCAGCCTTTTTTTCTGACCCCCCCCCCCCCCCCCAAAAAAAAAAACAAAAAAAAAAAACGTAAGTGCTACAAACTAGAGATCAAGAGCAATTTCATGCATCTTTTGAAGTGCTAATAAGGTTGTCAGTCTTGTGATGCGCAATGACGCTAAAACCAAAATCACTGCTCTTTGCAATTAGGCAAACAGAACGCTGAATATTAGGTATTTATAAATACTGGTATTGGAACAGAGAGCTATCCCTTTGCACTCCTCTTGCCGACACAACTGAGCATGAAAGAGCAGCAGCCATGTTCTTTTACATGATGATTGCATGGTGTTCCAAGGCAGACAGACAAAAGGATGTTGCCCAAATGGACATTTCATTTCAAATTCATTCTTGCAAAATTGGTCCTGAGAATCAGTTTCACTTAATCTCAGGCTCTCGGGCCACTCCTTTCCACCAAGTGGCACTAGAGCATAAAAGATAATGGGTTGAGCAGTAGCTTTATTAACAAGCAAACATACCACTAGACAGCATGATGGGCATTTACATGAAGAAAAGGGAACAGCAGAAAATATATAAGTATAAAACAAGGATATTGTGTGGGGCCATCTTTTAATGGCCATGAACTTGCCTTAAATAGATATATATTCATCCAAATCCTGTCAATGTGCAAGTTAGAGGAGAATAAACTTAATAGGGAGTGAAGAATTATTTCTTAGCGGTTAAGGTTGACCTATTAAAGTAATGCTTCTACTGCTTTCTCTTTAAAAGTCTAAGCTCAGCTGCATCGGGAAACCTTTTGTCCCCTAATGTGGTTTTTGTCTTAACAGGCAATGTTTTGAGGCGCTATGTATGAGAGCGGAAGAGCATTGTACATCTATGATGGACAACATTCAAATTATTAAGAGGAAAAGAATGACAGCTTAGTTAAAATGCATCTATTGTCAATCAATAAAACGTATTTTAGATCCTGATATAGACTAGATCTTTGCAATTGCACGTTTACATGAATAATAGGCAGGTGTATATAGACTGATATATTAATCGGTCTATATTTGGCCATTTTGAGATTAAGGGCAACAGCTGATTGGCGCTTGGTCACTAAAGTAGACCGTACTCTTTTTGCACCAATTTAAAAAGTGTACTACTTTTCTAAATACTTAAAGTAAATCAAGAAAAAGTGCTATTCAAATCAAATCAAATCCATCCTTTACTACCAATGTTATGGTTTAACCGTTTTATATTGTATTCTTAGCATGCCAACATTCTATTAATGCTTTTCAATTACAGAGCATTGAATATAATTGTCTTCTGATACTTCTGATGTTTGGAAAAGTGCAATTTTTACAGCACTGTGCAAAACCGCTGTTAAAAATTTAGCCTGGCCCTTTGGTGCCAGGGGGGATTTTGACCTCAGCTGTCCATAGTACACTAGCCATAATATCTTATTTCTACCTTAACAGAACAGTTAAGCACTGCTGTTTGGCAAAAAACTAAAGGAAGAGGCTTCAAATTTGTATTTCCAACCATTCTGGCAGACAAAGAAAAAAACAATTGGCATTAAGAACATTTTCTATTGGGTCTAAGTGCTTTTCTTGTAACATTTCAAAATTTATACAAATTATTAAGTGCAATTAAAAAAAAATGGAGAGGGGAACATAGAATTTTGGTACCATGTTTGCCCGCTTATGGAAAGCCATGCTTCCACAAATCCAACTCAAAATAATGGCTGCCTCCACATTGCACTTGAGAGCCATTTTCCAATGGGTTCTTGTAATAGCTTGTTAGTACAGGATATATATATATATATATATATATATATATATATATATATATATATATATATATATATATATATTTTATATATATATTTTATATATATATTTGTATTTTACATTTCAAAGGCTCTTTCAAAAAAAGCAAAAACAACTAGAAGAACAAAAATTTTAAGACACAGAAGGCCACCGAGATACCATTGTTTTTCCATGTTCTCACTTAGCACAGTCCAGCTACCTCTGTATCACTTGAACATTAAACAACAAAAAATACATTCATTCAAGTCATTTTGGAACAGTTTTTTTTTTTTACACACAAAATTACAAAAAAGCTCCAAAAAGCACCATTGAATCGGCCTTTGTGACAGAATAAATGGGGGTTTCCCCCAAAAACCTGTCATCATACATCTTGTTAAAACGTACAGGTGCGCATTATACATGATAGCTATGCACAGGGTGCTTGACTGGTCACTCATCTTTTCTCGTGCCTATGGCCAGCCCACCTCAGTCAGCTATGGCACAATCTGTACTGACCAATAGTACGGCGCGGATGGTGAACGTTTTGAGGCTGCATCATGGGCTGACGACCACTGTGCTAGTGGTAATGATTGCTTTTGCCATTAGCATGCCCCAAATGGCTTGTATTAAGAAATGCTATGAGCTGTGCCTCGTAGGTCTCGTAAAGGGCCGTATGCTTGTTGCTGAGGCAAGAATAGAGTTTTGCCATGGTCTCACCATTCTGCAAAACCAGTCAAGAAAAGAAAGACTACAAAACTATGTACAGGCTGATAAATTAAGAAGTGCATGGTCTGAGCCTTTGTTTTGGAAACAAGACTCGAGAGACAGCAATCTGTTTCATTGGTTTTTGTCGTGCCATACTGTATATACATCAAGATATTTCATACTGAGCCCCTAAATGACTTCAAAAAACAATTGCAACACATAGTGAACATGCTGCCTGATTCCTGGCAAACGACAAAATGCACCAAAAAAAAAAAGCTTAGAGCTTGCAAGCATATATATGTTCTTAATTTCCTTTCTCCCATCAAAATGAATATAAAACTTCGATAGATAAAGCACTATTATCAGATTCCGGGTAATTCACTATTGACAGAGGGAAGCAAATAATTGTTATTAGACCTCTTAAAAAAGAGAAATAATAGAACAGAAAACAAAATCATTCCTCTGATAAATGGATCTTTTACTATAATTTCTACTTTTTAGGGTAGCATTTCAGCCTGCCTATGGAACAGTTATTAAAGGGATAGTTCACCCATTAATGAAAATTCTGTCACCATTCACTCTCCTCATATTGTTCCAGACCCAAATGACTTACTTTCTTCTGTGGAACACTAAAGGTTATAAAATCTGCAATGAAAATGAATAAGGCTCACATTCTTCCTAATGTTTTCTTTTGTGTTCCATGAAAGAAAGTCGTATTGGATTGGAACAGCATGAGAGTGAGTAAATTATGAAAGAATTTTCATTTTTGGGTGAACTATCCCTTTAACGTTTGGGGAAAGGAAGGGTGACGTAATCTGGTCAAATGGTCTTCGCGCTCTCTGTCAGTCCTAGGTATGCCATGAAGGAGTGTTTAAGTGACGTGGGAGAGGGCGGGGACTGCGCGGACGAGTCGGACCAGACTCTGGAGAAGGGCGGCGAGGAGTTTGTGGGAAAGGGGCTGTGGAATGTGAAGCGTCGGGCGGTAAAGAGTGTGGTGAGGGGGATGAGGTGAGCCAGGTCATAGTTTCTGTACTGTTCCAAGTAGCAAGCTGCCAGGGTGGAGAACGTGCCGTTGGCTGTGAGGTAGCGTGACCTCGGCATGCCATCTCGCTGCTTGCTGGTGATTGAGAGGGCGACAGACTGCAAGACTTGAGAGGCAGACAGGCTCATCAGAGGACTGGTGCTGCCGCTTTCCCCGCTACCACTACTACCCTCACCACTCTCCAAAAAGCCTGGGTGCGGTGTACCCGGCTGTGCCTCACCTTCCTCGGCACTCCCCTCCCCACCTTGGTGCTTTTTCACATGGCGGCTGTAGACGAACGGGTGGGTGGTCGTGAACGTGCACTGAGCACAACCGAAGGTCTGTCTTGGCGCATGTTTGAGCCGCTTGTGGAGGTTGAGATTGTCCTTGCGTTTGCAGCTGTAGCTGCAGCGGTCGCAGTGGAAAGGCCGCTCGCCGGTGTGCACACGCACATGCTCGATGAGCTTGTTGGCGGTTTTGGAGAGGTAGCCGCACTGCTCGCACTTGTAGTGGTTGCCCAGGCGATGGGCGCGCATGTGCCTTTCCAGCTCTGCCTGATTGGCCCACACGGCTTGGCAGATACGGCAGCGGTACTCCATCTTGTAGTGCGTCTTGAGGTGGCCCTCCATAGCGGCTGGCCTGTTGGTGGAGTAGATGCAGAGAGGGCACCTGGTCAAAGAGACAGGAGGAGCAGGGTGTAGGACACAGAGGTGGGAGACCTTTAATAATGCACCTCCCAAAAACAAAAACACACTCTGTTTTCTTTTTTTTTCTTTTTTTATGAAATGGAGAACACACAGAATGGACAAAGGGAAGGGATGAAGGATGGTTTAGTGTGTCTTACCCTCTCTCTTGTGTATAAAAGCTACAGTCTGTGTGTATATGTGAGAGAGTGTGTGTTTGTGTATGGCTGTGTGGTTGCGGACAGGTTGGAATGGGAATCAGATGAAGGTAAATGAATAAATGAGTGGCACTTACATTTAAATAGCACCTTTCATCTGCTCAGGGCCCCAAAGCGCTTCACAAACCCTGCAGAACAAAATGACCTCAGAAAGCACACTGTGAAGGGCGCCTCTCTACCTCAACACTGATCAAAACAGAAGCAAACTCTTTCTCTCCAATTCTAACTATTTACAGTGTATTTGATCAGTACTGGGATTGCAGTTTTCTTCTTTGTGCTCTTACATTTTGAATCTGTATTGTGCAATGACTCTGAAGTTTGACACACCATGATTAGCCACACTGTGCATTATCAACAAAACAACACTCAACGGCAAGACAATGTCTAATTTCACAAATTAAGTAAACTCTTGGCATGTGTACCTGCAGAAACTTTGACATCACATAAAATAAACCACAAGAACATCTCAATTACAAACCAGCCTGGTAATAGCTGGATCAAGGCAGTACCATTCTAGAACTATTGTCGGATTAATATTAGTCTGAAAATGGGTGTTGAAGAGTGAAGGAAATTTTGTAAAAAAAAAAAAAAAAAAGAAAGAAATTGCATGCTGTCAAAAGCAAAACATTTGGAAAAATATGGAAGTCATGTTGTGGACTGTCCCAATGAAGAGACAAATCTTATATGAGATCTCTGTATATCTCAATTGTTAAATATTTAAAAAATATATATTTCTCCCAAGAAAACATAAAACAAAAATCTTACTGTGGCACGGTGGAGGGCGGGACCGGCGCGTGATTGCGCACGCCCGGTCCCGTATCAGGCTAAATTGAGCCGTCAAGAGGGCTAAAGGCCACTCGCGGACGGAGATCGGGAGAGAGAGCTTAATCAGCAGACATGTCTGCTGTCCTAAATGTTTGTTTTAAGTTCTTCATTAAATTATTATTTATGTTGACAAGCCGGTTTCTCGCCTCTTCCTTGCCCATGAAAGTGATCGTCTTTACATTGGTGCCGAAACCCGGGAAGGAAGAGGGATACACCGTAGCGGAGTTCTCGCCACTTCTCAATGGAGCAGCCGCGGCCATCTGCCGGGAGACGGAGGAGCCCAGCCACCTGGACGCGGAGGAGCGGCCGCCGACCGCGAGGGGAGGAGGGGCTCCTGGCCGACCGCCTGGAGCGGTTGGGGCCGCTGCCAGGGGCGGGGGAGTCCCCTAGTAGCCGCTGGAACGTGGCGGGGTTGGAGACCGCCGACCGCGTGCGGGGAGGGGCTCGCCACCGACCGCCTGGAGCGGGAGAACCGCTGCCAGGGGCGGGGGGAGGCCCCTTCGACACCCCGGGAACGCGGTGGGGCGTTCCGTCCGCCAGGGGCTGAGGACTGCCTCCGATCTGCCCGGAGAGGCGCGGCTGTTGTCCTGTGGAGGGTGGAGAAGTGGCTGAGGAACGAGCTGCGGCGTATCAGAGAGCCGGTGAGTACGTTTTTTTTCTTTCTTTCCTTTAATCTCTCTCTCCTCTCTCTCTTGATACCGCTCTGCGTTGGCCTTTTCCCTCTTTTTTTTTAAATTATGGTGTTTGTGGGAGGGGAGGTACTGCCCAGTGCAGGAACCCTCCCCCCCCTTATTTTTAATTGTTGTTTCCCTCCCCCTTGCCCCCTCCCTCGTCCAGGCTGATGGGGATGACCCGCCAGCAGACCGCGCGGGAGGCGCCCCCCCCCCCAGGGGATGTACGTCAGGCCGGGGGTCCCCAGCCTGAGAGAACGGGGGAGGAATGTGGCACGGTGGAGGGCGGGACCGGCGCGTGATTGCGCACGCCCGGTCCCGTATCAGGCTAAATTGAGCCGTCAAGAGGGCTAAAGGTCACTCGCGGACGGAGATCGGGAGAGAGAGCTTAATCAGCAGACATGTCTGCTGTCCTAAATGTTTGTTTTAAGTTCTTCATTAAATTATTATTTATGTTGACAAGCCGGTTTCTCACCTCTTCCTTGCCCATGAAAGTGATCGTCTTTACACTTACATGTGTGTTTCAGAATAGATCTCAACAATGTCACAAACTGTGCTCACATTTGCCAAGATATCAAAGTCTGTAATCAAAAGTCAATTTCAATAAGAATTAATAAGATTTCAATATATTCTCATCATATTTGTTTAAAACCAAATTATCTGAGCTATTATAGCTATAAGTAATTTTAGGATACAAATGTGAGATCGATACTTAAAGGAATATTCCGGGTTCAATACAAGTTAAACTCAGTCAACACACTTTGTGGCATAATGTTGATTACCACAAACATTATTTTTGGCTTGTCCATACTTTTCTTTCTTTCTTTTTTAATTTGAACTCCTTTTCTCCCAATTTGGAATTCCCAATTCCCATTACACAACTTATCCCATTGAGAACGAGAACCACTAGTCGCGACCACAAGGAGCTTACCCCAAGTGACTCTAACCTCCCTAACAACCAGGCCAATTTGGTTACTTAGGAGACCTGGCTGGAGTCACACAGCACACCCTGGCATACCTGTCAACATTTGGGTACCAAAATCCGGGAGACCTCTGAGCAAGGGCGGGGGGCAGACTAAATATTACATACAAATTGTGCCACTGTGATTTAATGTGGTGAGTAACATAATTTTTCCCATTGTGTCCGAAAATAAAATCAGTGCGACACACTTTGCAAAAGGTGTGGGTATTGTCGATATGGCTTCAAAATATGAAATTAAATTCTTCCATCCAGCTGTTGTTAAATTTACATGATATTCTGCTTTTTTTTTTTCGCCGGAGCCCCACCTGAGTCTTCTCCTCCCATCTACCAGTGATGCTAGATTCAACTTCCCGCATCTACTAACTGCACAGATATCAACAGCGCAACTGGGTTGTAGGTTGCCAGGTTGAGGTCACAAATGGGTTGAGATTTGTCGATTGTGTGAGCAGGATGTGTTTCATACAAGATTTGGCAACTGGACAAACTTGGAATAATATATTGATGTGATTATTTATATAACGATGTTTGGGCCATACAAATTATGGGAGTTTCCTGGGAGAAATAACATAACAGGAGGGGGGCGGGAGATCGGTGTGAAATACGGGAGACTCGCGGGAAAAACAGGAGTGTTGACATGTATGCACCCTGGATTCGAACTCGTGACTCCAGGTGTGGTAGTCAGTGTCAATACTCCCTGAGCTACCCTGTCCATCCTTTTCTTTAAAAAAAGCAAAAATCGAGGTTACAGTGAGGCACTTAAAATGGAAGTGAATAGGGCCAATTTTTGGAGGGTTTAAGGCAGAAATGTGATGTTTATCATTTTATAAAAGCAATTACATTTATTCTTCTGTCAAAACTCGTATTATTTGAGCTTTAAAATTGTTTAAATCATAATTTTTACAGTCAATTTACAGTTTGTTGTTACATTGTTATGGCAACAAAGTTGAATAACTTTAAACAGAAAAGGTTAGTAAGTGATTTTATCATGCTAAAATCATGTTAACATACATATTGTTTGTGTCTTGTGGCTATACTTTTGAAACAGCGAGTATTTTAATGTTTACGGATTGGCCCCCATTCACTTCCATTGTAAGTGCCTCATTGTGATTTAGATTTTTGTTTTTTTAAAGAAAAGTATGGACAAGTCAAAATGAATGTTTGTGGTAATCAATATTATGCCACAAATGCTGTCAACTGAGCCTCACATTTTCCTCCTACATAACATAACATAACATAACATAACATAACATAACATAACATAACATAACAACTGAGAACTCCATTAAGTCTCCTGAGCCATGAAGGAGCAACATCTGGGCAAAAACATTTCCTATCCACTTGGCTGCTGCTTTTCTGGGTTAATCATATTTTATGTTTAAAGATGAGACGGAATGCAAATATATAAGATTATGTAATAGTTGAGAATTGCAATAGAATCTCTACAGACCAAATATCTAACATGAGGACACTTAGGTGATCAGGTATTTAAATACAAAAAATTAAATAAAAATAATAATACAGTCCAGTATCAATCTATGACACATTGTATGGAATATTCATAAGCAGACATTAGTCCAGCCTACTGGAACCCTGCTGTGGGAGAAAGATTCTGTGAAAATACAATAATAATAATAATTTGTAAGCAGTTAGCTGCTTTACATATACTGTTAAATTTAAGCTGACCACACACTCTAAAACCTCAGAGTCATTGAGCTTTTACACATCCAAAATGTATTGTCAAAACATTAACTGTTCCGGATACTGACCAATATATTCTTTATGAACACTGTGTACTGTGTATTTTTGGTAGAACCCAGATTATTTTTTATTTAACTGCTTCACTGGCCTCTTTTATATGATAGCTAACAAATAAAATAGAATTATAAATCATAATTCAAATTCTGAATTTTCAAATAGTTCCCATCTGATCCATTATTAAATAAAAGGCACAAATTAGACAGGCCTGCTTTTATTCATATTCATTATTATCTTAAAACCACTATGTTTTAAGGCAGTAAGATGTTAAACTTTTAAGGTCAAATTTGGAATAGAAAATACCCAAATAACACTTCTTATCTAGCCTGTATTCTAAATGCCAAACAAGACAAATATCAACACGTTCTTGAAGAATAATCAGTTTAGGCCTATTATAAACCACTGTCTGTCCGTCCAAATTAGAGAAATATTGCTACTATTTAGAATTTATTTTTTTCTCTCCCTGCCTGTTGCTTGTAATGGCTAAGTGCTCTAATGAGTGATAACTACAAGCTTTCAAATAACTACAAGCTGACAAATGTGTCTAGCATGGGAAAGCATAGCTATAAATGACAAGATGAGGCAATGAAATCTGAAATACATGACCTTAAGACATGAATTATGTATGTCAAACAACTAGACAAATACAACAGAAAATATCAAAGACTGGACACTGTGCTCATTCAGTTTGAGAAAAAACAAAACAAGATATAAACTTTGGGGTCACTATGTGTTGTAAGTGTTTGTAAAAAGGATATCTATTTGACTCATAATGATTATTGAGTGTGTTTAAATGTGTTGTTGTAACTGTGCTGGCGATTCTTAAAGGCTGAGAAAGAACAGTGTGAACTGTAGCCTAATGTTCTTGGCAGTGGAGCTGCTCAACAGATTGACAAACGCTGACTGGCTTGTTGTCATTTCTTCAGATATATTTTCGCACGCGGGAACCATTTGTAGTATTGTCTACCACAGGCTTTTAAAGGGAAGGGGCACGTTCCTAAAAGTGCCTGTGATCTGCGCCTGCAAAGTGGAATTCCGGATTCCGTTCTTTTATAATTCTTTAAAAAAAATTATCAATGTCTAAAGCATGATGCAGTATATTGGCAGTTATTTAATATGATGGCACTATGAGCACGATAAAGAAGTATTAAAGGAATAGTTCTCCCAAAAAAATTAATTCTGGCACAATTTACTCACCCTCATGTGTGGTTGAGGAGAGTCCCCTGTTTACGATGTAAAGTGCTTTGAGTGTAATGTCAGATAAGCGCTACATAAATGTAACATTCATTCATGTTGTTCCAAACTTTTATGACATTCTTTCTTCTGTGGAACACAAACGGATACATTTTTCTATGCAATTGCAATGAATGAGGACTGCGTTTCAAGCTTCAAATAGAAAACAAAAGCATCATAAAAGTATCATATAAAACCTATGACTTAAGTGCAATATTTAAAATCTTCTGAAGCCAAACAATAGCTTTGTGTGAGGAAGACCGAAATTTAAGTTGTTATTAACCTTAAAACGGACAAGCACATAAAGGTACCTCTGAAAATGTATTAATTGCTTTTATTTGAAACACATTAGAGCCCATATATAAAAAAAAAAACTGCATTTTATCTAGCTTATGGTTTTTTTTTGTCAAAGATACTACGAAATGTTAATTATGTCGTCTACATAAAAACATGTATTAGACCAACAATATTCCCCCGAATTTTGTCCCAACTAGCCAAAGTCCCCTTTTCCACCTGGTATTAGGATGCATTTTGGGTGATCATATGTGGTCATTCCTAAATACAGGTCTAAATAGACTCTAAAATGGTTTGTGATCAGATCATAAAAACCACATAAAAAACGCAAGTGACCAGATCACATTTGAGATGTAAATGCTAGCCTGTATGCGTCCCGGTAGCAGTGAAGCACCGCCCCTCACCTATCAATCATCCGCTGTACTAAAACGAGTTTAAACTTTGCTGTTTACAACCAGATTTAAAAGGAAGTAACCATCCGATCTGACATTTCAAACAGCGATACATACATTATCACAAGAGATTTGCGGATCTTCTTTAGTGTCTGATATCAAAATAGATGAGAAGTACGAATATCTGAAGCACCTTTACAACAGGAAATGCACTAAAATAATGGATAATTCTGCTTGACATGTTGCGTTTGTGCTTAGATTAAATTTCATCTGCATCTGGGAGAAACAGCACACCGTTTTTTCACGCTTTCTTTGTCTTGTCTGACTTTGTTGCAGTATAATATCATGCAGTAACACACTGACATAGTGATTGATGTATGTCTTCATGAAACAGACCCGCCCCTCAAAATCGGAAAACAAGTGGTCACAGGAGACGCATTTAAACAACCAGGTGTAAACAGCCATGTGTCCCACTTGACCACATGTGATCGGATCACCTGATCATAATACCATGTGGTAATGTGGTCCAACAGAGTTGTATGAATGAACAATTTCATGTTACATTTTTTTTGCTTATTTGTGAGTTCCCAGCATGCACTGTAACATTAATAAATTATGTGGTTAGTTCACATTCACATTGACTAAACCAAGCAATGTTATTGAGGACAGTTATTATTAAAAATCTTACTGCATCACGTTGCCTTGACTTTAAAGTTTGCTTAATAATTGTTTTATAATTTTTTTAAACATTTTATAGCTTGTAGAAATCATGAAAATAACACAGAAAAGATAGGAGCGTTTGCCTTGAGGTCAGCTGCCTCTTCAAAAAAATGCTGCCTTTTTACATTTAGATAAAAGACAGTGAGTTGATGCCAGACTTTATATACAAAGTCGCATGTCCTCAGTATATGCAAGGACCCGCATTTTCAATATTTTTCACAAACAATTGACTCACTCACTTATTGCTTCTCTCCCCAGCCTCTTAAATATTTATATCTTAAAATTATAAAAACATTTTTAGGGTTAAATTATTATATTTATATTTGCCCCATTGGCATGTTCATGAAAAAAGCATTGATGTCTGATTTGTGAATGAATAGTTTTGAGGCTTTACAAAAACAGTCTAAAAGAATTTTCCTGATAGAGATCCTGTTTTTGAGTTCAGTTACTTATTCAATTGCAGTTCTCAAGCTTACTATAGTGGAAAATTATCAGTGAATAATAACTTAAATGTTGGTCTTTTCCTCACACTTTTTTATCACTTCAGAGGACTTGAAATATAGCACATAAGTCATAAGAACCAATTTAATGATAATTATATGGAGTTTTTGTGCTTTTAGCACAAGCTTAAAACCTCCAGTCTCTATTAATTGAATGGGAAAAGCCAACCATAACATTCTTAAAAATGTCTCCTTTGTGTTTCACAGAAGAAAATCATACTGGTTTGGTATAACATAAGGGAGAGTAAAGGATGACTGAATTTTCATTTTGGGTGAACTATTCCTTTAACAGTAAGGTGAGGTTGTAGGTAGTATACTCAGTTCTGTCTTATGGATAATATATAGATAGATGGCCTTGTGTTTGTATACTACGTGTAGGTTTTAGGCACATTCAGGTACTTCCTATGTCTATAACATGCTTTTAGGTGGCTCTACAGTGGCGTTACCCTGAAGCACTGCTTGATATCAGAAACATCCTCTGTGGGGAATCCAACCTGATCCTCGAGCAGTGCTTCTGGACAGATCCTGTTTCAAAGCTGGGCTGTGTGCTGCCTGAGAAAATGAGGCTGAGGTAGGGTGGGGGCGGGGTTTTGTGGAGGTAGTGGGGCAGGCTCTTGCTGTACTTGCTTTCCTTACTTGAGCCCTCCAGCGGGGATGGTGTGGCACTTCTTGTGCTCCAAGAGCTGCTCGGGCGTCTTCATGAACTTGTGGCAGACATCACACTCGAACATGCGCGTGATTAGGTGGATCTGTAGATGACGCTCATACATGGCCCGAGTCTTACACACAAAGTTGCAGAACACACATTCAAAACCTTGGGGATTAAGACAGGAAGGGAGGGAGAAACAAAGTGTCATTATAATCTCATATATCATCTTGTAGTGTCGGCATGAGTTAGTATAAAGGAATTGGATAACATAACAACATATGATCAATGCAAAGTTGCACTCAGTGATCCAAGTATTATGGAACGTTTTCATGGCATAGTGGAATAAACAATACTGAATTCGACTAGTCATGTATGTCAACATGGAGAACACCATGAAGTGAGCATCTACATTAAACATCAAATGGCTATATTATTAACATCAATTGGCATTGTGATTATGAGTCTTTAAAAGCAAAACGTCTCGGTTACGTATGTAACCTCCGTTCCCTGATGGAGGTAACGAGATGTCGTGTCGAAGAAGCGACACTAGGGGTCTCTCTTGAGCGCCGAATATGCCTCTGATCTATGAAAAAAGGCCAATGAGAAGTTGGCAGACAGTATTTGCATACCCCGCCCCGGACATACGGGTATAAAAGCGGGGAAATACATCGAATACATTCAGGATTTTTCTGAGGAGCTGGAAATGGTCCGGCCACAGCAGTGGCTTGGCTCAGCGACGTGGCCGGAAAGACACGTCATCATACGTAACCGAGACGTTCCCCGTCTGTCGCTCACTTCAACGTCGTGTCGAAGAAGCGACACTAGGGGTCCACTTCAAATCACGCCATGCGCTGAGCCGTGTACATGTACTGCTGACACAGGAGCGGGCAGGTATTTCACGTGCACAAGCAACCAACTGTGTTTCAGACTGCAAGTACCCTTCACCAATGCCCCCAAAAAGTTGTCAGAATCCTTCTGGTTACCCTAGAGTGGAACAAGGCGATGCTTGCCAACCTGGGAACGGGCCAAGCCTGGCTGGGCCTCTTTTCTCTCTATGTTTCTCGGCATAGAGCAAGAGCAGCCGGGGCTCTTACACGCACCCAGTTTCCTATTCTTTCAGGGGGAAAAGACCCTGCGGATGCCACACCTGCCCCAAAGGGGAGGTAAAGGTGGCGAAATACATCACATGGGATTTAGGCAACATGTGGAACGTGGCGCAGTGGTAGATCCCGCCTCCAGCAGGGGGGAGTTGCTACAGCATAGCGACCGGAGGGCAGTGAAAACTGCCTAAGGGAGACGTGGGTCAGCTCGTAAGGTGACCGTACCGCGGAAATACACACAGGAGGAGTCCGTGTAGGAGGCCTGACCTGTGGAGATCGAGACTGACTCATCCCTGAGATTGTAAAATCTCGCAAAGGTATTAGGTGTTGCCGAACCCGCTGCTCTACAAATGTCTGCTAGGGAGGTGCCCCTAGCCAGTGCCCACGGGGATGCAATACTCCTTGTTGAGTGCACTCGGACCCGCAAGGGGGGGGGGGGGGGGGGTTGGCACGGCCTGGGTGCGATAGGGATTAGACCAGCATCCACCACCCAGTGGGAGAGCCTCTGTTTGGAGACAGCGTTCCCTTTCCGCTGTCCCCCAAAGCAGACAAAGAGCTGCTCAGAGTACCTAAAGCTCTGAGTGCGGTCCAAGTAGGCACGCAAGGCACGTACCGGACACAGCAATGAAGGGGCTGGGTCTGCCTCCTCCTGGGGCAGCACTTGCAGGTTCACTACCTGGTCTCTAAAGGGCGTGGTAGGAACCTTGGGCACATAGCCCGGTCGGGGTCTTAGGATCACATATGTGTCTGCCGGACCGAACTCCAGGCAGGTGTCGCTAACAGAGAACGCTTGCAGGTCCCGGACCCTCTTGATGGAAGCGAGCGCGATCAACAGGGCCAGGAGCCAACTGATTCTAGCGGCTCGAAGGGGGGTCTCTGGAGGACCGTGAGGACCACTGAGATATCCCAGGAGGGGAACAGGCTTGGCCGGGAGGGGTTCAACCTCCGGGCGCCTCTTAGGAACCTGATGATTAGGTCGTGCTTACCCAAGGACTTGCCGTCTACTGGGTCGTGGTGAGCTGCGATACACCTTCATACACCATACAACATACACCTTCAAGGTGGAAGGGGACAGCCTCCCATCCAACTTCTCCAGTAGGAATAAGAGCACTGACCTAACTGCGCACCTCTGTGGGTCTTCAGCACGGGAAGAACACCAATTCGCGAACAAGCGCCATTTCAGGGTGTAAAGTTGCCTGGTAGAAGGGGTTCTGGCTTGGTTGATCGTGGCTACGACCGTGGGTGGTAGACCAGCTAGATCTTACACATCCCGTCCATGGGCAGGACAAGGAGGTTCCAAAGGTCTGGGTGCGGATGCCAGAGCATGCCCCATCCCTGAGAAAGAAGGTCTTTCCTCAGGGGAATTCGCCAGGGAGGGGCTGTCGCGAGGAGTACGAGATTCGAGAACCAGGCCCGGGTGGGCCAATAAGGAGCCACAAGGGTGACTTGTTCCTCATCCTCCCTGACCTTGCACAGCACTTGTGCATGAAGGCTCACTGGGGGAAATGCCAGCTGTGTGCCAGTGCATCTGCCCCGAGGGGAGCCTCTGAACGGGCATACCAGAGCGGGCAGTGGGAGGTCTATTGGGAGGCAAACAGGTCTACCTGGGCCTTGCCGAACCGTTCCCAAATCAGCTGGACCGACTGGGGGTGAAGCCTCCACTCTCAGCCGGGCAAGCATTGTTGTGACAGCGTGTCCGCTATCACACTGTGGTTGCCGGGGATGTGAGTGAATTGAGTCGCTGCTGGCTCCAAAGGAGGAGATGACGGGCGAGTCGTGACATGTGGCGGGAGCGTACGAAGCCTTGGCGATTTATGTACGCTACCGCAGTGGTGCCGTCTGACCTGATCAGGATATGTTTGTCTCGAACTAACGGGAGAAACTTCCGCAGGCAAAGAAAACAGTCAACAACTCCAGGCAGTTGATGTGCCAGCGCAGCGGGGCCCCTTTGCAACGGCCTGCTACTGCGTGCCCGTTGCACATGGCACCCCAATCCAATCTGGAGGCATCGGTCATGACCAAGACGCGTCGGGGCACCTACTGCAAGGGTACACCTGCCCATAGAAAACAAGAGGTCTGTCCAGTTTTTGAGTGTTTGGCGGCAGGCGGGGGCGATCGTCACACGATGTGTGCCGCGGCGCCATGCTCGTTTCAGGACTCGAGACTGAAGCCACTGCTGAAGCGGTCTCATATGCAGTGATGAGTGGCGCGACCGCCGCAGAGGATGCCTTATGCCCCAGGAGCCTCTGGGAAAGTTTTAAGGGGACCGTTGTGCCCGGCCTGAAAGTGCGAGGCACCTCAACACTGACTGCGCACGCTCGTTGGTGAGACGTGCTGACATTAAGTCTGAGTCATCATAACTCCATGCTGAGAAAAGAGACGCTCTGGACTGGGGTGAGCTTGCTCTTTTCCCAGTTGACCTGAAGCCCTAAACGGCTGAGGTGCCTGAGCACCTGGTCTCTGTGAGCGCATAGTAACTCTTGTGAGTGGGTCTGAATGAGCCAGTCGTTGAGGTAATTGAGTATGCGGATGGCGGCCTCTCGGAGCAGGGCAAGGGCTGCCTCTGCGACTTTCATGAAGACGCGAGGGGACAGAGACATGCCAAAGGGGAGGACTTTGTACTGACACGCCTGGTCGTCGAACGTGAACTGTAAGAAGGGTCGGTGTCGAGGCAAAATTGAGACGTGGAAGTACGTGTCCTTCAGGTCTACCACTGCGAACCAATCTAGATGTTGAACACAGGTTAAAATGTGTTTCTGCGTGAGCATTTTGAACGGGAGTTTGTGCAACGCTTGGTTGAAAACTCGCAAGTCCAAGATTGGTCATAAGCCGCCGCCTTTCTTGGGTACGATGAAGTAAGGGCTGTAGAGACTCTTCTTCATCTCAGTTGGAGGGACAGGCTCTATCGTGTGTTTGAGTAAGAGAGTAGCGATTTCCACGCACAGGGACTTGGCATGTTCACCATGTACTGCGGAGAAGTGGATGCCCGTGAAGGGAGGCGGAGGCCTGGCAAACTGAATTGCATAACCGAGTCGGATGGTCCGGGCCAGCCAGTGAGATGGGTTGGGAAGTGAGAGCAACGCGTCCAAACTCCGTGCTAGAGGCACCAAGGGGCCGATTATTTTTGGCATACCTGGCAAGGCTTCGCAGCGGGGCGGAGCAGGTAAAGCGGCGTCGGGAGGCGAAGACGTGTCCTGAGGCACTGGTGCTGAGAAAAGACTCAAAGTACTTACCTTGCTCCGCACACCCGGCAGGGGGCAGGTTAGTGACTGAGGAGGAATCCAATGGTCCAATGTAGGGGGGCGTGGCTGTGAGCTGCGGGACCTCTGTGCATAGCGAACCTCTGTGCGTTAGGCTCAGGCTGGGCGAGCAGACCCGAAGGTGGCGGCCCAGGTGAGTCATCAGCATCAGACGCCGCTGTAACGCTCTCCAATGCAGCGGTGATGTCATCCATTTCTGAAGCAAGCAAGTGTCCTGGGGAGGCGGTGATTCGAGGGGGTTTACCCGGTGAACCGCAACACGTCAATATCCCCAAATCGCCATCATCGCCCACGGCGCCTGCCCCAATCCCGTAGGAAGGAGGCGAGGCACGGGGCGGCTGAAGTGGCTTTCTCTCATGACATAAGAAAGTCGCGACCGCAATGTTGCCATGGCTATGTTCTCGCACTGAGAACATGAACCATTCATAAAACGCTGCCTGCGTGTGATCGCAGCCCAGGCATGCCAGGCAGCTTTTATGACTGTGAGAGGTGGGGAGAAATCACCGCATCCAGAAACTACACAGGGGTGGAAATGGCATCTTTATAAAGACGCGTCCAACGCTGTGTATTGCTCTTTTAAAAGAAATATCACTCTTTTAATATGCTCTTGCACTGTCGAAACGCCCAGGGGCAAATTGCAGTGACGTGCAAGGAAGGAGAAAGCCGCTGCAGTGTGCCGTAGATCCAACTGCAGAGAGCGTCCGAGGAACAGGAACGGTGTGTGACTCGCAGCTCACTGCAGTACAACCATTGGCTCCGAAGAAAATTTCTGAATGTATTCGACGTATTTCCCCGCTTTTATACCCGTATGTCCGGGGCGGGGTATGCAAATACTGTCTGCCAACTTCTCATTGGCCTTTTTTCATAGATCAGAGGCATATTCGGCGCTCAAGAGAGACCCCTAGTGTCGCTTCTTCGACACGACGTCAAAGTGAGCGACAGACGGGGAATGAAAGGTATAAATAGTAATAATTTAATAAAGTCTTATTGCTTTAAACATATTTAATTTACCTCTTAAGTTAGCATATTAAATTTGAAAGCCCTGAAAATACATTTTGTAAAAATAAATAAATAAAAAATCCTCTTAAATATTTCATACCTGAACCCTAATTTAGATCTTCTGTTCTAGGCTACTGATAAACTGGAGTGTGAATGTAATTTCAAGTATTTTATACATATTTCTTTATATTTTTCAAAAGTATATAAGCAGTACATGTATATAAATATATTTACACATTTATACTGTGTATACATTTTTATTTATGACCCATAAAAGTGGTCCATCTCACCTTTCTCAGCCTTTTCTTCTGTTCCTGGGCCTGAGCTTGATTGGCTGCCTGTAGAAGAAGGAGGGGCCAAAAGGTTTTTTAGTTCTTCGTTACCTTGGGCAATATCTCCACCTTCAGAGCTGTTGAGGGAGTCGCTAAGGGCCGACAGAGAGGAGGAAGTGCTCTTTGTCTCACTCAAAGGGCTTCTAGAATTGAGACCTGTGTGTGTTAAAAAAGACATTGAGGGTCACATCGTGAACAACAGACAACCTCCATACTGGAATGACATGATGGTATCAAAGACCTGGCTTAGCTTAAGCCAGCAGAGAATTAGATGGGAGCATCTTTCAACACTCAAGGTTTTATAATGAATTCCGCAATGAGTAAAGCAAAAGGCAGAAAAATCCTACGATTGATTGGAATCCACCTAGTGAGCCAGGTGGGAATATGCATTCCTAGAGCAGTGAAGTAATAGGCCTTAAAGGAATAGTTCAAAATGAAAATACTGTCATCCTTTATTCACCCTCATGCTGTTACAAACCTAATTTTAAAGAATGTGCCGTTCATTAATTTCCATACAATAGTAGTGGATAGTGACTTACATTAAAGCTTAAAAAAGGACTCAAAAGTGTCATCAAAGTAGTCAGTGTGACTTGTGCATTATATTCAACCTGAAATTGAAGTTATTTTACAGTGAAAATCTTGACTTCTGCAGTTTTTTCTACATGGCTGTTCAGAAACTCAATCTCTCAATCGCTTGCAGTTTGAATTGAATGTGATAAGATCATGTACCACAAAATAACACCAAAACCAGCAACATGTGTTTCTGCTTGTGTTTCTATTGTGTTTACTGGCTGCAATCAAAAGAAAACATACAACGTATAACTAGTATAATTTAATTCACAAACAAATGACTCTTAAGAACTCATTCTTTGGAATGAATAATTCCAAATGACTCACTAACTCACAGGTTATCGGTTTTAATAAATCTGACGAATTATTCACTGACTAAACTCACAAATCTATCAGAGCAGTTACTGAATACTGAACCTCAAGTAAAGACATAACTTTCAGTTTTGTCCATGAAGAAATGTTTTTTGTATGTGTTTTTTTTAAGGTTTGTGAAACTTAAAGTTAGTAGTTATTCCTTAAAGTTATTTATTCAGTTATTACACTTTTGGTTCATATGACAACTTTTATTTAAAAGATACACATTTGCAACATACTGAATTCAACATTAGCCTCCTCAACTTTGGGGCATTTTTGGGCCAACAATATGCAGATCTGAAATGTAGGTACCTGTAAGTTTCTTGCTGGCATGGTGTACAGAACAACTAAGAAGGGTATGGTAACTTGATGTTAAATATGTATTTAAATTTATACTGTAGGTCTTATTAATGTTCCTTTCATTAGGCTACTATGAAAATTACTCTAATTAATAAACTGGGCATGGCCGAGGCGTGGCCAAGTGATGAGGGACGGCTGGGGAAGTATGATCACAATCAGCCGGGAGAGGGATAAGGTGGAGCCGGTGCTGCAGTTCGAGAGAGAAATGCAAGAAGCCTGTTTGAGTGTGTGTGTGTGTGTGTGTGTGTGTGTGTGTGTGTGTGTGTGTGTGTCTTTATGTTTATACCTAGCTGGCTGAAAACCAGTGCACGTTTTTGTTTTGTTATACACTGAAACGTGTTTAATTAAATGTCTGACGTGGACAGTTCACCTGGTCTAATCCCAGGAGATCGGCTGTTACAGAAATACTCAAATCATCCTGCCTGGCACCAACAATCATCTATGCAATTATGTAATCAACCAATTGTGTGGCAGTAGTGTAGTGCATAAAATCAATCAGATATGGGTCAGGAGATTCAGTTAATGTTCACAAAAACCATCAGAATGGGGAAAAAAAAAAGATTTCAGTGATTTGGACCGTGGCATGAATGTTGGTGCCAGATAGGCTGGCGATGCTATTCTGAGATGTAGGATGGCGTTGTTTGCAGCATGAGGGGGAACTACACAATATTAGGTAGGTGGTTTTAATGTTCTGGCAGATCAGTGTATAACTGGTCTTTTTAAATGCGACGTGAAAGACTTTTATGTTCATGTGACTATTTCTACCACATTACCACTAGGTGGAGTCTATTTGCAATGCAGATGTTTTCAGGCCTCATTTAGATATTTTTTGTAAGATAAATGTGGACGTAATGGTGTTCTATGAAAAGTTCTGATTCTAAGCTTTCAATCAGTACAACATATGCCTGACATGCATCCAAGGACTTAGCGCCATGTGGGACTAAACTTTTGTACAGCTGAAGAGGTTAAACAATAAAAATGTAACCAATACAATATCACGTAATATAATATATACACACACTCCCCCCAATACAAAAATAGAATTCAGTAAGAAAACACTGCTACTGCCAAAGCTCTCCTTTGTGTATTCATGAGTGCATGAGAGAAGCTTGTTCACAAAATCTCACGTTTAAACCTTGCAGAAGCAAAAACGCGTGAACAACACAAAGAATCTATGACAGAAGTTATGATTTTGGACTCCTTGTATTATGGATTACTTTGGATGACTACTTCATGACACCTTTGGGTCATATATAAAGCTTTAAAGTGAGTCATTATGATTTCCATTTTTTGGGTGAACTATTCCTTTAAAAGTCGGGAGATGGGCTCTTTTTCCTCTTGCGGCTTTAGCCTGACTTCTGTATCCAAGCAGCAAGAACACTCAAGCCAGTGCTCTTATTGATCTCCACTGTGCCTTAGAGCAGCAGGGGAGGGGGGCTGCTTAGGTCAGGGCCGCCACAGCTAAGATGGCGGGAGCATCTCGAGCCATGGCTATCCCTTAGGGCTCACAGAGCTCTCGAAATGGCCGATGCTAGCTCACGCACAGGCTTCGCTCACATGTTAAGACTTCTGTTCCTTTGAAAGCATGCATGCAGAATACAGAGTAGGTGGTCACGTTTAATCTTTTGTCAGCCACAATGACATCTTTGCATACAGATGTGCCAAGTGACTTGTGTGTGTTATGAACTCCATTTGAAGAAAACGACTTTATCTATTTGAGTGAACTTGACGCCCTCTATTAGGTTACGATAAGCACCAAACGTTGCCCCGAATATCAGGATGAATTAGTGACCGGGTTAAGCAAAACACCTGCAGTATACAGCAAAGCATTTCTGATGGAGACAACAGCTGCCAGGCAGGCACTCCCGTAAGAGCCACAACTCTCAGCCAACTTCCTAAGCAGTAGAAAAAGAAGTGGAGGCTGGTAGGCGCTGACCCAGTGTCAGCCAATCTGTAGCAAGGGGCGCCTTTGGCGGGACGCTAAATCGCAGTTGACAAACCAACTTGTTCTTTTGCTGTCACTCTGAGAGCTCACTGTCTTGTTGAAAGTGGACTCAGGCTCAGTGTAAATGCCAGTGGTGTGAGAGGAAGTGTGGGAGACATGGCCGTGTAGGGCTACTTAGATGGTTAGTTGTTCACACATACACACATGCACACAGTCAGTTCCTTGACTGACTAAAAATTTAACCCAACATAAAACATGAAGATTGAGATTGACTGAGATTGAGAAACCTGAAGATGAGATTGTCTTTAATAAACCTGGTGAGCTTCTATGTGAAAATATCCACCCAGTGTTTGGGATTGTTCAAAAAGATAGTCCCACCTCAAGCTCACGCTATTGGTTGAGCCAGAATATAACATGTGAGAATGCTCAAACAAACACAATGCTTTCAGAGAGCCACACAGTGCCAAGAGTCAAAGTGTTTACACTTTTTAGGAAAGTCAGCCAACAAATTATTTATTATACTGACCTACAAAGCCAAGGCACAGTAACTACATCATCACTGGAACTTCAGAAAAATGGCTTGATTGCATAGCTGAGCCAATCCGTCGGTCACAGGAAAGATCATAGTCTAAGAGACCCAATTTAGGTAATAAATCAATTTTGACAAAATGTGTAATTATTTAATTTTACCTTTGTAGGGCAGTATAGTGAGATTAAAGTGCAAAGTTTAAAGTATTTTAACCCTGAAGAAATTACACACCACATTTAAGAGGATAGTTCAAATCCATGGCAGTTGATTTGGTACAATCTTATGTTTGCCTGACCCATTTTCAAAAGCTGGGCAAAATGTCTTATCTAATTTTTACCATCACCATCTGTCCATCAGTATATACCTGCTACTGTGGTTACCTACACTGATAAATGCCAGCAGAAACACTTAGCCTCTACAGCGACATTTGTTTAGGAACTTATCTCAAGCTAACATCTGCTGAAGTTCCATATACACCTTGCAAGATGACAAACAGATTTGAAGGCTATTGATGCTGAAAGACCATAATTTTGTTATAAGGGTGGCAAAACAGAGCAAATGCAAAAACAGCTTGTTATATGAAACGCCCCTCCTGACACTAGTCTTCACTAGTTGCAACTTCAGTAGCTGAACATATAAAGGCTAATATAGTGGACTTGCGCCAAGGTTTACCAAGCACAACATTTTAAATCAGATCAGACCGATATGCTACGTCTAAACTGTAAGAACGTTGAGACCTTACCTGCGTGCCCTGCACTGATGTGAGCTTTCATCTCGGCCTCGTCCACACCCACATACTCACAGGTGCTACAGCAGAGAGAGAACATCCATTGCTCTTTGTCCACATGAAGAGACATATGACTGACAAACTGAGCATTCAACTCAGTCTGAAAGCCGCAGACATGGCAGCTGTAGTAGTAGTGGCAGTTTTTTAGCTCTTGGACATCGGTGGTCACAGCGGTAACAATCTGCTCTGCATCTGTGTTCACCAGTTTGACCGAGTGGATGGTGAGGTGCTGGTTGAGGTTGGCCTGGCATTTAGCCGCGTATGGACACAGGTGACATTTATACTTTCTCTCGTCTGCAGACACAAACACACACAAAATTGCTCTTATTTAATAGCTCCTAAATAGTTCTGTCAACACTGTAGATAATCTTTATAATGTAAGGATACATTTTTCATAATCGATTGTAATTAAAATTAAGTAGGCAACATAGCACACATTTAAAAAAACTTAAATATTTAAGAAATGCAAAAGTCTAATTTACAATTAGACCATTTTTCATTCATTTATCTCTGTCCATAAAGTTTAAGGCTGAAATCAAAGGTTGCGGTTCAACTAATCATTATCTGTCACTCTGAAGGACTGAGTTTTACAATTTCTGTCAATCCATTTGTTTATGTAAATTTTATTTGTAATATATTAATAATGTCTACATTAAAAATGACAATTTGTACAAGAAATCTGCATTCCCATGCAACTCCGGCGGGAAATTTCCAAGTTGAAGGCGGTAGCGGACGGTACGTCCATGAGTCAGAGAAGAGCCTTAAAAATCAGATGTGGATTTCTATTTTTATATAAGGCTATTAATATAAAATTATTGCATTTATGAGTGCGCAAAAAAAACTAAACAAAAAAAAATTATAATAACAATTATATATATGTATAATTTTTTACAATTAATTTATATTTGATAAGAATAAACAAAATCCAACGTTAAAAAGAATGGCATCAAAGGATGTGAAGCTGGGACTGGAAAACTGTCAGTTTGAGTGTTAAAAAATCAATCTCAGACAAGTCAGATGGGCATCAAGTCATGCATCATCTGATATACTGTAGCAATAACAGAAAAATAAAATGTTATTTGTGTACACTTGCTGTCTATTAGTATGGCTTTTGCCCTATGTGGAAAATAAATATGGGGTTGAAGGAAATCACTGCGGGTAGAGAGCGGACGAACAATTCAGCGGGAGCAATCAGGTGTGGGATAGAAACTTGCGGGTCCGGGATGAAAAAAAAAAAAACAGTCCCGCATGGACCACTAATTCATATCCACCATTTTAATGGAAAGTTTTTTTTAAGCAGTAACCCAGCTGCAAAGATGCATGGTACTTTATTCATGTTTTAGAGGCGTTAAATTAGGCTCATATAATATTTTTTGTCCTAATCCATGTATAGGACTACAAGGAACTGACTTGTCAGAAACATTTAAGTAGGGATGCGCAATGTATTTTTATCAGCCAATTATTGACCAAATTAAAACCATTGGCATGTCGGTAATAAGCATGAAAACGGTGATATGAATTTTTTTTTTAAAGATTTTTTAAAAATTTTTAAAGATAAGGATTAAATTACTAAAGAAAATTATTTGATCACTGCATAACAAGAACACTCCTAAATGTGCCTGAGCTAATGTAAGATGAGTTGAGGTGTGTAGTGTATCTGTCTTGTCTGGGCTATTCTGGGATCTTCAGGCTCTCTGACCCCACATGACTATACTTATTTGTTTTGTAGTCCAGTTTAAGATGTGTTTGGCTAGCCCATGATCAGACGGCTCATTGATGCTCTTCAGAGACCTGTGGGACGTGATTGTTCCAGGATCAGGCGAGGCTGGTCATGGTTGTGCTGTGCTCCAGGGGAGCTTAGTGCTCAGGGAGACTTCTTTACAGCTTAGTAATTACTTGGGCACTTTTCCCACCAGGACTAATCAGTAGTCTAATCTCTTTAAAGGAAGGGTAATCTAGTTCAGTGAACCTTATTTACTTACCTAGGAGATTACTAGTCCTAACGACAACATACAACACTGTTGGACGTGTATGTGTTTTTGTGTTAATACAGTTTTACACAAACCAGACTTTAGTCACTTGGGCTAATTGTTGTTGTGAAATAACATATGCCCTTATCCTGCTTTTAACTGATGAACGCAGTTGGCAAGTCAAAAGTTTGGACACATCTACTTATTCTTGCTATTTTCCAAATTTTAGAAGAAAACAAAGGCATAAAAACTATTGCTATAATTACAAGCAATTTAAAAGTTCGATTTCATCTAAATCGCACATGGTCTGTCGGAGGCACACAGACAAGGACTATCCCCATGTCGATAAAATCTGGGCAGCACACGGACAGTCTGCACAGACTGTAATGATGACAAAATTTGTGTCATGCATACTGTGCGCGTTCTGATCAGCAACGTGGACAACCAAAGTATACTTTGGTCTTTGGACTGAAATTGTCAAAAAAGTCAGATTTTTGAAAAGTCGAATTAACAGACCTACTGTAGATAAAGAAATCGTACTCAGCTCCTCTTTGCCCATCCTTATACTGTTACAATGGTGCCGAAACCTGGGAAGGAGGAGGGATGCGCAGTCGCGGAATCTGCTTCCATCCGCCAAAGGAGCAGCCGTGGCCATATGCAAAGGGACGGAGGAACCGTTGCCCTCCGCCGAATAATGGGAGGAGTGGTTCCGTCTGCCAGGGGCCGGAGGATGTGTGTGTTGCATGTGTGTTTGTGTTTGTTTATGTTTTATGTTGGTTTAAGTTACGTTTTCTGTTCAGCCGTTTCCCATCTCCTTGCCCACCCTTATACTGTTACACTTCTATTTTAGCATTTTAAAGTATCCACCCTTTGCCTAGATTACAGCTCTTGGTATTCTCTCAACCAACTTTAAGTGGAGCCACCTGGAATGCTTTTCTAACGGATTTTCTTGTCTTGAAGGAGTTTAAATCTATATCAGGCACTTTTTGGCTGCCTTTCCACCAGCTCATCCATTAGAATGAAAACACATACTGTTTTATAAAAAATAAAAAAAAATAAAAACTATAGTAGGTCTGTCAGTTTAACTCCTTCATTTAATGCAATTTAATTATATAACAAATAACACATTTAAAAAAATAACACAATTACTAATGCCCTGATCTGCAATAGGAGCAATTCAAGCTTGATGTCCCAACTTGATGCAGTAGGGGGCAGTCAGCGCTCCAGCTGTGCAGGCAATGCTCCTCGTCAGTGCTCATCAATGCTCCAGGGAAGTGCTAGGGCTGCAGTCTCTGGGCAGAAGTTGGGGCGGAGCTGAAGTATTGCACCACTGCAGAAGAACTGATTTATATTCAAAATACTATTATTTACATTGTCAAGCCGGTTCTCACCTCCTCCTTGCCCGTCTATTCCCTTTACAGTTGTTTTCAATGATATGGAAATAAATAAACAATATTTTTTTGTATTGTCCAAATGCTTTACTTGTCTGCTTCCACAATATATGTATACTGTATGTTGTAATGTATTTGAATTGTCTGAATTATAATATTTATTATATATTGTATTAATTAACAATATATTATTTGGGGTCCTTTCACAGTAAATATCGATTTATATATTTAAATATTAATTAACTCGATTTAATAAATTGGCAAATCATGCATTCAATTTGATAAAAAAATGATCGATTGACAGCCCTTCATTTTAGTTTTGTAAAGCAATACATAAGTAGGCTCAATTTACATTGGTCTATAAAACAAATGTACACCTTTAGATCACAAGGAAATGTTTGACTGGTAATGTACAGTACGTAACACTAAAATGGAAACTTTTACTGATTAGTTCACAATGCAATAGTATGTTGTGCTTATTGACAGTTTACATGTATGAATTCTCACCTGTGTGTAGGGACAGGTGTCTTGAGAGGGTCTGTTGGCGACCAAACACTTTGCCGCATATAGGGCAGGGAAAGAGCTGTTCGTTGAGTCTCCACTGAGTGAGTCCATTCCCTGGCTCTCCACTCAACTTCTCTGAATCTACACAGCCAACAGAATGCAAAAACAGACTGCTACAGCTTATCTGATTAAAGAGAAATGCCTAGTAGAGGAATAATTGAAAATGTTCTAATATTATCCCAATAAACGTCTTCTTGTGATTGCGTACTGTAGACCACAATGTGCATGCTACAAGGAGGCACATGGACATTTACTTCCACAGACTCATTTGTTTGAAATTCTTGAAACATTTGACTCTTGTGAGACATGCAGGCTACAATAATTGCAGGTATATTGAAGATCATCAAATCCCTTTGTTCTAAGGGACATGGGGTCAGCAAGAGGTCAGGCGCATGTTCTGTCACAGTGTTGAATATTATGTTGATGAGTCCATACAACCAGATCAGGGAGCCAACAAGGTGTTTTTTTCTTGACATTGGACTGTGTGACCCTTTTTCACCTTTCATTAGATAAGGGGGGGGGGAGAGAGAGAGAGAGAGAGAGAGAGAGAGAGAGAGAGAGAGAGAGAGAGAGAGAGAGAGAGAGAGAGAGAATGCCACACAAGTGGAGGAGAGTGGCAGAATTAACCTTCTGATGAAGGTGGTTGGCTCAGCATCAAATTAAAATGCAGCGCCACACCTTCTCTCACTCTGGAAGGAGGGAGAGAGAGTAAGATAAATAAATGAATAGATAAATAAATATATAAACCGAAGAGAAATTCTGTCATCATGCAACATAGCCCCTTCAAATGGAAGTCTGGTGCAATATGAACGCATGGCTATTATTTTTATGTACCAAACAGTGGCAGAAAGGTTGCCAAATGTTAAGGAATGTTTGCTTACGAGCAAAAACAGACAAGGTTTATACTAATAAACAAAAATTTGAAGTGACCTTTAATAATCTCAAGGCATTCAGATCAGTGTTTTGTGTTAGTAGGTCATATCAATGACTCAAGGACATTTTTTTTTAGCCATACCTATACCGTGGCATTCTGAACTGCTCAATAAACATTCAAGAGGCTTGATAGATATGCAGCAGATGTGTGTCCATCCCTTTGGACTTGTGGTTTGCTCATAAATAGGCACGTTTCTTTTTTACAAATGCTGTCATAAGCAATGCAGCCTCAGGATTGATGGGGGCATTACGAGGAAAAGGAGGGTAAGTGGTTAGGAAGAAACAGCATTTTTTGGCAATTCAGAGAGGATTTAATGGTGGCAATTAAAAGCAGATGCAGTGGCCTTGGACACAAGACCTGAAGGACATTTTCATGGGGCTGCTCATATCTGCCCAAACTCCAGACAATTCTTAAAGTGGTGCAATGGAAGGGTTGTTTGACTTGTCAAAATACTTACTTGAGATGTCAAAGGGAACAATATTATTTTGAAGCTAAATATGCCCTTTCACCCTGCTGGTCCCAAGCTGGTTTGGTTTTGGTCTGGTGGACCAGCACAACTATGTTTTTCACCAGTTAAAAATTGTAGCTCAATCAGCATTATCTCTCTGAGGCTTGCTTCATAAGCTAATGAAGAAGGGATGCCAGCCTTGGTCTGGATACAACATATGCTGGTGACCGCAATGATCTTGGTTAAAAAGGACACATCTGAGGTATATATACACGTCTAAAGGGTAAGCTAATGTCAGGGTGAACATTTCATTGTTGTCATGCAAAAAGATGCCAAAGCTTTTATTGCTCCTAGAGTAGCTGTTAAAACTAATGCAAATCCATCCATCCTGTGCTTCATTTCTGAAATCCATCATTATTTTAAAAGACATAAGTATAAGTGATGTCTAGCTCGCCTGCTTGATTTTACTGCTGATGTATTACTTACGTCTGAAAAATGAGGCACATTACTTCACTTCTGAGTCAACGGGAAAAAGTAGGGACATTAAGTCTTTTTAGCAATAAACTATCTTGCCCTCATCTGAATTAGGTCAAAGCACCATCTCAAACCCTCAGGAAGATCCCTGTTGAAAAGAACACTATTGTTGATCACCAGTTTTTGTTGTGTTTTGGAGGCTGGTGTCTCTATCAGGTTTCTTAACTAGTCCTAGGGTTCCCACCAATTGATTTCTATGACTTTTGGATATGAGTTAGATTAACAATCATTTTATAGACATTGCCCTCAGAGCAATTTTAATTTTATTAGCAATATTTTATAGCTGAGCAAATACAAAAATTCATATTCATAAACAAATTAACATTAGGCTTCTACATAAGTTAACATGAACTAACACTGAACAATAATTTTACAGCATGTAATTTTAACATAAACAAGTACATTTTTAACATGAAAAAATGTTAATGTTAAAAAGAGTTAATGCATTATGAATAACAGTCCAATGCATAAAATCATGCAGATACGGGTCAGGAGCTTCAGTTAATGTTCACCTCAACCATCAGAATGGGGAAAAAATGTGATCTCAGTGATTTCGACTGTGGCATGATTGTTGGTGCCAGACGAGCTGGTTTGAGTATTTTTGTAACTGGTGATCTCCTGGGATTTTTACACACAATAGTCTCTAGAGCAGGGGCACTCGAAGGGCATATCAATCCGGACCAAGCTCTAAATCTTTGTGCTAGTTATCTGACACCTGGCTAAGTGATTGTGTAAGCGTACGTGTATAAGCGCAGTGCAGAATAAAGCGTGTTCAGTGCTAGAGAGAAATATTTTTCTCTGGAGAGGGAATAAAGCGTGCTCAGCACTAGAGAGAAATCTTTCACTCTGGAGAGGGAATAAAGCAGGTTCAGAGCTATAGAGAAATCTTTCTGGACCGGGAATAAAGTGCGTTCAGCGCTAGAGAGAAATTTTTCTCTCTGGAGTTGGAATAAAGCATGTTCAGCACTAGCTCCGCCCTCTCAGGAACTACCATCACCATGGACACAGGCACCACCTTTCTCCATAATTTAAGGAGGTTGAAGTGGTAAATTTGACGTGCTCCACCTCCATCCGTTGGTTTAACCTCATAATCGAGATCCCCGACTCGCCATGTAACCTCAAAGGCTCCTTGCCACTTGGTGAGTATTTTCGAGCTCGAAGTGGGCAGTAATACAAGGACTTTGTCTCCTAGTGCAAATTCCCATAGCTGGGCACCCCTATTATAGAGCTGGGTTTATATCTCTTGAACTTGAAGCAAATTTTCCTGTGACAACCGATCCAGCGTGTGTAGCTATGCTTGAAGATAAAGGACATAATGAATTTCATTTTTGATTTGGGAAGTTCCTTTCTCTCACACCTCCTGTATGATGTTAAGTACCCCATGGAGCCAGTGTCCATATAGGAGTTCAAAGGGGGAAAACCCTGTGGAGGCTTGCGGGACCTCCCTGACTGCAAATAATAGGGGTTCTAACCATTTGTCCCAGTTTCTAGCATCCTTGTGTACAAACTTATGAATCATATTTTTCAGGGTTTGATTAAATCGTTTGACCAGCCCATCAGTTAGTGGGTGGTAAACGCGTGTACGAATCAATTTAATCCCCAGCAATTCATAAAGTTTGCGCAGTGTACGTGACATAAATGTTGTGCCTTTATTGGTGAGGATTTCCTTAGGAGATATTTTTGAATAGTGCCTCTGCAACATTGCATGCTGAGATGTTGCGTAAAGGCACCGCTTCCGGAAATCGCGTTGCATAATCCTCCAGGACTAATACAAATCGATATCTGCGTGCTGACCGCTCTAATGGCCTGACGAGGTCCATACCAATTCTTTCAAAGGGGGCCTCGATTAAAGTGGATTCTAATCATCAACGGAGGATTCATCAACTGACATTTGCGGCATGCTGCACACCATCTGCGCACATCTCCGCAAATGCCAGGCAAATAAAAGCAAGCTATTAACCGGTGCAGTGTCCTTTCTTGTACTAAGTGACCTGCAATAGGATTATGGTGAGCCGCCTGGAAAAGTGTTTGCTGAAGGCTCCTCTGGATTAATAACTGGGTTGTATTTTCATGGGTTGAGTGTCCTGCGTCACTCGATACAACCGGTCCCTAATGATCGAAAAATGTGGATATGTGAGGATGACGTCAGGCTGGAGCTGCTGGCTATCGATTACTCTCACTTAGGGAAGATGCCAATTCTTCTCTTCCGATCCGATATCGGAAATATCAGTATCGGACGATACCGATCCCAATCCCAATCCGATACCAGTGTTGTTTTTTGCATAATCAGTTTAGAATATCTTTACATTACAGTGTGGAACTAACTGGGAGTACTCTTTAATATGTAAAGAAACACAAATCTCTAACTACACATTATTTCAATATAAAAGTATAGCTTATTGAGAAACACTTTATTATTAACTAGTATACTGGATAATGTAGCAGTAAAATTAACAGTAATTCCAGTCTAAGTGTTCAGTAGAAAAGAAACCAATGTTTTATTTTTGCCATTTTTTTTTAAAAACGTTTCAACTTGCATCGGGACTTTAAAGGATTCAGATCTCCTTTTTGTTAAATTTAGTTGTAAGACATCAGTCCACTTTTTTGGAACCCATTCAACTTAAATAATGTTATAAATTGCAAACTAATAATAAATGATGACAATAATAATAATACATTGTTATTAATATTATTATTGACTTTAAAAAAAACAGAATTTTAAATAAATTATTTTAAATACAACAGAATAATTTTAAATACAACAGAAATATATTTAAATGCACTTTTTAAAAGCTTTTATTTTGACATTCTAAACTCTCCAGGAATTCCTGTATGTGTCTGTTTGTAGGCAAGTTTACAATAGTTTAATTCGCTTCTTATCCAAATTCTGGTAAAATGCACCACCGGTGCTGTTCTAAATGCATATTATAAGTGAACCAAACTATTGAGCATCTACATATGAGATGTTGTTCGTGAGTAGCACTGAAATATTGCGTACTGCGTGAAGGCTAAAAATAGCCACGAGTGAATCACCCAGGGCTGCGTGTGCTTATGTGTGTCAACAGAGCAGCACCACTCACTAACGTGCTAGCACTGCGTGTGCATACTATATTACTATAAAATACTATTTACTTATTAAACATAGCCTATTGCGATTCACAGAGCTATTGCACGTCTTCAAGTGGCTTAGAATAAAATGCACGAGTCATATGAACAACTTTAATGGTGTTTTTATGGTTCTTTTGTATCATTTTACACACAGTATCGGATTTGGATCGGGCTTGTAGGACCGATACCCTATCCATTAAAAAATTTAAATATTGGAACCAATACTGATCCAGGTATCGGATTGGTGCATCCCTACTCTCACATGGTCAAAGGCATGCCTAAGGGTTTTGTTATGTGACTGCTCTAGAGAGAAATCCCACTCCAGGAACTCCCTATGTGCGGGAATGCCGGTGGATTCCCCTCCTGCGTCACTAACGTTCATCAGTGGTCAGGGGGAAAAAACGACATGGGAGTCGGTGGTGCAGTCCATATAAGTCCATTTACAGAATTGTAACATAAAATGTGTTTTGACCTTACAACCTTGAGGCTGATGGGCTACAACAGCAGAAGTCCACGTCAGGTTCCAAGAACAGAAAGTTGACAGAAAGTCAACACAAAAACAGAAAGTCTGTAGTGGGCACAGGCTCAATAAAACTGGACAGTTGAAGACTTGAAAAAAGTAGCCTGGTGTGATGAATCTCGATTTCTAGGGTCAGAATTTGGTGCCAACAGCGAGAATCCATGGACCCAACCTGAATTGTGTCAACATTCCAGGCTGGTGGTGGTGGTGGAATGGTGTGGGGAATGTTTCCTTGGCACACTTTGGGCACTTTAATACCAATCAATAATCGCTTGAATGCCACAGCATATTTGAGTATTGTTGCTAACCATGTGCATCCCTTCATTGCCACATTTATGGCTATAATAGCTACATCCAGTATGAGATTGCACAATGTCACAAAGCAAAAGTTGTCTCAACTGGCTTCATGAACATGAAAATGAGTTCACTGTTCTTAAGTGGCCTTCCCAATCACCGGATCTAAATCCAATAGAACACCTTTGGGATGTGGTAGAACAGGAGATTCGCAGCATGAATGTGCAGCTGTGAAATCTGCAGAAATTGTGAAATGCAATTGTCAAGATGGACCAGAATCTGTTTTCATCATCTTGTAGAAACCAAAAGATAGACTTTTCAACAGGGATAATGTAACTTTGACACTTTTAACCACTTGTTGATGCAAAACTTCAAATTAATGTACTATGTTTCAGTACATTAAATCTTAGAGCTTCAACATGATTAGTAGTGCCACACTACCAGCATGAATAAGCATGGCTTAACCACATAATTAAATAACTGTGCCATGTGTGTGGCATCTCCCAGCCATCCCCCACACTGACCTGCACTGTACAAGAGCTTTAATTAAAACTACTGTGGGTGTTTTGCCCTCTGCTTCAATCTATACAGTGTATGCAAGTTTTGAAAAGCAACACAGGACACTTAATCAGCCTCGTCACCCTGAGGCCCACGGTTCCACTGAGTCACATCACTCATAAGAACCTGTGCACCTGACTCATGGCCCACCAAGCAGTGCTTCGGCTTGATGCGGTGCTGACAGCTCTGGTGTGACATAGAGCCTGGTGACTGCCAGGGAAATGATGGCACCTTCCCACAATGCCTCAGTGGGTGTGCATGAGTGAATGGATGTCTGTGAAATGTTTATGACTATCATCTAATACCTTCATTTTCTTGTTGCTGATGCCTTTTTTTTTATCAATCTCTCTCTCTACCTTCTCCTCCTTATGTGCCTGCTGAAAAGACCAGCATGGCTGTTGCCAACATATGCTGTGCTTTGAATGCTGGTGTCCCACAAAGTTTTAGGGAATAGTTCCCAATTCTGTCATAATTTTTTTCACCCTCATGTCATTCCAAACCTCTATGTCTTTCTCTCTTCTGAGCATCACAAAAATAACTTTTTTAATATTCCAGTCTGTCTTTTCAATATAATTGCAGTTGATAGTGACTCACTTTTAAAGCTTTACAAAGGATCCAAAAGAATCATTGAAGTAGTCCATGAGTGCACGAGAGCAGCTTGCTCACAGTGCCACATGTGTTCAGGTGAGAACTTGCATTGATTTTAACGCTAAACAAAACGATCATGACTGCACAACGAATGTCAGGATTTGACGAATTAGTTTTCATATGCCTTCAGAAGACTTAAGACCAAAGTATACTCCGGTTTTTGTGATCAGTTTAATCTTTTGTACATTATGCATGATGGAAATTTCATTATCAGTACACTCAAGGACCAGACCACTAGCTAACCAGCATAAACCACTGTGTGCCAAAATTCCTGCTGGTCTAAGCTGGTCTTTTTTTCTCTCTTTCCATGATGGTTGATGTTGATGCATGAGGTTCTTAAAGGAATATTTCACTCAAAAATTATTATTCTCTCATCCTTTACTGACACTTATGTCATTTCAAACTCGTATGACTTTCATTTCTTTGCAGAACACAAACGAATATATTTTCATAGATGTATGTTGTGTATATATCCATACAATGCAAGTCGATGGGATCCAGGTATTCGAGTGGTTTAATCCATGTCTTCTAAAGCAAAACGATCAGTTTGTTTGAGAAACAGACCAAAATGTAACTACTTTTTCTAGGGTTGGGAAAAAAATTTATTCTGTTACAAATCGCGATTCTTGAGCCAAATTATTTTAAAATCGTCTCCCCGATGAAAAGTATTTTTTTTTAATAAAAAAAATACATACATACATACATACATACATATATATATATTATAGCCATTAATCGCAATGCCCACCGGAACGTAATATGGAAGAATCCTGAGAAATGCAAGCTTGTAGTACCACCTGTTTACTGCAGAGTTAAAAAAAGTTACAAAAGTGAAACTTCAGCTGCGTGGCAATGCGCAGTTTATATAGTGAAGAAAAACACCCTTGAGCAGCAGAACAACACAGATATGTGTTACGTTCTTGTGTTCTAAACACTTGATGGAGCGCAAATCCCAACTAAGGTATCTCAATATGTGTTCTAAGTATTAAAATATATTAAACTTGACACAGTGACCTAAAAAAGTTATATTTATGACGCAACAAACCCAAGACGCTACACAAGCATGTCTGACGCAGCTGTTCATTGATGGATCCTTAAGCAATCCCTCGTAATAAATATATTAATATATATATATATTATCTTAATGCTACATTGATAAATATAGGAAGCTATATTTGTGCAGAGTTCCACATTAACAGGTTTTTTTTCTCTGAGAAGTTTTGTCTCTTTAATTCTTTGTTTAGTCCTTTAATGCACCGCTACTGCAGCCATCAAGTGCCATGTGCTTACTGTCAGACGTCAAAATCCTCTGCTGTGATCAATGTTCCTGTTATTATACTTTCCAAAAGTTAATTTGCGAGGTGTTGTGGAGAGTATTTGTCAGAAGTCATTCTGTCCGACACTGCTTTAATAAATTGTTTAGCTGTAAAAAGGCTTATCAAACTGTTGAATGCTGTAAACTAGGCTACGTGTTGTGCGCCCACAGAATTTATAATTCAATAGCCAGGGTATTCATGCGCAGTGGTGGGTAATTTTGCCACTTTCAACAAGAAATATCACTAGACTCAAAGACGGGTGCTTAAGGAAACACACCTGATTATATTTTGAAGAACACATTTGTTCAGAAGTTAATTTGTGCTTTGGCGCCAACACACGCAGATTGTAAGTTCTCTGTCAGTCTTCTTGGAGCAGTTTGTAAGAGTACTGTTGTCTATGAGAACACTGAACAGGATCTCAGACTATCTCAGGATGCATATGCAAATAACATACAACAACACTGAGACAACAGGTGAATTGTCATGTGTGTCATAATTCAGTAGCACCAGAAATGGTTCTTGAACACGTTTACGCTTTGCCTAAATTTGTATGTAACAAAATTATCATTATGATAATAGTAATAGCCTATGGTAATATATGTTATATTTTTTGTTCTAAAATAGCAACATTTGTTTGATAAGTTTAAATGACATATTGTAAGAATTATTTTTTTTTAATACAAATGGACAAAACAGCCTTGTGTTCCTTAGCACTAACTAGTCACTTAGCTCAGACAACGCAGTGACTGGTCAATTGATAGTTTTGCACATCCATACCTTTTACCAGCAAATTATATATAACAGAGTGTAAACAACTGTCATTTCAGACACATCTTTTCTTCAATTGACATTTATTTCTGTGAAAAATTACTTAAAAGTTTTTATATCAAAACATCAAATTGCAATACTCACAGACATACCATAATTTTTTGTCAAATATGACCAAATATGGCATGAATAAAAACTATTTAGAGCCATTTATTTTTTCAATCACTGACTGTTCATTTAAATATAGCAATACAAAATGAGAGCTCTTTGTCTTGACTAAGGAGTGGGAGTTACTACCCACACCAGGTTATAAGGTGTTGGACACTTAGCAATGAAAATGGCAAAATAAGAAGGAAGAGAGAGTGAGGGAGAAAGAGAGAGAGAGAGATAAAGAGGTAGACAAGGGTCATGGCCATTCTTATGTGATTTGTGCATGTTCAGTTTGTGTGTAAGAAAGAGCACATGTCTGAGTGTGTAGTGAATTAACTTTCACTCACCCTGGACACAAAAAACCCAATAATTCTTTCATTAACTGGTATAGGGAATTGGTCCATGTAAGCGCAAACTAATTACCCTTTGCCAGAGGGGCCAGTAGAGGGAGGCAAGGAGTGCCAGATGCCCAGTGCAGTGGTCATAAAGCGGGGGGGGGGGGGGGGGGGTTTGGGAGGGGGGTCTGTCCACAGTGTTATTATGGATAACAAAAACTAAATGAAAATGTTAACTGAATTAAAAAACGACTTAATTGAAAAACGTTTTTTTATACTAAACTAAGATACATTTTCATGACTCAAAAACGAACTAAATTACATAAAAAATTACCATTAACACTGTATATTAAGAAATTTGAAATACAATCCCCCTTCATTAAACAAGCAAATGCAACTAAATCTTCAAAATGCTAGTAAAAATAATGTTAAACATATTTAAATTATTTCAGTTACCACATTAACTTTGAAAGCCCTTAAATACTTCAACTATATTAAAAAACTAATTACACAACAGTTACCTCCATTCTTCAAATCTAAATGGGATGCTCAGCACAGGGACACTTTACTATTTGTATCACTCTGCTTCTCCATTGTGACAGGGCGGAGGGCAGGGCCGGGTCATGATTATACACACCCAGTCCCTTATCAGGCTAATTAAGCCTCCGAGAGGGATAAAGGCTGACTGCGGATGGTGGTGCGACAGAGAGAGAGAGATCATTTATGGGAGAAAGTTAAGAGAGAGATGAAAAAAAAAAACTTACTCGCCAGTTCTCCGATACGCCGTAGCTTAGTCCTCGGCCACTCCTCCACCCTCTAACGGACGACATCCACGTCTCCCTGGGCGGATCGGAGGCTGTCCTCCAGCCCCTGGCAGACGGAATGCCCCGCCGCATTCTCGGGAAACAGAAGAGGTCTCCCCAGCCCCTGGCAGCAGTTCTCCCACTCCAGGTGGTCGGCAGCGAGCTCCTCCCCGTTTCAGCGGCTGGTAGGGGACTCCTCCACCCCTGGCAGCGGCCCTGACTGCTCCAGGTGATTGGTTAGGAGCCCCTTCTCCCCTCGCGGCTACTCCTTTGGGGTGGACGGTACTGGCGAGAACTCTACTACGGCGTATTCCTCCTTCCCAGGTCTTCGGCACCAGTGCAAAGGGATATAGACGGGCAAGGAAGAGGCGAGAACTGGCTTGACAATATATATAATAGTTTTAATATAAAACTGAACAAAAAGACACAAACATACGCATGACGGTCAGCTACCCGTAAACAATCTCTCTCTCTGTCGCACCACCATCTGCAGTTGGCTTTTATCCCTCTCTTAGGCTTAATTAGCCTGATAAGGGACCTGTGCCCTGTCCAATCCATGTTCATGGCCATATAGTGGCAAGGAATTCATTCACTGATTTGTTCAGTGACCAATTCTGGAGATTGCATATTTACACCAGTAGGTGGCAACAAAAGGGCAAATAAATTGTAACTGCTTCGTTAATAAACTCAAGAGGGAATTCACTAAGAATTAATTGTGCCCAGTAAAAGATCTGTTTATTTACACATGTTGTATGCAGATCAAGCAACAGCATAAATGCGCCCACAAAATGCTGCTGAATGCAATTTCTAAGTGCAATTCTGATCTTGCGTGCTGATTCTGTGTGCTATATAGCAGAGGATGCAGCAGACCACCGCAATCTGACACACTCTGCTGGGACTGTACAGCATCACTGTGATCCAGACACCTGAATCTTCTCTTAAACATGCCGCTTCACTTCGCATCTGGATATATGCCAGGTTACAACGCCCTTCTCTATCATTTAATTACTTATTTGATTGCTGATCAAATTGGAGATAGAAAATCTAAACAAACATCTCTTTTAAATAAAATTAATTTTACCACCTGCTTTCATCTGGCAGTAATTACGCAATGTAAAAGGCAATTTTTGTGAATGAAGTGCAATCTATAATGAGCCTAATTTACACAGAAAGAGGGCGTGGAAAGGAATGACAATTACTTAATTTAAATACTTAAGACATAGCACCATTTTAGCTCTGATTGCACCTGCTTAAACTAGATTGGGTTAGTGAATAAGACACACATTTTTGCGCGTTAATACATGCGCAAAAGTGGAGCAACTGTTTAGTGAATTTGTGTTGAGTGAAACATGTTCAAGAACCATTTCTGGTGCTACTGAATTATGACACACATGACAATTCACCTGTTGTCCCAGTGTCATTGTATGTTATTTGCATATGCATCCTGAGATAGTCTGAGATCCTGTGCAGTGTTCTCATAGACAACAGTACTCTTACAAACTGTTCCAAGAAGACTGACAGAGAGAACTCACAATTTGCATGTGTTGGCGCCAAACCGCAAATTAACTCCTGAACAAATTTTTTCTTCAAAATATAATCAGGTGTGTTTCCTCAAGCACCCATCTTTGAGTCTAGTGGCAGAAACAGGGCTTGTACATGATGGTTTGGCTTCTATTGGAACAATTTTTGATGGTGGAAAAGAAATGCACAAACTACTTATTATAATTTAACTATTTAATATTATTTATTGTTTGTTGAACTGTTGTATAAAAGAATTACAGCTCTGTACTGATATATGGAACAACAAAACTCTTGGTCCTGTGATATTGCTTTATTATACTGAAAAATGAAAACTTAAAGGAATATTCCGGGTTCACTACAAGTTAAACTCAATCGACAGCATTTGTGGTATAATACTGAATACCACAAAAATGTATTTCAACTCGTCCCTTCTTTTCTTTAAAAAAAAAGAAGCAAAAACGTCTAGGTTACTGTTGTAACCTCCGTTCCCTGATGGAGGGAACGAGACATTGTGTCAAAGAAGCGACACTAGGGGTCTCTCTTGAGAGCCTTGCACATCTCTGAAATTGAGAAAAGGCCAATGAGAAATTGGCAGAAAGAATTTGCATGTCCGCCCCCGGCCAAACGGGTATAAAGGGAGGGAAATGCGTCATTCAATGCGTCGTTCATTCAGGATTTTGCCTGAGGAGCCGACAATGAGGTTTGGCCTAACAGTGGCTCGGTTCAGCGACGTGGCCTGGAGGACACAACGTCTCGTTCCCTCCATCAAGTAATGGAGGTTATAACAGTAACCTAGATGTTACCCGTCTGTCACTCTCTTCGACGTTGTGTCGAAGAAGCGACACTAGGGGTCCAATTTTAATCACACCATGTGCTGAACCGCGTATGTGCGCTGCTGACACAGGTGCGGGCAGGCCCTGGGCAGTACCCTTCTTTACAATTCGTTAGACAGGGGGGGCTTTGGGGAGGACGGAGGGTTCCAGTCCAACCCCACTCTGACAGCAGCCCGGGCAAGCATGTCGGCCATCTGGGCGTCAGCCTCTGACTGGGCGTTCTGACCTGAGGGTGGCAGCCCAGTTGGGTCTTCCACGTCAGACGGCAGAACACAGCGGCGAGCTCATCATCCAGCTCAGGGGGCTCAATCGGATAGGCATACTGGCCGTGAGGCGAACCGCTGTCACCCCGAGCCCGGGTCGAAGTCAACGAGCATGCCGGGGGGCGGTTGGTTCGTGGGGATGTACCCGGCGAAACCGAGATGAAGTTCAGAGATGCACGAGACTCTCAAGAAAGACCCCTAGTGTCGCTTCTTCGACACAACATCGAAGTGAGCGACAGATGGGGAATCGAGGTTACCGTGAGACACTTACAATGGAAGTGAATGGGGCCAATTTTTGGAGGGTTTATAAGGCAGAAATCTAAAGCTTATAATTTTATAAAAGCACTTACATTAATTCTTATTTTAAAACTCATGTATTATTTGAGCTTTAAAGTTGTTTAAATCGTAATTTTTACAATCATTTTAGTGTTTTAGGGTTTGTTGACATTACAACGTCAGGGCAATGAAGTTGGATATAACTTTACACAGAAAAGGTAAGTAGTAAGCAATTTGATCATGCTAAAACCATGTTAATGTACATATTGTTTATGTCTTGTGGCTATACTACGGTGAGTATTTTAACATTTACAGATGGACTCCATTCACTTCCATTGTAAGTGCCTCACTGTGACCCAGATTTTAGATTTTTTTAAAGAAAAGGAGGGGCGGGTCAAATTAAATTTTTGTGGTATTCATTATTATGTCATAATATTGTGCTGTCAATAGAGCTAAATTGAATTGAACCCAGAGTTTTCCTTTAAAACTTAAAACTAAAAAAATATAAAATAAACTATAATAAATCAAACTTAAATAATATAAAAGGACAACTTGAAAATAAAATAGAAAAGAATAGAAAACTAAACTAAACAGAATAGAAAACAAAATAAAAAAACTAAGTAAATAAATAAAAACTATAAAAACCCTCTGTGTAGGTGTGAGTGAGTACAGGGTCTTGGCTAGTGTGGAGGAGAGGGGCTCACCTTGCTGGGCAACTCTGCTTGAAGAGCCGGCTTCAGCTGGGGAAGAGCTCTTGGAGAGTGTGCTAAAAGGTGATTGTCTAAAGCGGTCATCTACGAAAGGGCTAGAAACACAGAGAACCACAGTTAAGAGTCACTCTGATTCACTAAATGTGAAAAGCTAGAATGATGGCAGCTAGTTGAATAATCAGCAGAACAGGTGCACAACAACCTACCTGTGTATACCGAAAGATGCATTGTCTTTGTTTTCGTGAGCTTTACTTACTTTCTCTGAAAAAGACAGAAACGCAGTACATTGTGAACAAAAAAAAAGTCAACAGACTAAAATAGTTTAATTGCTGCCTTAATATATATATATATATATATATATATATATATATATATATATATATATATATATATTTTTTTTTTTAGCAAGATCAAAGCAGTGCCATAGTTACAACCTGAAGTGATAATTTCATTGCTCTTTTGACCACTTTTAATTTAATAACAGATAAAGAAATCTTAATTACTGATGCAAAACTCTTCAAGTAGAAAGGACAAATGATTGTGAAACAAAGATGTTGTGACCAGTACATGTAAATATGTTACTTTTTGTGTGAATTAGAATCCGAATTAAATGAAAAGTTCACCCAAAAAACTTGTATGACTTTCCTTCTTCAATGAAATGAACGGTTACTGAGGCTTGCATTCTGCTTAACATCTCCTTTTATGATCCACAGAAGAAAGTCATACAGGTTTGGAACAACATGAGGGTGAGTAAATGATGACATCATTTTAATTTTTGGGAAAACGTTAAGCAATAACTAAATTTTGAAATAGGTAATAAATGACCATTAATCCACAAGCATTGGATCGGAAACATTTAACCCATTGTTTTGCCGAACTGCATTTAAAATGGACAAAACGCATGGCAAAAGAGAATAGTATCTCTTATATGTCTATCTTTCTGTCTGTCTCTTTCTGGTGGTCTGGTAATGACCTTTCTCCCTGGGTGGCACTTCCTAAGCTCCCTTTCCTTGACACTCTCTTGGTCACACAGCTCACAGAGGATGGAAGGGCTCTCTGTGTTGCCATGACGATGCTGCACAGGAGCAAGAGAGGGGGAGAAAGAGACAAGGGAAGTGTGTGCAACCGAGTGTGCTTGAGCCAGAATGTTTGAGAACAATCTGAGGGAGTCGAGGGTTGATGGGTTATACATACACTGTGCAGCTACACACTCTCATGGGGGGGGGGGGGGGGGGTTGTGTATATATGTGAATGGGGGGTGGATTTCTTTAGTGGCTTCCTAGGTGCTAGATGGCATTTAAAAAGATCCGTAGCTGGCAGCGAGGAGCCCTGGGGGCAGGTTTGTCTCTGCTAATCCTAAGAGTATGCTAGGAAAAAGCTCAATCCTGCCATCATTTAACACCACTAATATTCTTCCACTCTCTAGTGTGTCAGTGCAAGATGGAGAAGAAAACCTGAAGACTCTCGCAACAAAGTGTATGTACAAAATAACAGTCTTGGTCCCCGTTTACATCTGTTGGTAAGATCCGTCTTGGGTTATTCGATCGCAAGTGGAAAGTGCTAAATGCTTTAGTGATTGTGATCTAAAACATTTGGAAATCGGATCACTTAAACCACATTCAGAGGTAGTCGAAAATGCATTTGACCAAATCACATTTGTAGTGTACACGCTAATCTGCCCTTATGCATCCCTGATAACATCAGTGGACCATATTAATCTGTATATATTTGAAAACTACGTTTTTGTTTTCGAAAAGCTCTCTGACCACACTGCCGTTTTTGAGAATTTTCCAAAAGTTTCTCGTCCACAAATAAACATATAGAAACTCTGAAATCCTCTTACTGCACATGCAAAAAATTGCCATTCCATATATGGTCTCAAAAGCAATTGTCCTTATGTTGCCTTTGAAGGAATGCAATGTGAAGGTTGTACAAAGTAACATTTATCTTTAAGAACGCTATCAAAATGAATTTCGGGCACACAACAGCTACAACATGGGTCGCCATCTTGATTGTTTTAGGCTGAATGGATCACATGACTGTGTCACATGACAAAAAATTAGAGCTGTCAGAATTACCCGTTAATGCATGCGATTAATTAAAAAAGTATAACATGTAAATTTTTCTTAATCGTAATAAATGCATTGAACATTAATACAGCATAAACACTGGTGTGAACCTTTGTAATGTGCCCACCCGGAGTCATTACATTGATGCACACGCCACAGCCCTTCTACAAGCTAAGAGTAGTTCCCCTTCTGTAACTCACTCAACATTGTATCAATGTAGTGACAGTAGGGTTTGATCTTGAGAGCCCAAGACACCTTCAGATCTTTGAGAAAAGGCCAATGAGAATTTGAAAGTCACTACAGCTGCCCCCCCCCCGCTGGTCCTTCTACCTATGGGTACAAGGCCGCTCTGGTTGACACTGAAGGCGATTGGCGATTGTTGTGATGTTGGACGCCGAGGACTTGACCGGGCTGCCGCCTTCGGTGTGACAGCCCAGTCTGAGGTGAGCAGCCAAGGTTCTCATGACCCCTTTTAGGGATCAGGTGGTGAGCCTGCAAGCCCTGCCCCCGGAGGAGGCAGACCCAGCCTTATTGTTGCTGCGTCCGGTGCGTGCTTTGCGCATCTACTTGGATCACATGCAGAGCTTTAGATGTTCTGAGCAGCTCTTTGTCTGCTTCAGCGGACAGCGGAAAGGGAACACTATCTCCAAACAGAGGCTTGCCCACTGGATCGTGGATGCCATTGCTTTGGCATACCAGACCCAGTCCTTGCCCGCCCCTTGTGGGTTCTGGCCAATGGCACCTCTCAAGCAGACATCTGTAGAGCAGTGGGCTGGGCAACTCCCAATACCTTCATGAGATTTTACAATCTCCGGGTTGAACTGGTTTCGACCCGTGTTCTTTTAGATATGAACAGGTAAGTTTCGTTACTCAGAACAGCTGGCCGAGTGTCCCGCTTGTGTACATCGCCTTTCCCCTCCACGAGGTGAAGCCATGCACTCTTATCTACTTTGCGTGTTCACTGTCTGTTGACCCTGGATGTCCTTCCTCCTAGCCCTCTGGCTCACGAATTCAGCAGAGGAATTCGTAGTTGGACACAATACGTGCCATGGGGTAAGTGCTCCACGGGTCTCGGTTACCCCGGTAACCTCCTGTGATGTATCTTCCGCGGTACGGTCTACATTTTTCAGTAGACCCCGTCTCCCTTGTCAGAGCCCTCTCTGCCCCGGTCGCTGCATTTGAAGAGCTCCATTTGTGGCCTCCGCAGTGTCTTTTCCTCCTGAAAGAATAGGAATGGAAAAGAACGCCTTCCTGGGGGCATTTTATGTGCATTTAAAGGCCCCAGCCAAATAAAATTTTCTGTGGAGAGAAAAAAGTGTAGAAACAGATGAACTCAACCTCCCCAGATGCCCCAAAACGTCATGTAATTCACAAAGACCCTGAGGGGGTGGGGGGTGGTATCTAGTATGGGAGCAGGCCGCATACTAGATCCCCCCCCCCCCCCCCCAATTTGGGGCATCTAGGGAAGCTGAGTTCATCTGTTTCTATACTCACAGTAGCTTGCCTACACCTGCATCAGCAGTTAACGTAACACAGTTCAGCCATTGTGGCATTTCGTATAGGGACCCCTAGTGTCACTACATCGACACAATGTGGAGTGAGTGACAGAAGGGGAATGTCTCGGTTAGTGTCGTAAACTCTGTTCCCTGATGGAGGGGACAAGATGTGTGTCCCTCTTGCCACAGGCTGAACTACACCGCTGTAATGGCTGGTACCTTTTCTTGGCTCCTCAGTGCAAAAACCTGAATGAAACAAAAGCCTCCCTTTTACACCCGTATGTCGGGGGGAGTGGCATGAAAATTCTATTCGCCAATTCTCATTGACCTTTTCTCAAAAATCTGATGGTGTCTCGGGCTCTCAAGATCGACCCCTAGTGTCACTACATCGACACAATGCATCGTTCCCTCCATCAGGAAATGGAGGTTACGACAGTAACTGAGACTACAAGCTTAGTATAAAATATCATAGTGTGGCGGTCCCATAGACATTATATTGGCGGTACTGTCGTAACATGCTACTTGACTTATGATAGAAATCAAGTATATTTCAGCCTTTGTGTGTTTGTTTGCAAGCACTTTTCATGATGAGTTCAAAGCGGTGCCCAGCGCTGGCGTTGTTACTCTGACATGAATCATTAAAACAGCTTCACGATTACTGTAACAAAGCGGATAGACACAGTATACCAGCAGAATAATATTGTGGAGATAAGAGTTAAAGAGAATTAAAATGATGAACCATTTTCATCAACATGAAGTAAAAGTGAGGAAGTCAGTGATGTATGTAGTCAGAAAACTAAACCAGCCCCTCAAAATCCAAATAAAAGAAATGGTCAAAAAAAGACACATTTGAGACAAATGTTACTACCTGGTGTAAATGTCTAGGTTACTTTTGTAACCTCCGTTCCCTGATGGAGGGAACGAGATGTTGTGTCGAATGAAGTAACACTAGGGGACTTACTTGAAGGCCTTGGTTACCTCTGAACTTGAGAAAAGGCCAATGAGAATTTGGCAGACAGAATTTGCATGTCCCTCCCCTGGACATATGGGTATAAAGCGAGGGAATCATGCATCTGTTTTCAGGTTTTGCACTAAGGTGCCGAGAATAAGGTTCAGCCATTGCAGTGGCTCGGTTCAGCGTCGTGGCCGGGGGGACACAACGTCTCGTTCCCTCCATCAGGAAACAGAGGTTACAACAGTAACCTAGATGTTCCCCGTCCCTATTAAATCACGCCATGCGCTGAACCGTGTACGTGAGCTGCTGATGCAGGTGCGGGCAGGCAGTTGCGTGCCAAAGCAACAGGCTGTGTCAGACTGCACGTACTCTTCCCCAATTCCAGTACAGAGTAATTTTTAGTACCCACAGTGGGTCTGGTCGGGGAATTCCTCCGCTCATTCACGGACCAGAGGGCTAGGGAGGAAGAACATCCAGGGAGCGTGAGTTTAGTGGACTCTTCTGGGCAAAAGAGAGCACGTGAGCACCTCGGTGATGGGGAAAGATGCTATGTGCAAGCGGAACACCCGGTCAGACGTTCCGCATTCCTGAGTTCTATATTCTCGGACCTGAGAGAACATGGGACGAGACCGACTCAACCCTGAGATTTTAAAATCTCGTAAAGGTATTGGGTGTTGCCCAGCCCGCTGCTCTGCAAATGTCTGCTAGGGAGGTGCCGTTGGCCAGTGCCCACGAGGATGCCACACTTCTCTTCGAGTGTGCTCGAACCTGCAAGGGGGCAGGTGGCGATGGCTTCAATAAACCAGTGGGAATGCCTCTGTTTGGAGACAGCGTTCCCTTTCTGCTGTCCATCAAAGCAGACAAAGAGCTGCTCAGAACATCTAAAGCTCTGCGTGCGGCCCACATAGGTACGCAAGGCACGCACCAGACACAGCACTGACAAGACTGGGTCTGCCTCCTCTTGGGGCAGCTTGCTTGCAGGTTCACTACCTGGTCCCTGAAGGGGGTCGTAGGAGTATTGGGCACATAGCCCGGTCACGGTCTTAGGACGACATGGGTGTCTGCCGGATCGAATACCAATTCGTGAAAAAACGCCACTTCAGGGTTGCATGGTAGAGGGAGCTCTGGCTTGGTTGATCGTGTCTACAACAGTGGGTGGTTGGCCACTTAGATCTTCCGCATCCTGTCCAGGGGCCAGACATGGAGGTTCCAGAGGTCTGGGCGCGGATGCCCCATCCCTGAGAAAGAAGGTCCTACCTCAGGGGAATTCGCCACGGAGGGGCTGTTGCGAGGAGCGTGAGATCCGTGTGGGCCAATAGGGGGCCACCAGAATGACTTGTTCCTCATCCTCCCTGACCTTGCACAGCACCCGTGTAAGTAGGCTCACTGGGGGAAATGCGTACTTGCGCAGCCCCCGGGGCCAGCTGTGTGCCTGCGCATCTATCCAGAGGGGAGCCTCCGCTAGGGAGTACCAGAGCGGGGAGTGGGAGGTCTCTTGGGAAGCAAACGGGTCTACCTGTGCTTTGCCGAACCACTTTCAAATCAGCTGGACCGCCTGGGGTGGAGCCTCCACTCTCCGCTGAGTGTGCCCTGTCGCAACAGCGCATCCGCTGCCGTGTTGAGGTTGCACGGGATATACCGGCAACCAATACCGCCTTGGCAATTTATGTACGCTATCATGGTGGTGCTGTCTGAGCGAATCAAGCTGCACCTAGTTGCCCCAAAGTAGTGGGAGAAACCTCAGCAGAGCAAGAATTTACAGCAACTCTCAGCAGTTGATGTGCCAACCCAGCCGGGGCCACGTCCAGGAGCCGGCGGCTGCGTGCCCATTGCACACGGTGCCCCAACCCTTTTTGGAGGCGTCTGTGGTGACCAGAACGTGTCGGGACACCTGCTGAAGGTGGACTCCTGTCCGCAGAAAACAGAGGTCTGTCTAAGGGTTGGATATCTGGCGGCAGAAAGAGGTGATGAACAAACGGTATGTACCGTGGCGCCATGACCATTTCGGGACGAGTCTGAAGCCAGTGCTGAAGCGGTCTCATATGCATCAACCCGAGTGGCGTTGCCGCTGCTGAGGATGTCATAAGCCCCAGGAGCAAGATTGCCTGGCCAAATAAATCGTGTCGCAGAGTCAGATGGTCCCGGCCCACCAGCGCAACGGGTTCGAAGCGTAAGTGATGCGTCCAAGCTCCGAGCGGGGGGCACTAAGGGGACAATCATTTATGACGTACCTGGTGGGGCTTCGCAGCAGGGGAAGCAGGTAATATGTCGGGGAGCAAAGTTGCATCCCGAAATAATTGTGCTGAGAAGAAAACTCAAAGCACTTACCTACCTTCGCATACCCTGCGGCGCTTCCCATTGGAAGGAGGCACGGCTGAAGTGGCTTTTTGTCTTGGAGGAAAGAAAGCCGCGACCATAACATTGCCATGGTTATGTTCTCGCATTGAAAAATGCTGCCTGCGTGAAATCGCAGTCCAGGCAAGCGAGGCAAGCTCTTATGACCATCAGAAGTAGAGTAAACAGAGACACAATGTCGAAGTGAGTGACAGACGGGGAACAGCAATCTATCTCATCTGACCACTTGTGATCCAATCACCTAAGACAGATCTTAATACTAGGTGTAAATATGGCCTTTCTGAAGATGAGTAATATCCACCCTCTATTTCGACTTACCAGACAGTTTGAAAAGCAGCTCAGAGGCCATTTTGACTGATATGTCCTGGGAGAAGAGGTCATTTTGAGGGCGGAGCAAAGGATCTGGGAGGCTGACCATTGGTTCCTTCTTTTCACATACCCCTAAAGTGCTGAAGCCCAGCAGATGAGAGGAGGGTGGGGCTAATTCAGTGGGCGGGTCCACTTCCATAGGCTCTGCCTTCACCATGGCTTTCTGGAGGCAAGTGTCTTTGTTATTCTCTGAAATAAAAAAGAAAACAGCATTTATTTTATTTTACATAACAAATGTAATCATGGTAGTAATCCCCATTTTAACTAAATTAAAGGAAAAAATAAATATAATGGGATTGAAATCTTTTAAAACAGGTGAAATAAAGTAAGAGCAGACCACAAAGACTTGTGGGACCAAACTATCATAGAATCATGGGGGTTTGCTAAGAATTAGACAGAATTTCATGTCCTGCCCCCAGACATACGGGTATATAGGGAGGGAAATGCATCTGTTTCATTCAAAATTTCTTCGGAGCTGACTGGTTGTGTATGCCGCAAGCTGCGAGTCACACACTGTTCCTCCCATCTCTGAGTGTGATTGCTGTTGGATCTACGGCGCATATCAGCGGCTTTCTCCCTTCTCTGCACAGCAGTGCAGCTTTGCCCCTAGGTGCTTTGACAGCGCAGTTAAAAGAGTTTATTTCTGTAAAAGAGTTATTCCCTCTAAAAGAGCAAATACACAGCTGGGGTTGAACATCCTTTTCAGGACGTGTCTTTATAAAGATGCCCTTCCGCCCCTGTGTAGTTCCTGGATGCGGTAGAGTGCTCTCTGCTCCTGACGGCCACAGGCGCTGTCTCATGTGTCTGGGCAGTGATCACACCGAGGCAGTGTTTGGTAGCCTCTCGCTCATCCACTCTCACTACCCTCGACAGCGGAGTGGCCCACGGGTACACGTCGGTCCCCCAGGTGGACAGAGCGGTTGCGATCCACCTGTGCCCCGAGAATGCCGCCACCTGGCAGGGTCGCCCTGTGCTCCCCTCCAAGGCCTGTAGGATGACGTCTTCACTGACCTCCAAAGCCTACAGCGCCACCGGACAGGCCGCTTCCGCCCTGCATGCTACAGCCCTCCTGCAAGTCCACCAGGCCAAGGCACTTAAAGATCTGCACTTGGGTAGTCCTGATCCCGACTTACTGCAGGAACTGCGCTAAGGGACCGACCTCACCCTCAGGGTCACAAAGGTCACAGCGCGGTCACTCGGGCAGGCGATGGACACTCTCGTGGTTCAGGAACGTCATCTGTGGCTGAACTTGGTCGAGATGCGTGAAGTGGACAAGACACACTTTCTTAACACGCCTGTCTCACAGTTCAGTCTACACCGACACCGTCGAGGACTTTGCCCAGCAGTTCTTCACGGTGAGGAAGTAGACGGAGGCCATATCACACATCCTGCCCCGCCTCAAACCTGCCACCACGGGCCACGATCCGTCTGCTTGCTGAGGGCGTCCTCTTGCTAAGAAACATCCAGCTCCGCCTCAACCCTGGCCCAGCTCTCAGCCCCTGCGCCGAGCACCCCGCAGGAAGCGCACGCCCCCCCATCTCGCGGACCCCTTTGAGGACCCGGAAGGCTCCCAAGCAGTCCTGAGAAGCCTGACCCAGAGTCCAAGACGTTCGCTCCAGAGCTGGTAAGAAGACCACTCCGTCCCCCGGTGGAGGGCCGGGAGAAGAATCCTTTGTTGAATTTATTTCATTTGCCGCAGCCCGAAGTACCCACCTTCTCAATAAAAGAGCTATTTCCTTTGACTCTGTGTCACCTGGCCCGCAAATGCCATTCTCACGGCACTCTGCCGCCACACCTCAACAGTCCCGGATGCATACCTCTCACCTTCAGCCCCACGACTGATCAGCCGGCCGGCCGGTTCTGACGAGTCCAGAGGACGCCTCCAAGGGACCTCATCCTCAGTCACTAACCCGCCCCCTGCCGGTTGTGAGGAGCAAGGTAAGTGCTTCGAGTCTTCTCTAAGCACCAGAGCCTCGGGACGCACCCTTGCCTCCCGACGCCACATTACCTGCTCCGCCCCGCCGGGTACGTAAAAAATAACGTCCCCTTAGTGCCCCTAGCTCGGAGCTTGGACGCGTGGCTCTCACTTCCCAATCCGTCACACTGGCTAGCCAGGACCATCCAACTCGGTTACGCAATTCAATTTGCCAGCCCCCCCGTACGTTTTACTGCTGTACACGCTGAACATGCCAAATCTCTGCATGCAGAAATCGCAACTCTCCTACTCAAGGGCGCATACTTCCACGTCTCAATATTGCCTCGACATCGAACATTCCTACGATTCGCATTCGACGGCCAGGCGTATCAGTACAAGATCCTCCCCTTCGGCATGTCCTTGTCCCCTCGCGGCTTTACGAAGGTCGCAGAGGCAGCCCTTGTATCGCTTCGGGAAGCAGGCATCCGCATACTCAACTACCTCGACGACTGGCTCATCCTGGCCCACTCCTGAGAGTTACTAAGGGACCACCCCGGTTCAGAGCATCTCTTTTCTCGGCATGGAGTTAGACTCAGTCTCAATGTCATCGTGTCTCACCAACGATCACCACTCGGACATGGTTCTTGGATCTCGTACTCCTTGCGACAGCCCCTACCTGGCGAATTCCCCTGAGGAAGGACCTTCTTTCTCAGGGACGGGGCAAGCTCTGGCATCCGCACCCAGACCTCTGGAACCTCCACGTCTGGCCCCTGGACAGGATGCGGAAGATCTAGCTGATCTACCACCTGCCGTCATAGACACAATCAACCAAGCCAGAGCCCCTGCTACCAGGCAACTTTACGATCCTGAAGTGGCGCTTGTTCGCGAATTGGTGCTCTTCCTGGGCTGAAGACCCACAGAGGTGCGCAGTTAGGTCAGTGCTCTCATTCCTGCAGGAGAGGTCGGAGGGGAGGCTTTCCCCCTCCACCTTGAAGGTGTATGTAGCCGCTACTGCGGCCCACCATGACACAGTGGACAGCAAGTCTTTGGGTAAGCACAACTTAATTATCAGGTTCCTAAGGGGCGCCCGGAGGTTAAATCTCTCCCGGCCAAGCCTGTTCCCCTCCAGGGAGCCACTAGAATCAGTCGGACTCAGGGCCCTCTCCCTAAAGACGGCCCTCTTGATTGAGCTCGCCTCCATCAAGAGGGTCGGGGACCTGCAAGCGTTCTCTGTCAGCGACACTTGCCTGGAGTTTGGTCCGGCAGACACTCATGTGATCCTAAGACCGCAACCGGGCTACATGCCCAAGGTTCCTACCACCCCCTTAAGAGACCAGGTAGTGAACCTGCAAGCGCTGCCCCGGGAGGAGGCAGGCCCAGCCCCTTCGTTGCTGTGTCCGGTATGTGCTTTGCGTATCTACTTGGACCGCACGCAGAGCTTTAGACGTTCTGAGCAGCTCTTTGTCTGATTTGGTGGACTGAGGAAAGGGAACGCTGTCTCCAAACAGAGGCTCTCCCACTGGGTAGTGTGCGCCATTACATTGGCCTATCACACCCAGGCCGTGCCCCCCCCCCTTCCCGGGTCCGAGCACACTCAACAAGAAGTGTTGCGTCCTCGTGGGCACTGGCCAGGGGTACCTCCCTAGCAGACATATGCAGAGAAGCAGGTTGGGCAACACCCAATACCTTTACGAGATTTTACAATCTCAGAGTCGGTTTTGTCCCGTATTTTCTCTGGTCCGAACCGGTAGAACTCGGTAACGCGCTGACAAACTGATGACTGATGACAAACGGGTGGATTGGTTGCACCTAGCGCCCTTTCCCTCCGCTGAGGTAAAATCGTGCCCTCTTATCCCAGGTGATCCCACTAACTCGGATACCTGGATGACTCCTCCCTAGCCCTCTGGGTCCGCGAATTCAGCAGAGGAATTCACAACCAAATCCAATGCGGGTACTCAATCTACCCTGTACTGGAACAGGTGCTCCACAGGACGGGCTCCTACGTGGATTTCCCCCCTGTGTATATTTTCCGCGGTACAGTTCCCTTGCGAGCGGACCCGCGTCTCCCTTGGGCAATCCTCATGGACCCCCGGTCGCCGTGTTTGTAGCAACTCCTCCCTCCCAATGAGGCAGGATCTACCACCACGCCACTTTCCACATGTGACCTAAAAGCCCATGTTATGTATTTCACCACTCTTACTTCCCCCAGCTTGGACAGGTGTGGTCTCCGCAGGGTCTTTTCCCCCTGAAAGAATAGGAAACTGGGGAAGATCGCCTTCCCCCGATGCATATGAGGGCCCCAGCCGCTTTTAGCTCTATGCGAGAAACAGAGTGAGAAAAGGCGCGGCTGGCACAGCCTGCTTCCATGCCTGGTAGAGTCACCTTGTTCCCCCCTGTCGGGGGTAAAGAACCAGAAGGCTCTGACGATTTTATGGGGCGTTGGGGAAGGGTACGTGCAGTCTGAAACAGCCAGTCACTTCGGCACGTAAAATACCTGCCCGCTCCTGTGTCAGCAGTACACATACACGGCACAGTGCATGGCGTGATTTAAATTGGACCCCTAGTGTCGTTTCTTCGACACAACGTCGAAGTGAGCGACAGAGGGGAACGTCTAGGTTACGGGTGTAACCTCCATTCCCTGGTGGAGGGAACGAGACGTTGTATCCTCCCGGCCATGTCGCTGAACCGACCGACTGTTGTGGCCGAACCATTGTTGCTCCTCAGAAAAATCTTGAATGAAATAGATGAATTTCCCTCCCTATATACCCGTATGTCCAGGGGTGGGACATGTAAATTATGTCTGCCAATTTCTCATTGGCATTTTTTCATAGATCAGAGATGCAAAAAGCTCTCAAGAGAGACCCCTAGTGTCGCTTCTTCGACACAACGTCTCGTTCCCTCCATCAGGGAATGGAGGTTACATCCGTAACCTAGATGTTCTTTTGAGTAAGCAACCACCTAACAATACACTAGTTACCACCCAGAACACCTTAGCAACAACAGAGTAACACCCTAGAATAGCCCTTTTCTTTGAAACAAATACTGTATTTGTTAATAACTTTTTACAAATACAGTATTTGGTATAACAATTAGGCAAGATTTTGTTACCCATAAGCTATCTGGCCGTTTGACTTTTAAACTGCTAGTGAGATGAGGGCATCATTGAGATATGGCTTTTAACAAAGTCAGTTAAAGCTAATTTGGCTTCAGAAAAGTTTAAAACTGGTCGAAATGAGTCAGAATGATTTTCTCTCACTCCCAAAAGAGGAGGTAAAAAGCTATTACAAACCTTCTCCCACCAATTAATTCCTAGTTCATCTCTTAAAAAACATAGACAAAAAAATTATCTAACAAATTACAAAAACAATTTGGATTCTCTTTATAACCAGGTTGGGCTAAATTACCCAGGGCATGTGTGTGTTTGTGTACATTTTGTGTTCATAAATGCTGTGGTGTTGTACAGAACACAATAATGAGAGTTGAGCTTGACAGTATATTTACAAACATCTGAAGGTTTCAAGAACTTTCTATGGTTAGCCTAAAACACAATCTTAGTCGAGATGCCAGCATCATAAAAGGACAAACAAGACAGTCAGTCAGTGAGCTCATAGGCCTCGGCAGTTATTTTAATGAAAACCAGCTCTTGTAAACTCACTCAGACTTTTTGATATAGGAAAATAAAGAGGTCTGTTCCCTATGTTTAAAGCTAAAGTGCATAATTTCTGCCCCACTATTGGCACCAAACGGAGTCGCAAAAATAATGATAGGCTATGTTCGGAATAGCATACTAGCATATTAATTTTATTATTTCTGCTGTTTCTATATTCTGTTTTCAAACAGGTTTCCTGAACACTCTCCTGTCTTCCATTGGTCATCCAAACATACAGGTATAGGCCTGCCCCCAGACTCATGCTGTTGGTTGAGCCAATGTTGTCATGCTAAAAACAAACAGAGCAATGTTTTGATAGTGCCATGATGAAATCAACCTAAAAATTGTTTACTTAAAGTTGTCTCTGCATAATCATGAGAAAATTAAAATAAAATTAGAAGATCTAAGATGTTTCGCCCACATGACAAATGGAGATCATATGGAGAGCGCCACCGGACAGGCCGGTGAAATATATCTCAACACAACTTTGGTAAAGTGTGAGTGGCTGTGACGAGGCAGGCAAGGAATGAGGATCTACACACAGCTTTATTAAACTGAAAAATAAACAAGCTAACTCAGAATAAAAGGAAAAGAAAAACACAGAGAACCTAGCACAGAGCATAGACAATAGATGCAAAAACTGATAACAGGGAAACAGGGAAAACAAGGGCTTAAATACACAAGTGAAAACAAGGAACACCTGGGGAAACAATCGGGGAATGAGAAACAATCAGGGAGAATCAATCAAGGAATAAAACTACAAGGACTACAAAACTAACACAGGAAACTAAAGAATTCCAACATAAAAGCACAAAAACAAAAGACAACAGAGAATGTTACAGAGCCCCCCCCCCCCCCCCCCCCCCCCTTTAAGGAGCGAATTCCAGATGCTCCACGAAAAGAAAGCAAATTGAGCATGGAGTGTAGGGGAAAGGGGGTGGTTCAGGGGGGCACAAGGGACAAAAAGGCAGTTCAAGGCAGAGGAACATGGCAAGGTCAGGGAGTAGATCAGGTGGGTGGCCAGGAGACCAAAGCAGATCAGACGGGCGGCCAGGAGACCAAGAAGACCAGAGCAGATCAGGCAGGCGGCCAGGAGACCAGAGCAGATCGGGCGGGCGGCCAGGAGACCAGAGCAGATCGGGCGGGCGGCCAGGAGACCAGAGCAGATCGGGCAGGCGGCCAGGAGACCAGAGCAGATCGGGAGGATGGCCAGGAGACCAGAGCAGATCGGGCGGACAGCCAGGAGACCAGAGCTGATCAGGCGGACGGCCAGGAGACCAAGGGGACAAGAGTAGATCAGGCGGGTGGCCAGAAGACCAAGGGGACCCAAGCAGATCCGGGGGACAGCCAGGAGACCAAGGGGATGACCTCAAGGTGGGGACTGGGTCAGGAGGCCTGGGAGGTGGCCGCAGGGCCGAGACCTGGTCAGCAGGCCTGGGAGGTGGCTATAAGACAGGGACTGGGTCAGGCGACCTGGGAGGTGGTTGTAGGGCCGAGAGAGGGTCAGGAGGCCTAGGAGGCCTGGGAGGCAGCCGTAGGACAGGGTCAGAAGGCCTGGGAGGTGGCCACAGGGCCGAGGCAGAGTCAGGCTACCTGGGAGGTGGCCACAGGGCTGAGGCAGGGTCAAGAGACCTGGGAGGTGGCAACAGGACAGGGACTGGTTCAGGAGGCCTGGGAGGTGGCTGTAGGACAGGGACTGGGTCATGAGGCCTGGAAGGCAGCCACAGGACAGGGACTGGGTCAGGAGGTCAGGGAGGCAGCAACAGGACAGGGACTGGGTCAGGAGGCTTGGGAGGCGGCCAGAAGGAGGAGTCTCTGGGGTAGCGGGCAGAGCCGTGGGAGGAATAGTCTCTGGGGGAGTGGGCGGAGCCACAGGAGGAATAGTCTCTGGGAGAGCGGGCGGAGCCGCGGGAGGAATAGTCTCTTTGTGGGAGTGGGCGAAGCCACGGGAGTAATAGTTTCTGGGGGCGGAGCCGAGGAAGACTCTGATGGCGGAGCCGTGGAAGGCTCTGAGTGAGGAGCCGTGGAAGGCTCTGGAGACGGAGCTGTGGAAGACTCTGAGGGCGGATCCATGGAAGACTCTGAGGGCGGAGCCGTGGAAGAGAGTGGCATTGGCTCGTTGGCTGTGGTAGGCGTGAGCATTGGCCATGCCAGGTGTGGGCGATGGCTCGTTGGCCGTGGCAGGAGTGCGTGTTGGCTCGTTGGCCGTGGCAGGCGTGGAGGGATGAGCCATGGAAGGCTGGGGGGCGACCACTGTGGGAGGAGATTTAAAGTCCTCTTCCTCTACATCCACAGTGAAAGGCGAGCCGCTAACTCACAGAACCTCCTCCACGAACTCGAGGAGCATCCAGTGAGGATCCGCTGGAGGCAATAGCTCCTTTAGTGCACTACTGAGACCCACCCTGAAGAAAACCACCAAAGAGTATTCTGGGTAGTGCACTAAATTCGCCAGCTCTAAAAACTCACGGATGTGATCCTCAACTGGACGGTCCCCTTGCTCGAGGAGGAGAATTCTGATGGCTGCTAGGTCCATCTTTAGGTCAGTTTTTCTGTGACAAGGCAGGCAAGGAATGAGGATCTACATACAGCTTTATTAAGCTGAAAAATAAACAAGCAAACTCAGAATAAAAGGAAAAGCGAAACACAGGGAAACTAGCACAGAGCATAAACAAAAGATGCAAAAATTGACAACAGGGAAACAGGGAAAAGAAGGGGTTAAATACACAAGTGAAAACAAGGAACTACAGGACTACAAAACTAGCAGGAAACAGGAAACTAAAGAATTCCAACATAAAAGCACAAAAACAAAAGACAACAGGGAATATGACCACGGCAAGGTAAATTAAAGGGGGTTGCAGACCAGACGTTTCTGGCGCACAACATGGAGCATTCTTAAATTATTGTTGAATTATTTTCTATGAAGGTACATACACAGCACGCTCTTGCCGTCTCTCAAGGCTGCTCAAAAATCTGCAGCAACATGGAGTGTAACTAGCATAGTTTTCCATTAAATTCAAACCAAATCATTATCAAAAGGACAAAGACTATTTACCCTAGCCATCAATGGATGATATATTGTTTGTATTCATCTTTTATACAGTCTACACAATGTATTTTTAGATACGAGAATTTTTGTGGTTTGACAGCTCGAATGAAATACCTATTCAAAGATACATGCAGAGAAATTTCATAATAATTTGTAATCATTCAGTTTGTGCAGTTTTTGTGCTTTTGTGTGTATGTGTCCTGTACAAGGAGCTCTAAAATACCCATCCTATGTTGTTATATCTGCCCTGCGACCTGCTTCAATCAATGTTATATCACACTCTTGTGGTAACGCTATTAAGCAAGACATTCAACAGAAGCCCAACTGAGTGAGTTGGAAAGCACGCAAATTAAGCTTCTAATTTATATGTCGGCTAATGTTAATATATCGATGCCTCAAAAATATCGATAAAACAATGTGACGACCAATAATCGATATATATATATATATATATATATATATATATCGATATTTTATGACATGCCTAATTCCAAATACTGTAATTTGGAGACCAGACTATGCTATCCACATTCATTTTATACCTCTATCCTTTTACAGTATGTCAACAATTGTGAACTCTTATTCATTTTGATTTCTCATCCTTCAATGAAACATAACTGAGATCTCAAATAAATCTCCTTCAGAAGCTATACAAGAGAAACCTCTGAGCAATAAAAATTCCTAGTGAATAAAAAAGGCCAAAAATCCTTGCAGAACTTCCAGTATACTTCAAAGTTTAGCCTGTACCTCTTATCAGATCAGACGTCTGACAGTAGGCTATATACAGCTGTAGATGGCATATGCTTCTTAAAGGTAGCCAAGCTTGATCAGACAGCTAGGGGTGGGGTGAAGGGGTGTAATCAAATGAATTTTGTCTTGGCTGGGACGAGGGAGCAATAGATTGTGGGCTGGCTGGGTGACCTCCACCCCTCCCATTAATAGAGAGCATTACTGGGTAGGGTCTGTCTGAGTGTTGTTGTCAGGCTCTGACCTAGATTGAGTGTGAGTACAGTGCATTTTTACAGTGTGTTAGTGTACATATGTGTGTTGGGGTGGGGGGTGAAGTAGTGTGCCCAGGTGTCACGAGCTGGAGGAAGCAATACCACACGTGGACACTGACAACCACTAGCCCGTTAATCCCTTAATAAACTGCCTGGAGCCAGATTGAGGGCCGGGGTCATTTAGGGGACACGCAGTCTCACACACACAGTGATGCACTCTCATCTAGGGTTCACCGACTTCAGTTACAGCTTTCAAATGCATTTATACACATGTACATAGAAAGAATGATGTAGCGAGCAGGTCGTCGAGGGCAAAGGAGCTGATGTACTGTGAACACGCTTCTAATCTGTAGTGTTTTTAAGCATGCAAAATAGATGGTGTGTTAGACATACTGCACAATTGTACCACAATTTATATGAACAATTAAGCCATTATTAAAAATGTTTGAATATATTTGCATTTTATAATAAAATATTAACCCCTGTGTATTATTTTTTTTTTAAATATGGCACAACACATTTTTCAAGAAAAATATTTCACATGCAAATTTTTTTAATATTCAAATGATAAAACACTAGATAAAGGACAATATTTTGACACTTTCTGGTTGTCAAACTTTGTGGAACATTAGTCCGCAAGGATACCTGTGTTAACTTGAGGGGAACTGACTGGAATTGAAATTAACTTTAAGACAATTTGGTTAAAAGTAACTGAAAAAAAACTAATGATTCAGAAAAGTGAATTTAGTTCTGAGAAAAATAATAAAGAATATTTTTTACTAATTTTAATACATTTGCAAAGATTTCAAACAAACTTCTTTCATGTTGTCATTATGGGGTATTGTTTGTAGAATTTTGAGGAAAATAATACATTTAATCAATTTTGGAATAAGGCTGTAACATAACAAAATGTGGAAAAAGTGAAGCGCTGTGAATACTTTCCGGATGCACTGTAAATACAGAATGGAACAAACATAAAATACTGCAAAACTAACGAACACACACACACACACACACACACACACACACACACACACACACACACACTCTCTCATATTAAAAGTGCGTTGGTGCTGTGAGGTTAAACTGAGGTTGACTATCTGTCTAGCCATCTGGTCTATAAAAGATTTCTGCCAGTTAAACCTCTTGTATCGGCATTGTAATTCTTACAACAGCACAAACTAATGTCAAACAACAGTAAACACAGTTGCTGTGGTGCATGAAGCTGTCAGGGCTGTAGCTTAGCAGTTAAGAGCATTCTGCAAAAATGTTGAGCTGGGGTGCTCATGAGAAAGAGATGCAGGTTCAAATCTTACCCTCATTGTATCCCGATCCCATCACCTCTCTATCTCTTCCCTGCTAAAAAGGCAAGCATGAATTTCCATGCTAGTTTATTCTGGTTAGTGCTGGTGATCATCAGCAAAAAATGCATGGTCTTTTTGGTAAAACTAGTTTGCTTAGGAAGTCTTGCTTGTTAAGGTTGTTATAAATCTGGTGGTGACATGAGCATTCCTTGATGGGGACTAGCATCCAAAACAAAAATGCTAGTATCCAGACATGCTGGTCTTTTTAAAAGGGTTCAAAATAATTTATTGTCTGTAAGGTTAGTCCGATACCAAGATTTTGGCTTTGGTGCGATACCAACCCTGGTACCACGGTATCGATACTAACTCAATACTTAGGCAACAAATAAAAAATAAATAACTGATGAATTACTCAGAAAATTACTTGTCTAAAATAACTGCATAAAGTCTTATAGATACAAATTATGCATTTGCTGTTTTAATATTTCTGGATTCCATGTTAAACATTTTAATTAAATGTTATGATCAAATTATGTTTAAATATATACATACTCTAATCAAATGAAAATATAATACATTTCAACAATATATATATATATATATATATATATATATATATATATATATATATATATATATATATATATATACACACATTTTTTTTTTTTTTTTACACTACCGGTCAAAAGTTTTGAAACACTTACTCATTCTTTATTCTATAAATTAATACATTTTATATTTTAGAATAATAGTAAAGTCATCATCAAAACTAAACATAAAATAAACTATGGGAATTATGTTGTGAATCAAAACTGTGTTATATTTTAGCATCTTCAAAGTAGTCACCCTTTGCCTAGAATTTTCAGACATTTTCTCTACTAACTTCTTGAGGAATCACCCTGGGATGTTTTTAAACAGTATAGAAGGAGTCCCCATCTATGTTGGGCACTTATTGGCTCCTTTTCTTTATTATTTGGTTCAAGTCATCAATTTCAAAAACTTTGTTTTTAAATCAAATTTTAGTTTTATAATGAAATAAATTAATATTGTGGCACAATTATATTTTTGTCTACAAAACCAATTTCAAACATCTGAAGAATGTTCAGAATCTCCTCAACCTCCACCAGTGTGCAGCATCCACCTGATGGTTGATGTGAATATTAACTGAAGCTACTGACCCATATCTGCTGATAAGGTAATCTCATGATTAAGTCGGTGTACAGGTTTTCCTAAAAGTACTCAGTGAGTGTACAGGAGAATGTGTAATTAGAAGACCACGGTTCAGACTTGGACCCAAGATTGGTTCCACCAGGCCCACAAATAATTATCATTAATATAACTATGAGTATAGCATAATAGCTGCCAAGTTGTGACAACAACATTTTCCCTCAAATGCAAAGTAGTGCAAGTTCTAACTTTTCAGACATTTTCTGGGAAAGAAATTTAGAAACCAGACCTCTCTAAAATTTAATTGAATACTCCTAATAAATACAACATATACTTTCAACCTCCCGTATTTCTAGGACCAACATCTCAGAGCAGGGATCTACAGGGCTCTCACATTTGTGAGTGAAATTATTATTACTTGATTATTATGAAAATTATTTGGGTGCACTGGTGCGAGTGACAGCTGATTTAACCCCCCAATTTATAAACTTATATTGTAGCCTACCATCAGAATAAAAACTACCTATTGCATCTAACCTCATATGCAAAGTACTTTTAAAAGTGGCGTGTTAAGTTATTTAGCATAAAGGGCGCCGTTTTCTCACTCTCACATGGTTGTGAGTAGGGCTGTGTGATTAAACATTTTTTATTTTCAATTACGATTTCGGCTTCCAACATTTATGAAAATAAGATAATCAAGATACAATGATTATAGTACCACATTTCTTTTCACAATGAAACACTCCAGTGTTATATCTTTAAAGCATCCTTTATTAAAGTTAAAATAATAAAGAAATGAGTTATGAAAATAAACTCAGAAACTTGCATTTCTCTATGTGGTCAGCGCAGCGTCTATGGTTTGCATGAACTGACTGGGGATGTGATTGAATCTTCACCCGGCTGGTGCACACTCTGGCACGGGGACGCATGTCATTCGCACACGTTTACTGCAGCTAGATTATAACGTGATGCCTTGCGACGTAGTGAATCATAATATATATGTCATCTTCAATGTGTTTATCTTATCATGAAGAAAGTCGGTGATACGTAGCTCTATTAAGAAGAGAAAGATTGTTTTTTTGAGTTAAAGATGGAACAAAGTGAACACAAAGGTGAGAGAGTATAGTCTTAGTCCATTATACACTGGAACAAAATATGTTTTTGATTAGTCCTTTTTGTCTTGTTTTCCAAAATAATGTCTAAAACTCCTTTAAAACAACATACATTTACTTTAGGAGCTATACTGCTGAAAAAACATTTGTTTTCAGAGAATGTTGAATACAATATTTAATCAGGGCTCCACATTAACACTTGTCTGGACAAGTGGATTTTTAAAGGGGCAAGTGAAAGATAATTTTACTTGCCTGACCGGACAAGCAGACTGATTAAAACATCAATAACAAAAAATAACCGGCTATACTTGTGATAGCCTAGGCCTCACTTGTTTTAGAAATTTAATATTCTTATTCTTCTGTTGAAAGTAATCCAGAGCAAGTAATTTTATAATTCGCTAGTAATCTAGTAACAGCTGCGCCCTTTTTAATTGACAGACGGCGTATGTGTTTGTGCTGAACATGAGCGTGTGTTCCGAAAATGCTTGTTAACTGTCCATTTCAAAATTCCACCAAAATGCCCATCTTTGTTAGATATTCATGCAAACACAGAGAGTAATGTCTTAAGTGAACGAACAGTGGAGAAAAAAGCAGATTTGTATTAATATGTCAGACTTGTAAGAATAAATGTAAGCTAATAGACCTGCAGCTGTCTAGTGTGTCATTATAATAATCAAACAACCATAACAAGAAAATGCGAAAACACTCATTGCTCTTGACTGAATAACTTTATTAGCTTTAAAAAGTATTAATGTATTATAATCATACAGTGAGGACCAGTAGTAGTTTTATGTTGCATTTCATTCTGAATCTTTACTTGAATACTTGATACTTCTGTTAAAAACTTTTAACATTGTTAAAAAAGCACAGAATTTTCTTAATTTGTTTCTATTATTTTTAATCAATTTCTATTCATTGCTGTTTTTATTGTTATTTTATTACTGACTGTTTACTAGTCTTGAAGAATTACTCAAGAACCTGAAACCATTCTTCTGTTGTGATATTAAAGCTGGTATTGAGAATCGTCAAATTTCTCTACCGACTACTGAAATTCTGTTATTGTGATAATGTATAGCCTTTATTGTATATGGTAGATCTTGCTGCAATAACATGAAGAAAAAGTAGATCTCATTCCATAGAACTATGAGCATCACTGCTGTAAATGGTGGTGATGGAGGCTTTCCTTTATTTGACTACCATACATAACATAAAATAATTATCATATGACAATAGCCTCATCCCCTACCAGTGAAGTTTACATGTCAAGTTTAAGGAAATCCACTGTTAAAAATATTTTTTTTCTTTTATGTTCAATAAATGCATGGTGTTTCCAAAATCAATGAGTAATCGTATTGAATAATCGTGATCTCCATATTGACCTAAATAATCGTGATTATGATTTTTGCCATAATCGAGCAGCCCTAGTTGTTAGCACTCTCCTCTCTATCTTACAAGCATGCAGAGCGGCATATGCAGATATACTACGTAAAGATGGGTTAAGCAGTTTCTTGCTTGTTCTTTAATTTCAAAATAATGGACAGCATTTTGAATTATGATGATATCTTCATAATCTGAGATTCTGAGAAAACATTGAGATGCAGCACAATGGTGAATAATATTGTGAGGTAGTTTATGTGCGCATCATAGAAAATATATTGTTAGCATTTCATAACTTTTATGTATAACATTTACATTATACAATGCTTAACGGTGTTGCAATTGAAAATACATTCAAATAGTTATGAATGTCATGAAAGCTTGATTATAATATTTGAGTGTTGATGAACTACTAATCTGTCATAAATAACCAATATAAAGTTTTTACTGGCAAATGGAAGTATAAAGTGTCATTAATACATTTTTAGTATATTAGATGCTCATAAATGTGATCAGTCGGGACTGATGTTGTTTGGTGCTGCCTGTAACGCTAGCTTAAAAAGCTTGAAAAAAGATTATCAGAGAAGGTGTACTTTACGTATCAAGCATCTTTTGTTTCTGAATTCTGTAATAATACTTTAACAGTTACAATTTGGAATGCCCAATTCTCACTACTTAGTAGGTCCTTGTGGTGGCGCAGTTACTCACCTCAATCCGGCTGGCAGAGGACAAGACTTAGATGCCTCAGTTTCTGAGAAAGTCAATCCGTGCATTTTATCACGTAGCTCGCTGTGCATGACATCGCAGAGACTCACAGCACAGGAGGCTCATGCTACTCTCCATAATCCATGCACAACTTACCACGCGCACCATTGTGAGCGAGAACCCCTAATCGCGACCACTAGGAGGTTACCCCATTTGACTCTGCCATCCCTAGCAACCAGGCCAATTTGGTTGCTTAGGAGACCTGGCAGCAGTCACTCAGCACACCCTGGATTGGAACACGCGACTCCAGGTGTGGTAGTCAGCGAGCTACTCAGGCCGCTCTTAACAGGCAAAAACTGTGCCCCTAAATTTTTGACAGTGCCCTTAAAATGTGTCACCAAAATGTTAGAGTAGAATTTTGCAGAAGTGTGAAGCATAACGCAGACGAAGGCTGGTAACAAAGACGTGTGGTGCATACTTCACAACCCCCATTGAGACAATGAAGACATCAATCAACCATCGTTCCCGATTCATCCGTTTGGCATACTAAACAATCTGACAGGCCTTAGAGCATTAGTCATTCAACACATGCAAACCCCCCATATCACGTGCCCTTTGATGCACTGTACAGTAGCCTGAGAAAATGAAATCAGAGGTGAGATGGAGAGAGAGAGAGAGAGAGAGAGAGAAAATTGATGCACTCAGAAGACACTGGGAAAATGAGTGGGGGGTACAGACATAAGGAAGAGGAAATAAAGATTGAAAGAGAGGAGAGAAAGAGACAGAGAGAGAGAGAGAGAGAGAGAGAGAGAGAGAGAGAAAGAGAGAGAGGAAACACAGAGTATAAAAAAAGACATTAACAAGTGGGAGGACTTCAGGTCTGTTCCAAAACCTACTGCCTACATCGACAACTGCCTTCTAAACTGCCTTCTTTATCCGGATACCGCTATGTCTCGCACTGCCTACATCGGTAATTGCTTTCTAAACTGCCTTCTTATCCAGATACCGCTATGTCTTGTGCTGCCTACATTGGCAATTGCCTTCTAAACTACCTGCTTTATCCATATACTGCTATGTCTCACACGTGGTATGTACGATGTACATTTCTACATCAGCACAGTCAGTGCACAGCACAGTTTTTCTAGCCTCAAGTACCTGTACATGACTGTGTGCATCGTCTGTGCATGTGCCTGGATTTGACCATACTAAAAGTGTTAAAAAAACAGTTGTAGAGCACATGGTTTTAAACCGGTCAAATTAGTATACTTTAAAAAACTAGAATTCCCAAACATAATGGCACACAGGACAACAAAGTATACACTAGCCTTTAGGCAGTATCCTAAAGCCACGCATGCTGCAACTTCCAGAAACAAAGCAACAGGCTCATTCATTTTCAATGGGAGTTGCGACTCTCGGCAACATTAGCATCAGCGACCATTGGCGAAATCTCATGTTAGATAAAGAGTGGAGTGCAGAGGCAAGACGGAGAAGTTAAAGTTTCTATGAGCGGTTTTACTGTTCTATATGATTTGTTTGTAACCACACCAGAAATTGTCAGCAGTTTCTTTTTTGATTCTCCAGAATGTTCAAGACGTGTAGTCTGTCAATAACGTTAGAGCTACAGCAGTAGGAAGGCCCACTGGCGAATTCACAGTACAGGGACTAGCGACATCAAGTAATAAAGTGGCTGCATGTATGAATCAGGTTTAACAGAGACAGAACCAAATTAGTGACTGATTTGGAGTGCTCTGTATAGGAAGCAATTCTATATATCACACAAATAGCATTCCTCATGAGACTCGACTCCTTGCAACAGAATTTGATGTTAGCATGTTGCTAAGATAACTACCAGCCATTCAGCTTTGTGGAATCATCTTACTGGAATCAGCACAAGCCCATACAAGCAAAAAAATACATAAGATACAAATATGGGGGGAAATAGATAGATCTATTTTTATCTATATTTGTCGGTATTGACTGAATTATGAGTATATTTTGAATCAACAATTATTTAGTTTTGCTCGTCATCATGGATTTATTTTTCACTGAACTCATTGCATCGCATTTTGGAATTGCCTTTCTCCAAGAAAACTACATGCAATGCTGCCTTAGAATTTGGTCAAAATGAAGTATCTTATGAGGCAGCCTATCGTAATAGCATCTGCATCAATACTGCACCTTTGATAGCTTTAATGCGGCCTCAGGAGGCAGCTCACAACTTTTTGGAACAGAGCATTAGTGAAGGAAAAGCTAAAGATAATGAAGAAGAAAAAGACAGAGAGATAGAAAGATGGAGGAGGAGTATAAAGAACAAGGTTGTCATTCTGCACTACGTCTCCTCTGGCCCGACAGAAAGGATGACCCGCTTAGACACGAGGTGAAGAGTTCAGCCGCTTCAAAGAGCTCCAGTACAACCGCAGCCCACAAAGAGACAAGGGAGAGCTGATCCCAGACCTGCGGCTGAACAGTCTCTCAATAATTTAGCACATCATGATGCAACACTCCCCTCAGCTGTGCCAGAGAGAGAGAGAGAGAGAGAGAGAGAGAGAGAGAGAGAGAGAGAGAGAGAGAGAGAGAGAGAGAGAGAGAGAGAGAGAGAGAGAGAGAGAGAGAGAGAGAGAGAGAGAGAGAGAGAGAGAGAGAGAGAAAGAAAATCCACATGGCCCTAAAGAGGCTAATAATATAGGGCTGCTAGGTTTGTGAATGATGGAGAAAATTGTCAAAAAGCCATGCAGGCTTCACAGTGGTTTAAATTTATGGGGAGTAACTGCAGTCTATATTGTGTAAAGATTGTCTTCTTGAAGCAATTTCATAAAATGCATGTGGTGGGGATACTGTTTCAAACTAGGGATGAGTCAACGCTGGCCGGAATCACAACACAGCAAAGGGATTAACGCCATGACGCTTCATGCCATAGAGTTGAATGTATTGGGCAGAACTGACACAAGTGAGGTGGAAGGACCATTCCCCCTACATTGCCCAATACACATGCAGATAGATGTGTTTGAACGTTGAACGTTCTGTTGTGGCCTTGCAGGCTGTTTTTAAACACAAAACACGTGTAAATGCCCCTTCAGAAATGTTTTTTATACTGACTATTCGAACCAACTAGTCGAGAGTAGTCTGAAAATACGTAGTTTTGCATATTCTTGCAACATCAATAACAACTTTCAAAAAAGGCAGAACAGCCTGTGTTTATTTAACGTAAGTCCTTTCTCACTGAAAGCTGTGTATGGACGTGCATTTCCAGATTTCAAACTAAAGGCTAGGCATATACCATAGCACACTGAAATTGGCCGGATATGAAGCAAATGTGAAATCAGAGAAACTACTTGTCTGGCATTATTTTTTTTTATATACAGCACTTTATACTCTGGGAGAGTGAAGTTATAAAGAAATTCAACACTAAAATAATTTCCTCATCAATTGTGAATATATAGTGTAACACATTGGTTACTGTCACACAAAGCAGTTTTATTGGTCAGAACTGTACATTTGCATATCAAAGTTCAACAAAATTGATCGACCCTTAAATCTGGCTCATTGAGGTATTATTCTTAAGCGTGATTTTTGAGGACATGGCAACTCTGTAGCCCATCACATCTCCACTGGCTAGCCTGTCTCATGTAACCTTATTGACGGGCTCTGTTATGATGCCTCTAATTGGCTATGGGTTTAATAACAAAGGCCAAGATAGAAGAGAAGAGGAGATGACCTGGTCAAGAATGTATCCTCCTGAGAAAAACAATAAGTTGCACTTGGATGTATCTCATTTATACAAACAAAGACAAAAGAATAAGAGAAAAGCAGTCCTACCTTAGGTCCTGATTACCCCCTGGTGCAGCTCTGCATCAGGGTCCATCTGTTGAAACCCAGGAACCATAAGTGCAGAGGGACTAACATAGCAGTTCTAATTAGCCCCAGGATGCTAACAGCTAGCATCAAACAGATGTGGGGGAAGTCAACACATTGTTAACTGGTTTGATGGGGAGTGGGGTGGGGGAGGTGACCTACTTTGAATCAAGGGATGCAGCACCTCAAAACGGGAAGCTGCTATCTATACCATGAAAAAGACAATTACATCTTAATGCATTCTTACTGATAGCAGCATGATGAGCGGTCACACTACACTTTGCACACCATTCACTTCCATTTATACGCATCCAACATCAGGAGACCGGAAACTCAAGCTCAAGCTTGGTGAACTTGTATAATGAGAAAAGGTGTGAATAAGATTGTGAACCATTCTTGGCTCAATATAAAGAATACATTTTTCAATGCTGCATATTTTTTTATTGTTGCAGGATAGCGAGTAAACATATATTTAAAAATTTTGAATATAATATTTTGTATTTGAGATGTATTATTTATTAAAACCAGAAGCCTTCAAGCATGACGACATATCCTGTCCTATGTGTTGTCCAAAGGAATTTAGCTCAAAGTGTAGTGTGACTGCAGCTTAAATCTCTTTCCCCCATTTTTAGGTCTGGTGGATTTTGCTTTCCATGACTTTCACACAATCCCACCATGAACTTATTACAGGGACAATCCCCCTGGAACAACCTGAGGATAAGTGTCTTTCTCGAGGACACAATAGTGCTGGTTCATGGCTGGCTCAAGTCATATGGGTTTGGAACGACATGAGGCTGAATAAAAAATTACATTTTTCATTTTTGGGTGAACTTTGCCTTTAAGAATGAGCAAAGGGGGTTGCCAAGATATCTTTGGTCAGCAGGGCAGTGTGGTTATGAGCATATGAGTCAGACAGTGGCGACCTTCCCCCGACTGACCTCTCAAGACTGCAGCATCACACGAGCACACACACAGAACCACAGACGATGTCATTGTTTCCATGGAATTGATCCCCAGCCTGCAGCTAGCGGAGCGCAGCTTTTAAGATCCACATGGTTGCATGTCTGCACGCCGCTGTGGCCGTGCTGAGATGGATCTATGAGGCCATGTTGTGAAAAAATGCCTCACAGCTTGACAACAAACAGGCTAATTGGTTCATGTTCCTGGCCTCTGGAGACGAAAAGAGAAAAAGGTTGAGAAAACACATCCTGAAGGTAGGATGTACAGGAAAGAGACTCGTGGTGGCACACAGAGTGTTGTGATGTGAAAAGTCACAGAGACCTGTTATTGAGCTTTGGGTGCTGGTGCCGGATTAACACTGCAGAAAATGTGGCTCCAGGCCAGAAAAACTGTATCCGCACCGTCCCCTAAAATCTGCTGGTTTTGAACCAAGAACCCCTAACAACAGAGGCTGGGGGCATTATTGTAGCAGGAAAGTTTTCAATATCTCAGTCTGGAAAAGCAGATGCAAAACAAAACTAGATTGCACAAAATTCGATAGCTCACATCTTTATTAATTAAAATTTTTACATGCTAAATGCCCTCTGTGCGATAAGATGCCCAATTAATTGACGGACATCCCGTTCCCTTGAAGAGTGGCTCCTGACCATGTTTACATGCACTTAAGAAAACTGTTTATTCCAAGGGTTTTGCAGTAAGTGGCGTTCTAAAATGTCATGTAAACCAGAACGCTAATTTCCTTATGCCGTTTAAGGGATTAAGAGTATGTGGTTTAACACACCAAGGTTTCTCCCGGAGAAAGTGTTATGTAATCATGTAAATACATAAGCGTCATTCTTACAGGTTTGCGGCTTATGTGGTCATGTAAACGTATAATTTCATTCTTACTGGTTTTTGAGGAGTGCGCATGTGCATGAACAGACCGGAATAACAAACTTTTGATAACAAATTAAAAAAATGGGACAAATGTAACATTTCTGGGAGTATAGTGGGAAAAGCACATACACTATAAACTATACACATTTCTACACACCAATGTTAAACGTCAACCATCCCTAACGTTTCTGTATATGTGCTGGTAAAGTTTTATGTAAGAGGGAAACACCACTATTGCAGCACAATTCCACTGCAGGTCACGATAGAAAGTTAAGGTTACAAATACAGCAACAACTCTATTTGGAATATCTGGAAATAACGCAAAGCAATAGGGAATAAAACAGTGAAGTTTTTCTTGGATACCATTTTTGTTATATACACAAGCGTCACAAGTAAATTACGTTGCTGTGGAGAAAGCTGCTAACTGACCAAGCAGCATGCATATTTGAGTAAAGGGTATGCTGCTTATACAGTGCACGCAAATGGGAAGGCTGCTTTCTCGCAATAAGCCACTTTCTCGCAATAAATGTAAACGTAGTCAGTGAAGTGTACTTCCTTCCTTTTCAAACATCTTGCTATGGTTATGATACTTATATATGCAAAACGTTCAATCAGAGGTGAAAGCATGTCTCTAGTTCACGCAAACTTTCACTCACTCACTCACTCACTCACTCTCTCTCTCTAGGGAAACGTGACCTGGGGCTGTGCAGTCAGTAAGCACACATGTGTAAAGCAGCTCTATCTTGGCAAGGCTGAGTCACCCTGAAGTGTAAGGTATCAGAGGGAGGGAACAGCAGCAGCTGGTGTGTGGTGCCTGTCAAATATACTGCTTTAGAGTGAATCACTCTCAATAATCCTCTGTAATAGACTCCTCTGACAAGTGCTTTGCTTAAATTTTTTGTCTCTCTCTCTCTCTCTCAAGCTCTTTTATTAGATTAAAAGCACGTCTATAATCTCACCTCTGTTATCTCAGTTATAGTTAGTACTGTATGATTAAAATCATAAATTGACTGTTCTGGTGCATGCTGATTGGTCAATACTGCATGTCGATTTCCTGTTCTCCTTGCCACTGTGTATATCACTGCGCAGCACAAATAGAATAATGTTCTGTTATTGTTTATTTGTTAGGTAGTGTAAAGATGGTGCATAAAGCTTGCTTATTAAAATAAAATAAAATAATATTTAAAGTATAATATGGGTCTTTAATTTTTTTTTAAAGTAACCACTTTATAAAAGATACTTGAGGCTATACTATATTGAGAATATATTGCCTAAACACCCTTTAGCTGTGACTTTAGTATAAGGGGCATAGTACAGCCCATTGTACCTTACTGATTCATTTATATATATATATATATATATAGTCATTGATATATGAAATAAACTCTTCATTTTGTTGGAACTGTGGCCTAATGGCACATTTGGTCCAACACGTTGAGTCACGCAAGAGACGCAAGTTCGAGATAAGGGGCCTATTTGAAAAGCTTGGTTGAAAACAATTATTAGTTTTGCAATTCCTTTCAGTTCCTCTCAGCCTTAGACAGCACACACACGGACCACCCACAGTCCGTTCTCTAATCGTCTTATGCTTATTGCACACAAAACGTTTTCCCTATCAACTCGATGGAACTTCTGTGAGTAGAAGCCGAGTTGTTTTCACAAGGTTATGCATTGATAAAATAAGTGCTTTTGAGGACGAAATAATCACAGAATTTGCATAAGTTTGTCAGGTAAGTCACGTCAAATCTTTTAAAGATATTCAGAGTTTTGTTTGACGCACGCGGCAGAAAGTAAAGCGGATGTCCACGAGCAGAGCTGCATTTTAGGCATTGTTTACTATGTCTGAGAAATTCTCTATAATGATTTTTTCTTTGCAGTACTTATATTCTCTACACATTTTCTGCTACTCTCCCATTTGTTTTCTGTGCAATCACTCACAGAGACTTAAGTGCCATTATATAAATAATAAATAATTTTATTTTTTATTAAAGTTCGATAAAGCTACGACAACCCCGCCTCTAAACACCCCGTAACGACAAAACAGACTGTGATTGGTCGCTTTACATGTCAGTTAGATGGCTTTACCCGTCTAAATGGGTGGTTCTTGGCCAACTGAATTGGCTGTAGTCCTCAGACCTATGCCTTAGTCATAGGTCTGACTACGCAAGACTAGAGGTGAAGAAAAAAAAACAGATAAACATTTGGCTCCAAAAATACCATTTTCCTGATTGGTCACAGTTATTCATGACTCCATCACAACAACATTTATATACACTCACTGAGCACTATGATCCTAATAAAGTGCCGGATATCATCTTCTGCTGTAGCCTATCCGCCTCAAGGTTTGATGTGTTGTGCATTCTGAGATGCTATTCCGCTCACTACAATTATACAGAGTGGTTATCTGAGTTACCGTAGCCTTTCTGTCTTTGAACCAGTCTGGCCATCCTCCATTGACCTCTCATTTCAACAAGGCATTTTTGTCCGCAGAACAGATGCTCACTGGATGTTTTTTGTTTTTGGCACCATTCTGAGTAAACTCTAGAGACTGTTATGCATGAAAATCTCAGGAGATCAGCAGTTACAGAAATACTCAAACCAACAATCATGCCATGGTTGAAGATAAAATTTTGTCTTAATTTTAAAGGTTTATGCGAACATTAACTGAAGCTCCTGACCCGTATCTGCATGATTTATGCACTGCACTGCTGCCATAGGATTGGTTGATTAGATAACCGCATGAGTAAGTAGGTGTACAGGTGTTCCTAATAAAGTGCTCAGTATGTGTACATGTAAGCAAAGTGTACAAGTTGGATGCAAAAGAGTACTTCTCAGTCCTGAACTTTGAAATCCCCTTGTCCTATGGAGTTCAGATAAAGATTGGACCAGTGGCCCAAAAGAGCAATCAATGGGTTTATTTTGGCAGAGGACTGCCCAGGATAAAAAACACATTGACTGGACAACATGAAAAGGAATTGACCCTCTTCCTTCTGCACAAAAAACATGTGAGTGTGTGATGTAGTATAGGTAGAATGGACAGCAGCAGGTCAGAGAGAGGGAAAGAAAAAGAAAGAACAGAACGAAATAAAAGAAAAAGAAGTAAAGAAAGCTAGCTGAGACAGACAGACAGACAGACAGACAGACAGACAGATAGATAGATAGATAGATAGATAGATAGATAGATAGATAGATAGATAGATAGATTAGTATTCAGGGACTGTCATGTATTTTCACATACAAATATAAGTCAAAATATAAATTAATGATTGATTTTATGGTGACTTAACAGTGGTATCCTGTGCATTTTACATAACTTATAGACATTTAATATTTATAATGTCAATTTATAATCTTTTGTTGATTTTCCTGTAACCTTAGTAGTCCTATAGTGAAGGTTACTCTAAATATGACCTTAAGATGTTCGTAGAAGACAAGAAACTAAATATAAAGCACATACATCTCTCCCTCACACACCCACTCACTCAGTCCTCTGGCCTTTGAGTTTCCTCAATAGCATACATACACACAAAATACATCTGCTGACCTGAAAGCTTCATAAGCAGTTCAGAGGCCACTTTGACGTTGATGTCCTGGCTGAGTATGCTGCTTTTGCCCAACATGGGACTGCCCTCCTCTTGTGGCTTGGTGGCCCCTGGAGGCCCCTCTTGGCAGAAACTGTAGCCCCTCTGAGAGCTCAGGGGCTCTTCCGCCTGGGGCTCCTCCTTCACACAGAATGGACCCTTTAGGGCCTCCTTCTGGTTCGCTGCTGTGGGGCAAGAGAAGGAGAACAGAGGGTTTTGAACCATTTTCTGGCACTCATGTTTTTGTTGACAGCAACACGCAACACAAAGGCTTAGTTGAAGGAAGGATTAGTTTACCTAAAAATAAAAACTCTGTCATATGATCATAGTCTATATGACAATTTTGCAAGTCTTCTGAGGCATACAACAGCTTTGTGTAACAGACTAAAATTTAAATAGCTATTTACTGAAAAGCGTTCCCACCATTAATCAAATTTAATTTGCACTTCCACATATCCATGATCCAAATTGATGTGATGAGTTTAGTTACTAGCAGTTCTGGGTAGTAACGGATTACATCTGTTTTACATAATCATATCACAAAAATTGGATAACATTACATTACAGATTCTAGTTACATTTTTATGGATTACATATGAATTATGGTCTGAGCGGCCTGTTTTTTTCATATTTTATGTAACATCTAGCCATGTGTGCATGTACAGTAGCTAACAAAATTAACACACTGCAATGAAATTGCTTAATACAACCCATAAATACACACAGGGCATTTGGTTTCCATTTTACATTTAGTTTCTAAATTAATAGCACAAATAAATGATAAACTGTTTGTATTTTCATCCTGCATTGAAAAAAATGCATTTCAAACAAGACCTCGGCCACCTGTCCATAATTCTAGACACCGTTCTGTAAAAAAAAAAAAACAATTCAGAGGGTAGGTCACATGCAACTTAAGCAAATGTCTTAGGTTACGGCCACACCTTCTAATGAATAATTATGAGCAGAAAATATATCATCTCTACATCATACCTAGACACATTCTCTCATAATTGATTTCAAAACTGGATAATAAAAAGTCTAATCACTATTCCTAGTTTCCTAAAAAACAAAAATTATTTTTAAATAAAAAAAATACAAGCATGTTCTCGTTGTCTCTTATGTTAAGTAACATTCATTTTTATGACCATTTTAAGCATCTTTAAGCATTTTTTTTTCAACAACTGACAAATAGCAAGTTTCCATTTGATATTATGTTTCCTAATGTTTATTGAAATGAGTGTTAATTGCTACTTAAAACATTTGAAATTAATGATTCGATATTTATCAAAACAATCAGTACCAAATTACATTTTAGAATTAATCTATGTAGCACTGGTTACGAGACGTCATGACATGATGTCAAACCATTTCGATTCACTGACGCCAAACCTAGTTCAACATGTTTTTATGCACCAAGTTTGAAGCCAAAGCTATCTTATGTTGTGTAACGACTTGAGGGTAAGTAAATCACGAAATAATTTACAATTTTAGGGGAACCTTTAAATAATGTACTTTAATGTTGTGGATTTATATGAACGCATGGTAATAAGTTTCAGCATCAATGCAAAAGATGATTTTTTTTTTTACTTGCTTCCACTGATGATGAATTTGAAACAGGCTGACTTTGGATCTGGGCTCCATATTAAAAGGAAGGGATCATCAATGAGACAAGATGGAGAATGGATGAAGAAGCAACAAGCTAAATCATCTTTGCAGATTCAGTATAGATGATGTGACCAGTAGAATTAATTGAAAGACCAGAGGGGCCTTTTTACGGGCACTGCTGTGTTATGAAAACAAAGAACTTACGCTGCTTAAACCATCTGGTGTGAAGATCTAACAGTGTGTTTATGTTCACATTTTGCATTTAAGCATAAAATTACATTTACATTTGACATTTAATCATTACAACAAAAGAAAAACAAAAGAGGATTGGTGCTGATTTGTTTCTTCAGCATTACAAAGCTCACACTGCCCATTTCATAAATTCTGATGAGAGTAAGTACCATTTATTTTTCTCACTCACTATGCTGTAAAAGTGGGCCATTTCTAATCAGACTTCAATGAATAATTAACATTAAGACATGGAGCCACTTCCTATCAGTGCCACAGTGCCAGTAGAAGAACACAGGGCACTGGTTCTGTCTCACACACCATCTCCTTGTTTCAAATTTACACACAGGCCTTTTTCCTCTACTTTTTAACTTTTAACTTCAAAACCTATTCTTTATAACATGCACAATGATTGTCTAGTTGACTATTCTCCCAACAACCGAATAGTCGATCAGTGAGGTTGACTAATTCTTGTTGATTTTTTCGGGAGTTTTTTCATTATATTTTTTAGTCTTGGTGGTTTAACTAGTAGCAGTTTGCACAGAAAAACCCTCTCAAAAAAGTTGTGCCTTTAAATTCATCCCTTTTAAAGCACAGCCACTACAGCCATATACACTTTGACCATTGCATCTCATTTCACATTGTTTTTGAGTGACCTACTACAAGCGTTGTATTTTTAAGTTGTAAAGCTAAAAATAGTCCAACTAAAATGCATCTTGTGACCACTGCATTCTGTATAATTTCGTTATGCTCCATTCATCTTAAAAACAGGTCTCATGTAAACTCCCCCTTAAGCCCAATATACTTTGGTTCTTTGAAAGGCTAAAGCGATCAAATGTATGCATATGATTTCATAGCTTTAGCCTTTCAAACTATACTCCATCTGACCGTGTGCATGCGCATACACAGGAGATCGACATATGAACACTACGACTGACATGCGCTACTGGACTATTTCTTTTCAGGAGTTAGACCCATTAAAGCCTTTACAGTCTTCCAGACTCGAGTTAAACAAATGCAGGTATCTCCTGGCCACCTCATACATGTGCTCAATACGTGCATATTCATGGTTGTTGTGTTCACCTTCGTTTCTTGTTGCTCACCAGCGTTTATGCTGTCTTGCAATATTTCTTGAAAGCAATTGCCCAACAGTGAGTGTTGCAGTGATTAATGCAATCAAATTCAGGCACATACGTAGAATATGCATACAGAGTATGCGCAGTTAGAAAAAAATTGGGCTGCATGAGTACAGTGTTAGCGTACCTGAAATTTATGCCATGCACCTGTATGCACACATTAGCATACACGTAAAAACAAAGTATTTTTGGGGTTTAGAAAGGTGTCTGTTTAGGGTCAAGTGAACTTAATTAATGCCTTCCTTCAGCCTGATTAGTAGCCAAAATTTTTTCCACCTGTGTCTGATCTCAGTATCTCAGTATCACACTTTCTCTCCTTTACTGCCAGTCTTTTTTTCTTGCAAGTGCCTACCCATCCTTTTCCCTGCCTCCCTCACTCTCTGCTCCTTTCATCTCTCTTACAGATCAGCAGTGATCACTCACCCCAGTCTGTACCACACTCTCCTCGGCAGTCATCTGATCTCCCCTCCACCCCAAAATCCTGTACATACACCATTCACAACAGTGCTGACCCCACTCATCAATCTGCACGGGCAAACCACTTCATGCCGATGGCTCTGAATAATGACGACGTGCATCCTAAACAGGTTTGAAGGTAGAAAAGGTTTACGGTACAGGATACGCCTACCCAAGCTAAAGAGCGTCAAGAGCCATTCGGAGAGTTTGCAAGCTTCATATCGCAAGTGCAGGCAGTGAGCGAGGTGGCGGTGGGGTGTTGTATGTGGTGGCACCGGCTGGTAATGTCACCAGTCAGATGTCAGCGGATGGACCTAGCGTAGCCCAGTCAGCACCTGGAAGGGCATTCTCTAATTAAGAGCGTGTTGGGTCGCGTGTCCTATCAGACAGAGACGGGGCATGCGGCACACGCACACATGCCCTTTGTTTCGAAGACATGCAGAAAAGTACAAGCTGGAGATGTGAGTGCAGAGATACAAAGTCACACCACTCCGGTGACCTTTCGGTTAGCCGCTAAAAATAGAGCACAATTTCCATTCGAATTCATGTTACAGTGAGCACTGAATAATTTATCAGCTAAATCCACAGCCAAGTTTGTTATTTTTTCCTTTATAAGTCATGAATGACTCCAAAATACCAAGATTAAGCTCATCCAAAATGAGCATTTTTGTTTATTTACTGTTTTATTAGACTTTCATAAAGGATAATACCAAGTGTATATCTTGATCTTTCAGATTCCATCTTGTCATAATCTAATTTTAAGCATTTATTTCTCTCATAAAGCTACCATTGAGGTCTTACCCTGCTGAAGAGACCAGCATCAATTTAAATGATGGCCAAGCCTGGTTTTTGCTGGTTAGTGCTGATCTAGCAAGTGGAATAGCAAAACTTTTGTTGAAGCTGACTGACCTGCATGCTCTTTCTAGTGATGCTGGTTGACCAAGTTAGTCTTGCTGGTTAACTTACAGTTAAGCATACAAGGAGCACCAGCACACCAGCATCCCATGCTGGTCTTTAAAGAAGGGGTATATATTTTCACATTAACAGCTCACCAAACAGCTGCCTTCTCTCTCTCTCTCTCTCTCTCTCTCTTGCTGTCTCAATTATCTCTGTCTCTCTCTCTCTCTTTCTGTGACTGGAGTGATGTACCGGTCAGTGTTACATCAACATTGAGCTATCTCTGCTCCCACTGGTGAGGCTGTCATCTGCCGTTGCTGTCACCTGGTCTCAGTTTTTTTGCCTCCTCCTCCTGTCCTCATCTCTGTGGGCTGATTCGTTTCTCTGCTGGGCGCTTGTCCAGTACCTTGTCACCTCTCACTCTGTTGTGGCTGCCCACTCTTGGACCACTTCATTAGCTTTCCACCTCTGTCATGCAGTTCTGCTCCCAGCTCTGACAATTGGTCACCGCTCACACCGAGGATGGCTTAAAGTGTCAGGTTAAGGGGGCAACAACAGCCAACAGTCTGCTTAGGCAGGCTTTGCTACACGCAGCTGCAAGGGTGCAGCTACACATTGCTGTATGCTTACTGCAGCAGGGGCCACTTATGAGAGGAAGCGCTGGATTGTGAATGTGAGAAATGGCTGCAAAAATTCTGTATCTACATCTGAAGTCCAATACTTAGAGTATGTTCTGAATTCTGAATACTTCTCGACAGTAAATAAAGTATGTTCTTAACATATGTATGTTTGTATTAAAAACAGGGTTCTTACACAATTAATTTCCATGAGTTTTCCATGCTTTGTCAAGTCATTTGTGATTACAGGATAAGGATTTTGTCTTTGATTTATAAAAACTAGAGCTTTCAGTTGATTTAAATTTGTAATTGTGATTAATCAGATAATTTTTCATAGTTAATCGAAATTAATTACAGATTTTGAAAGTGCTAAAGTTTTACTCTATATACTTATTTTCCTGTCAAAATGCTTTTATTTCCTTCTTAGGAAAGAAAACAAAACAATATGTAACAATAATGCTTTATTAATATTTTCCCCAAAAAAAGCCTTCCACACTCTAAATATATAAATGCACTAAAATAGCACCAAATAACATTAATAGTCCCTGTGACGCTAAGTCACTAGTCCAGGCAGCATATTCATTGCAATGGGCATTAAATCTCTTAAACTCTCATCCTCCATAATATTAATCAGCCGGCAGAACTGTTTACTTCAGCAATCGTGCAGCTGCATTCCTGATTCATGTCAAGGTGTCAACACCAGCATCAAGCGCCGCTTTGAAATCCACACTAAAAGCACTTGTAAACAACATCTCATTCTGTGACCTGGATCATCTCTTTAACATGCCGAGGTGCGCTTGACTACACCGCACATCTGTACATCTTCATCTTTGATGAATTTTTGCTGATGTGATCAAAAGAAAAGTTAAGGAAACGAAGGGGAGCTTGTTATTAAAACAAGTGCGATATCTTTATTATTTTAACCAATTTTTATTGGTTTTCCAGAAAACAATTACAATATTCTGATACATATCTTTATCGTGATATAAAATAACTCATATTGTGATATAAGATTTGGTCATATTGCCCACACCTATGTGTACCGGGCAGACAAATAGAAAAGGTTCCCCACTACTCCAACCAGTGCACATGCTGGTGTATGCCTTATTAATGGTAAATGCGCTAAACATGATTAAGAAAAATGAATGCATTAAACTTGTTTAATTAATCGCATGTGTAAACATGTTAACTTTGACAGATATATAAAAAATATTTGAGTTTATAATTGATTCGCTAATGAATCACTCAATAACGATTAATTGAAAAGAACAATTCGCTCACCAATTGGACATCATTATGGTTTTGAGCAAGCTTAACTCCAATGCACCAAAGACCAATCAGCCAATTAATTGTTTTTAGAACAGAGCACAAATAGAATCATTTTTCAAAATAATAATTTCATTAACTTTTCCATAACTTTCAAGATTGTATTAATTTCCATTACTTTTCAAGACTTGGAAAACAGAATTTTAAAAGTCCCTAGTATTCTCAGGTTTTCCATGACCATCAGATATAAAATATATAAATATAAATTAATATATTCCTTAACATACTACACCCGCAAACATGGGCATTGGCCTGTGGCAGAGGCATATACTACCAACAACCATGAAAATAATTTACAATTACAATTTAAACACAAGGAACAACTTTCTTGGTATCTATAGCACTTAAACTTAAAAAGAGCTGCCTGACTCGCTGTCCTCTCCTCTTTTTAAATTTAATGTATTGAATCTGACAGCTCCTCAACTCCTGTGACCTTATGGGAAAGCAAAGTGTCCAGTGGTTGCATTCTTCAGAATCTCAGTAGATGCAGTATGTCATCCATGTATTGTTCATCAACCATTTAATGAATACTGCATATTCTGATTCGTTACACATACTGCTTTTTGCATACTGTACAGTAAGGAAGTGCATATATTGGACACAGAGCATGTGTAAAGCTACTGCTTGGACTACAAGGAGAAAATTAATCAAGTACAAACAAAAACAATGTGAATGAGAGCACACACTATTTCTCACTCTTTTTTCTTGTATTCAACTATTTCAACACCTCCCAGAATTGCATTGGCCCATTCGCCCATGACCAGAGTCAGTCACACCTGTGTCACTTTGTCACAGAGAAGGAGACAATGTGTAAACTGTCATTATTGAATTAGGTCCAGTAAGCATGTGCAGGCCCTGCATTTCAAAGCGCTTCTCCAGCTTTCATCTCCAAATCATGGCTGGATGGCTTACAGTTGTGTCAGCATGGAGGAAAATCAAAGCGGATTGGTCTAAAACTCATGGGAGAACCAGGCAGTCCAAAGAAATGATAGGCCAATTATGCCAGAGGTCAGCGAGAGGTCACCCCATGTGTGTGTTTCGCCGGGGGAACTCTAAAAGCACTAGTCTTCTATTTTTCACTTCATTCTTCTTCTTCCTCTATTCTCTAGTTTCCTTCCCATTTTAATTTCTTTTGTTTCTATATATGTCTCTCTCTCCCTCATGGATTACAATCAGATGTATGTCAACAGTAGATATCAAGCAATAGAGAATAATAGTCAAGACACTGCTTAAGACATTTAGAGGATGTGCACAAACACTTTGCCATCTTTACTGGTGGAAAACAAGTGTTTACATTACCTATTCCTATTCTTTCAGGGGGAAAAAACTCTGCAGAGACCACATCCTGCCCAGGCTGGGGGGGGCTACATGTGGCCAATACGTCACATGGGTTGTCAAGCCACATGTGGAAGTGGCGCGGTGGTAGGTCCTACCTAGTAAGGGAGGAGCTCTACAAACACAGCGAAAGGGGGCAGAGAGACTGGCCAAGTGAAACGCGGGTCCGCCAACAGGGGGACTGTACCACGGAAAACACATCACAGGGAGTTGCCTAAAAAGGGAATTAGGCCTGTGGAGCCCTACCCCAGTACAGAGCACTTGAAACTCGTAGTGGGTCTGGTCGCAAATTCCTCAGCTGAATTTGCAGGCCAGAGGGCTAGAGAGGAAGAACATCCAGGGAGTGCAAGCTTAGTGGCTAACCTGGGAGAAAGTGTGCACTGGATCACTTTGGTGAAGGGTGCTAGGTGCAAGCGGAACACCCGGTCAGTTGTTCCGCATTACTGAGTTCTACGTGCTTGGACCTGACAAAAAACGGGACGAGACCGACTCAACCCTGAGATTACAGAATCTCGCATTTAGGTATTGGGTAATGCCCAGCCCACTGCTCTGCAGATGTCTGCTTAGGGAGGTGCCGTTGGCCAGTACCCACAAGGATGCCACACTTCTCGTCGAGTGTGCTCGAACCCACAAGGGGGCGGGCACAGCATGGGTCTGGAAGGCCAATGTAATGGCGTCGACAACGCAGCAGGCAGCCTAAGTTTGGAGACAGCGTTCCCTTTCCACTGTCCACCAAAGCAGACAAGAGCCGCTCAGAACATCTAGAGATCTGTGTGTGGTCCAAAAAGATATGCAAAGCACGTACCGGACACAGCAACGTAGACTGGGTCTGCCACCTCCCGGGGCAGCTTGCTTACAGGTTCATGACCTTATCCCTGAAGGGGTCACAGGAACCTTGGGTACGTAGCCTGGTCGCAGTCTTAGGATGCCATGAGTATCTGCTGGACCGAACTCTAGGCATGTGTCACTGACAGAGAACGCTTGCAGGTCCACAACCCTCTTGATGGATGCTAGCGCTATCAGGAGGGCCATCTTCGAAGAGAGGGCCTTGAGCTCAACTGAATCAAGCAGCTCGAAATTTGTTCTCTGAAGGCCCAAGAGGGCCACTGAGAGATCCCAGGCCAGGGGAACAGGCTTGGCCGGGGAGGGCGCCACTTAAGGAAACTGATAATCAAGTCGTGCTTACCCAAGGACTTACCGTCCACTGGGTTGTGGTGGGCCAAAATAGTGGATACATACCCCTTCAAGGTGGAGGGGGAAAGCCTCCCCTCCAACCTCTCCTTCAGGAATGAAAGCCCTGACCGAACTGCGCATCTCTGTGGGTCTTCAGATCGGGAAGAACACCTATTTGTGAACAAGCGCCAGTTTAGGGCATAAAGCTGCCTGGTAGAAGGAGCTCTGGCTTGGTTGATCGTGTCTACAACTGCAGGTGGTAGGTCACTCAGATCTTCCTCGTTCCATCCAAGGGCCAGACGTGGAGGTTTCAGAGGTCTGGCCGTGGATGCCAGAGGGTGCCCGTCCCTGAGAACGCAGGTCCTTCGTCAGGGGAATTTGCCAGGGAGGTGCTGTCGCGAGGAGCGTGAGATCCAAGAACCAAGTCTGAGTGGACCAGTAAGGAGCCACTAAGGTGACTTGTTCCTCATTCTCCCTGACCTTGCACAGCACCAGTGCAAGAAGGCTCACTGGGGGAAATGCGTACTTGCGCAGCCCCCGGGATCAGCTGTGTGCCAGCGCATCTGTCCCGAGGGGGGCCCCCATTAGGAAGTACCAGAGAGGGCAGTGGGAGTTGTCTTGGGAGGCAAAGAGATCTATTTGTGCCATACCGAACCAGTCCCAAATCAGCTAGTTATGTCATATGATGAGAGCGCATGCTGCTTTGGCGATTTATGTGCGCTACCATCGTGGTGCTGTCTGAACGGATCAAGACATGCTTGCCCCAAATCAGCGGGAGAAACCTCCACAGGGCAAGGAATGCAGCCAGCAACTCTAGGCAGTTGATGAGCGGGGGCCCTCTCCAGGAGCCTGTGGCTGCGTGCCTGTTGCACACGGCGCCCCAACCTAGTTGAGAGGCGTCTGTGGTGACCACGATACATCTGAACACCTGCTTTAGGGGGACTCCTGTCCACAGACAACAAAGGTCTGTCCAAGGGTTGAAAGTCTGACGGCAGAAAGGGGTGATTAACACATGGTACATGTCGTGTCGCCATGCCCATCTTGGGACTTAAGTCTGAAGCGGTCTCAAATGCATCAACCAGAGCGGCGCTACCGCGGCCGAGGATACCATATGCCCCTAGAGCCACTGGAATTGTTTTAGAGGAACTGCTGTGCCGGGCTCGAAGAGAGCGAGGCACTTTAGCACCGACTGCGTGCACTCGCTCGTGAGGCGTGCTGTCATTGAGACCGAATATAACTCATTGCCATGAAAAGAGATGCTCTGAACGGGGAGAGCTTGCTCTTTCCCCAGATGACCTGAAACCCTAGACGGCTGATGTGCCTGAGCACCTGGTCCCTGTGAGTGCATAGTAACTCTCGAGAATGAGCTAGAATGAGCCAGTCATCGAGGTACTTGAGTATGCGGATGCCCACTTCCCGTAGCGGGGCAAGGGCTGCCTCTGCGACCTTGGTGAAGACGTGAGGGGACAGGGACAGGCCGAAAGGGAGGACCTTGTACTGATACGCCTGGCAGAATGGAGACATGGAAGTACATGTCCTTCAGGTCTACCGCTGCGAACCAATCTGATACCGAACGCAGATTAGAATTTGTTTCTCCGTGAGCATTTTGAATGGGAGTTTGCATAAAGCCCGGTTGAGAACTCGCAAGTCCAAGACTGGCCACAACTCACCGCCTTTTTTGGGTACGATGAAGTAAGGGCTGTAGAAACCCTTCTTCATCTCGGCTGGAGGGACAGGCTCTATCGCGTCCTTGAGTAGCAGAGTTGTAATCTCTGTACGTAAAGTGCTGGCATTTTCGCAGGGCATTGAAGTGGAGCGAATACTAGAGGTGCACCGATTGCAATTTTTTTGGCCGATTCCGATTTCCAATTTTTTTGCAAGTGTGACCTGCCAATACTGATTTTTTCCGATTCCGATTTTCTTTCTAAGAACTATTATTGACCGCATATACAAACAAAATCTACCTTTCTTCAATGCAAAAATGTATTTTCATAATAAAAGAAATTATTAAACATTACAATTTCCCCGAAACTGCATTAAGTTACAGGATCTTCTCTCACTTGAACAACTCTCAAAATAAAGTGCTCTGTGACTAGAAAGAGGTAGAAATAACAATTAAAGAAAGAACTGCAAATGCTTTATATAACAAAACAATTGTCATTTTACACTATTTCTCTTTTTTACTCGTCTAACAAAACAAATCCAAAGATTACAAGCCTATGAACAAAACTGAAGTGTCCAATACGCTCAACATTGACATTAAGCGTACGTTAGATGTCCAAATATCAGTTGTAAAACTGATTGCTGCTTCAGGATCGGCTTGTGACCATACCTGTCAACACTCCCGTTTTTCCCGGGAGTCTCCCGCATTTTACACCCATCTCCCGCCCCCCTCCCGTTTTGTTATTGCTCCCAGGAAAATCCCGTAATTTGTATGGCCCAAACCACTTTATATGAATAAACACATCAATATATTATTCCAAGGTTATCCAGTTTAACAACAGCTGGACAGAAGAATTTAATTTAATATCTCGTAGTCATATCGATAATACCCACGCCTTTTGCAATGTGTGTTGCACTGATTTTAATATCGGACACGGTGGGAAAAATTATGTTACTCAGCACATTAAATCACAACGGCACAATTTGTATGTATTTAGCCTGTCTCTGTCACTTCCCTTCCCGGATTTGTGTACCCAAATGTTGACAGGTATGCTTGTAACAGGCTGCATGTGTGACATGACACAAGATTAAAAAACTCGGGCAACGCGATGTGGGAAAAGTACCACCTACTCTGTATCGAGGAAATTTATCAGATTTCTGAACCCTCTGTCCTCAACTATGGAGAACGGCTGGTCATCCAGGACCATGAATTCCATATTTTTCCTCGTAATTGCTTTGGTCTTTTAGTTGCTCATACCAAGGAAAGAAAGCAGAGGATGCTGACTTGTGGCTGGCTCTGAGCTCTGGCTAGCTTTAGCCGCTTTCCCTTTTTTAGCTTATTTTTTAAAATGGGCATTTTCAGATGGTGATGGTGTTTTAAGTGTTTACTTTAACCTTATAATTATTACGCATTGCAAACTTTATGTATTCTTCACTCACAGTGAAGAACTTCCATGTTATTGCGGCTGTGACGTTATTGCCTGCACTGCTGTCAACAAAACGGACCGGATCGGAATCGGAAAGAAGTGAGGCTGACCGGCCGGTCACCGGTCCGGGCCGAGCATGCGGAAAATTGGCTGATTCCGGTCCTTGGCCGGTCGATCGGTGCATCTCCAGCAAATACCGCTGAGACGAGGTGGGAGCCTGGCGAATTGTATCGTGTAGCTGAGTCGGATGGTCCTGGTCAACCAGCGCGACAGGTTGGACAGCGAAAGCCACATGTCCAAGCTCCATGCGAGGGGCACTAATGGGATGATCGTTTTTGACGTACCGGGTGGTGCAGGTAATAACTCGTAGGGAGGTAAAAGCGCGTCCCAAGGCTTGGGTGCTGTGAAAAGACTCAAAGCACTTACCTTGCTCCGCACACCTGGCAGGGGGCGGGTTAGAGACTGAGGAGGAGGCCCTGTGAAGACGTCCTCAGAACTCGTCAGCGCCAGCCCGCCGGGGATGGGCAGTCGAGGGTCCGGAGATGAAGTAACTGCGTCCGGGGAACCAGGGCTGTGGTTTTTTGGTGCAGGGGTGCCATAAGAACGGCGCACACCGGCTAGATGAGCCAGGAAGTGAGGAAATCACTCTTTTATTAACAATGTGGGTACCGCAGCCCGAAGGGGGTGCAACAATGGAAAATAAGGAAAACAAGGATATTCCTCCCGGCCCTCCACCAGGGGACAGAATGGCCTTGGTACCAGCTCCGGAGCGAACGTCTGACTCCCTGGGTCTTCCATCTCAGGAGTGCATGCGCTGGGGCGGCGCCACGGCATGGTATGCGAGATCACTTCCATCTGCCTCTTTACCGGTGAAAACTACTGGGCGAAGTCGTCGATCGTGTCCCCGAAGAGGCTAAGCTGGGAGACGGGGAGTTGAGAAAGCGAGCCTTGTCAACGTTGCGCATCTTGGCCATGTTCAGCCATAGGTGAAGTTCCTGGACCACGAGGGTGATCATCGCCTGCCCGAGTGCCTGCGCTGTAACCTTCGTTTTTCTGAGAGCAAGGTCAGTGGCAGAGCACAGTTCCTGCAGCATGTCGGGGTCTGGACTACCCTAGTGCAGATCTTTAAGTGCCTTGGCTTGGTGGCCTGGCAGGTGAGCCATGGCATGCAGGGCAGAGACGGCCTGTCCAGTGGCGCTGTAGGCTTTCGAAGTCAGTGATGACGTCATCCTATAGGAGTACTGGACGGTCCCACCAGCTGGTGGTGTTCTCGGGGCACAGGTGGATCACAACCGCCCTATCCACCTGGGGGACCTCAGTGGGCAGCCCCACCGTCAAGGGTAGTGAGTGCGGACGAGCAAGGAGGTCACATCCGGGTAATAAAATGTGCTCTCCACAACCTCATCAGCTCATCATGCACTTCCAGGAAGAAGGGGGGGGGGGGGGGGGGGGGTAAATAAATCATTCATAAATGCTGCCTCAGTGTGATCGCAGCCCAGACACATGAGACAGCGATTATGACTATCAGAAGCGGAGAGAAAACAGCCACATCCAGGAACTACACAGAGGCGGAAAGGCATCTTTAAAAAGACGTTCAATGCCTGCTGTATATTGCTTCTTTACTTATAAAAATACTCTCTTTTAGAGGGGAAAACAATTCTCTTTTAGAGGGTATAAACTCTTTCACAGAAGCGCTGTCAAAGCGTCCAGGGGCGTGGAATGCTCAGCGTGCAGAGAAGGAGAAAGTCGCTGGATATGCGCCATAAGATCCAACAGCAGTGCTCTGGCAGAGGTGAGTGGAGCAGTAGTGAGAACTAAGCTTGCTGCTGCACAACCGCTCGTCTCCGAAGAAAAAATCTGACTGACAGATGCACGTCTGCTTCCCTTTATACCCAAATTTTGTCTGGCAATTTCTCATTGGCCTTTTCTCAAGTTCAGAGGTACATGAGGCTCTCAAGAAAGACCCCTTGTGTCACTACAATCGACACAACATCGAGTGAGTGACAGAAGGGGAACTGTGGTTTTCATTACAACTGTGGAAGTTGTAGCCAAGAAAACCGTGTATAGCACGGATAGTTGGAAACAAGTCATAGGTATGTAAGTACTTTGATTTAGATGAAACTGAAAAATAAGCTGTAAGCTTAATGATCACTTGTGTGTGACGTTATTTTTTATATTATTATCTGTATCATTTTTTTCAACATCTGAAGTACCTTATTTTATTGTGGATGTCCCAATGTGGATACTAAATTGGCACTTTTCAGAGAGCTCAATAAAATATTCAAATTATATTTTGGTTGCATTTGAGGGCAAAATAGTTTTTATTAATTGTGTAAAATAGGCACATACTATTGGAATATCAATCACAGGGACCTGAATCGAATCAAATCGAAATTGTATCGTGGCAGACTTTGAAGTATCTGAAAATATCAGATCACAGGCCAAGAGAATCGATATAAGATCGTATCGTGATGAAACGTCCAATTTACCTGATGTTAACAGGAAAGTATTAGTGATTCATAATGTTACAATCTTAAAGGAATATTTCACATTAAAAGAAAAACTCTATCATTATTAACTCACTATCATGTCATTCCAAAACCCATATGCTGTATTTTTTTTTATGCAATAAAAACGCTTTCCATGGAATACAGTCACCAGTCTGTCAAGCTCCAAAAAGGACAAAAAGTCTTCTGAAGCCATACAATAGCTATGTGTGAGAGAAACCATCAGAAGGGGATATAGCCAAGCGTATGTGTGATGTGGACTACTTCCACATTGCTCAATAAAGTAATCAATAAGACTCCATTAGTTAAATCCATCTCTTCAGAAGTGTTATGACACCTACTAGGCAGGGAGAAGAATTTATGGTAAAAAAGGTCATATGGATTCATTTTTATGCTACCTTTATTTGCTTTTTGGACTTTCAAAGTTCTGACCACCATTCACTTGCATTGTGTGGACTTACAGAGCTTAATTATTCTTCTAAATATCTTTGATTGTGTTCAGCAGAAGAATGAAGTCATACACATCAAAGATGGCACGAGGGTGAGTAAATGATGAGAGAATTTTCATTTTTGGGTGAACTATCCCTTTAAGGGCATCATTCACCTTTCCAAAAGCGTAACTAAGCATTCCGTTAACGCAAACCACAACATCTGAGATTGGTCTGTTTTATAAATAGAGACCATCCCCTAGGATGGTAAAAAAATGGAGGTAGCATTGCATTTTCTCCAAGATTACTTTAAGATCTATGCATAATATCACACTGAACTTGGGAGTGTTGATTTAATCGGGAACATGTGCTGTTTTTATATTCTGTTTAATATTTCATGAAATAACGAGCAACAATGGTGTACAGTAAATTATTATATTTTATAAGTTATGAAAACAGAACACTTCTAATTTGTCAGCAAATTAAAAAGCACCTGTTAAGAGTTGTTTACACTGCCTATATGAATGGTAAAGTCCACCTTCTAAGCTTTAAAATGACACCCATTTTGTGTTGGTCAAATGAGTAGGAGTTAATTAATTTTATTAATTTTTTAGCACAGCATGTGAAAAGATGGCTTTTCACAGCTGAGTTCAGTCTGCTCTGTGCCTGCTCCAAATTCTGTGTAAAGATGCAATGGTGCATAAAAGCCAGACTTAATTATGCCTGTTCTGACCACATCAGCCCCTCGTCTAATGCTGCTTTGGTTTTGTGTTTAATTAAATGCAGCATCAGAGCAGCCTAAAACTTTTTTGTTGTCACTAAATTTCGAGCATATATTTCATAATTTAGTTGAATATTTAAAGTATAACTTCATATTTTCATTTGTTTCATATTTCTTTATTCATAATTTTATATATTTAAAACATTAATCTCATAAAATTATTTATGCAACTAGCTTTGTAAATGCACTTATGCCTGCTCTGTGTAAATACACCTACATGCCACTTCAGATGCCGCTTCTGTGCCTTCTTTGCAGTGTAAAACAGCTAAAGTATGTTAAAATATATTATAATAATTTAGATGATTTATAAGCAAGCAGTATACTCCTGATTTATTTTCTCTCTGCATGGGAGACAACATGTATGAGAAACAATATGTACTTAAATATCAAGTATGCACACATACTTTAATGAACTCACTTTAATGAACTCATTTTTAATGCAGTTTAATAAGTACTAAGCTGTGTACCCGCAGAACAACGCAGACACACCAACACAAAAGTATAAACCTGCCTTTAATGTCTTGAAGCGTCTTGTCTTTGACTAAAATGAACACGGAAATATCTCTGCTGTCTCTCAACTCTAGGCTGACATTGTTGAGGAGCCTATACAATCATGCAGTACCTAAACCCCCTTGATTGGGTGTCTAGGAACACGGTGCCATGGGCAAAAAAGTGGTAGCCGTGCACCGAGCATGGGCTCTGCACGTTCCGCCAAGACGGAGATGAAGTTAACTAAGCTGGAACAGTCCCCGCGCTTCTAGGCAATAGGTCACGCGATGGAGCTGAGGCTGCTAATCATTTCCAATTACAGATTCCTTTTTAATTATGAATTATGCATGAATTTTTAATTAATCTAATGTTCCAAAGGTTTTCTTTTTTCCCTGTACCGAGATCTCAATCTAATTACTCTGCATTAAGCACGGGAGCAGCGACCCTGTTGCCGACCTCCTGGGTGAACCCTGGTCAGCCCTCTCGCATCAATCTTGCTGCTGTCTCACAATTACCTATACTTTCCACCACAACAACATGTGTTTAATGGTCTAAAGTTTGGGTTTTGTTTAAAGGTCTTAAAGTTTAAACATGTGTTTAATGGTCTAAAGTTTGGGTTTTGTGGACAAGTGCCATGGTTAATTTAATATCCGATCAGCCAAATCTCACCATTAAACAGCTTATTAACTGATACCTTTAATTAAAGCATTAATATTAGCATGTACATTAACTATGATTTCGTCTACTCTGTTGTTTTGTTTCTGGAAACAAATTAAGCATAATTTGGACATATTATTCTGTTATACTTTTTTTATATAATCTTTTTAAAATTGCGCTCAACGAGCAATTTCTTGTTTATGAAATATTTGTGTGCAGAGTATAACTAGAAAAATGTATATTATTATCTATAGAATATTAATGTCTTTTTCAATACTTTGTAAAATTGTATTTATTTTCCATGACTGGGAACCCTGATGTCTTCTTCAATAAGAACACCATCAACATTAATGAGTCACTTACATTCTGTGTTCCATTTTTATATAATCCTTAAATTTAAAAAAACTATCGAATAATCTGAGCCAAATTGTGGTCTGCCGGGGGATGAGGAGCCAGGCCGACAACCGCGAGGGGAGAAGGGGCTCCTAACCAACTGCCTGGAGCGGTCTGGGCTGCTGCCAGGGGCGGAGGAGTCCCCTACCAGCCGCTGAAACGTGGTGGGGTCTGAGACTGCCGACCGTGAGCGGGGAGGGGCTCATTGCCGACCGCCTGGAGCGGGAGAACTGCTGCCAGGGGTGGGGGAGACCCCTTCTGTTCACCGAGAATGTGGCGGGGCATTCCATCCACCAGGGGCTGGGGGGCTGGAGTAAGTTTTTTTTTTTTGGGGGGGGGGGGGGGGGGGGGGGGGATACTACACTGTTATAGGTAGTATCCCCCCTAATTAATTATTTCTGATTCCCTCTCCTTGTCCCCTCCCTCATTCAGGCAGACGGGGCAGAAGGCACGCCCCTCCCCAGGGAAGGGGGTGTACCTCATGCCGGGGGCTCCCCAGCCTGAGAGAACGAGGGACGAATGTGGCAGGGTGGAGGGCAGGGCCGGGTCGTGATTGTACACACCCGGTCCCTTATCGGGCTAATCAAGCCTCCGAGAGGGATAAAGGCCGACTGTGGAGGATGGTTCGGGAGAGAGAGATCATTTACGGACATGTCCGTCATGTGTGTGTTTTGTCTTTTGTTTAAGTTTATCATTAAAACTATTATTTATATCGTCAAGCTGGTTCTCGCCTCCTCCTTCCACTAAATCCCTTTACACAAATTTAGAACAGATAAAAAAATAAAAGCACATCAATAATAAACAGGCTTCCATGATAGAGCTTCAACAGATAAGCATTAAAGGTATAGTTCACCCAAAATAATTCACTCACCCTCATGCCATTCCAGATGTGTATGACTTTATTTCTTCTAAAGAAGAAATGTCTAGGATTTTTAGAATAATATCTCAGCTCTGTAGGTACATTATGGCCAGAACTTTGAAAAAGTATATAAAGGCCACATAAAAGTAACCCATAACACTTCAGTGGTTAAATCCATGTTTTCAGAAGCGATATGAAGTGTGGGTGAGAAAATCTGTTTACAAAAATTATAAATGGATAAATTAAGCTGGTTTACATCTCAAGTCTTCACCCTGCTTTTACACAAATACTGTGGCTTAACCTTTAGCTGAGATCTTACCCGAAAGCTTCATGAGGAGGTCCGTAGCCGTCTTGGTGGTAATGTCTGGGCTGAAGAGTGAGGCAACTGTAGGTCCAGGGCCCGGCGGACTGGATTTGGGCCTAGACAGATCCAGAGAACTGCTGCTGCTGGGTCGCTCCCTACAAAGGGCGAATGGAGACATCACAGACACATCCCTCTCATGGGGTTCCTCCTTGATCTGGACGTGGTTCGAATGTTCTCCTGGGGAGGATAGCAATCGACCATCCGGATGGCTGACAATGGGAGACGTGGAAGCGTCTGTGTTCATGGCCTGATCGCCAATGTCTCTACCATCCCCCATGAGCAGGCCCTCGCCCTCCTCTGTGTCTGTGCCGGGCTCTTCTTTGACTTTGAGGTCGGGACGGGGGAAGTGCTGATGGCAACGCATGTGCAGCTTGAGGCTAAAGTGGCGGGAGGATGTGAAGGGGCAGAGCTCACACTGGAAAGTCTCCCCTCGGTCCTGGTGCTGATGGACCTGAGAACATCAGAGAAAAGTCTGGATTAGATGATGAATATCAAAGATTAATCCTCATCCAAGTGAACATATACTTAATCTAGTTTTGGTAATATGTTTTTTTTTTTTTTACCTTGCATAGTTTTGTTCATTGATATCATGTCACACAGCCTGTCCATGTTGACATTTGCCTAATTTGTCTAGCCTCTGCCAAGTGACATGAATTGGCACCAAAATGCTGTAGAGTTTGGATGCAATGCCTTTGACATCAATACCAAAAAATTTGGGAAGCATTTTTTTTTCTCCCTTTAAAAAGTTGATAAGCTTATTGACTGTTGCACAATTGTATGTTACCTGTATTTTATTAACTGCATTTACATAGCTTTTCCCTGCTGTCCATGACCCTATCAGAACCAACCTGTGACCCCTTTTTGGGTTACGACCCACCAGAACCCATGATCTACATATAGATGTTATGATGTTTGCTCGTGATTTATGGGATAAGCATTTGCATTCTCAGTGACTGGAGTCACCTTCATGTGGGACTTGAGATTGTCTTTACGTGCACAGCGAAAGGGACAGAGGGGGCACTGATGGCTTTTCAAGCCCGTGTGTATCACCATATGTCTCTTCCAGTAGCTCTTTCTCTTGATAACCAGACCGCATACAGGACACTGAAAGGGTTTCCCACCATCCTCAGGAGAACCTGAAAGAAAGGAGCAAATTGTTTATTTACTATATTTTGTATAGCAGGATATGCAGTATAACACTTCGCCTGTGGTGAAGAATTTATGCTAAATATTTTGAACCACTACTTTAATATTTAATTCATAGTTTTGCATATATACGATTATGTGTCACTTTACAATGTGTGAAGTTTTCTAGGCCTGACTATTTTGTATGTGACACTGTTAACAAAATATAAATTAGTTCTATTCTATTTATTTATGAATAGCAATCATTAGAAAAAAAATCTTACTCAACAGTTACATCACAAACCAAGACAAAATTATTTATTGCAAACAAGGAAACGGATCGACAGAGACTCTGCAAAGTGGTGCAAGTATTTCTAAATAGGCTAATTTCAACAAGAACTATTAGCTAGGCAAAGATGGCAAATATAAGATATGCTTTTGGCATGAAATAACATGTAGGCTAAACAGCCTTTTACTCTTTGTCACCCTTGCGACAATTCATGTGAATGAGATAACAATTGTGAGGCATGATTACACGATCAGTGCCATAGACGCCAAAGGAAGCCAAACACAAGGATGTTTTTAGTAAGCCGATTATTGTTGTTGGCTCCTTATCCGGTGTCCATTAGAGCTTAATTGGTCTTATTAGAAGCTGGCATGATTGCATTACAAATTCTATGAGGGCCTGTCAGGATGGCTTCATAAGTATTCCAGTCGTGTTCCTCGAAAAACATCTGGTAATCAGTGTTTGGTGAAATTACCGTGCTCAGGCATTCATTGACCCGGGGTGTAAAACTTAGAGACTGCCTATTTGCAACAATAAACCACCATCTGTGGCTCAACCTCTCCCGGCGATGAGATCACGGTGGAAACCGCTCGTGAGGTAAAATGACTCAAAGTCTTTGGTATCAAGGGAAAGAAATAGGAGCCATTAGCTGGTTTCACAATTTTTCTGCACATTTGGTCTTGTTTATAAATTGAACAGATTCTCTGCACATGTCTATCTCACAGATATTACAGTACAGGAAACTCAGCCTAGGAGAAACTCAATTCTGATTTTAATAAAGTGTTTTGATTTAAGCTTCAAACTTTCTAACGTGCTATATCATAGCCACTTACAATCTATTCTACACTACTCTCTCTTGGAATACACCCACTGAGCACTTTTTTAGGAACACTATGGTCCAAATCACATGAACGATGTGGTCTTCAGCAGTTACAGAAATTCTCAAACCAGCCTGTCTGGCACCAACAATCATGCCACAGTCAAAATTACTGAGATCCTATTTTTCTCCCATTCCGATGGTTTATGTGAACATTAACTATAGCTCCTGAACCATATCTGAATTATTTTATGCATTGCACTGCTCCCACATGATTGGCTGATTAGGTAATCACATGAATAAGTAGGTGTACAGGTGTTTCTAATAAAGTGCTCATTGAGTGTATAGTTCAGTTATGAATATAATATCAGTCTCTGTATACGCAGTCCTTTTTTGTAATATGACTAGGGATGGGAATCTGGTTCAGATTCCACCAAACAGTTCAGCTTAAACATTCCATTAATGATTGTTTTAATATGATTCTTTTAGAACGATTCTTTTTGTACTTTTGACGAAGCAGCTCAAACTCTCAATAAATGGTCATAACTATTTATTAAACAAACAAGCAAAAAATACTATTTTCAAAAATGTTTAACTTTTTTTTAATTCAAAACCTTTAATAAAAACAAAACTCTTTTCTGAATGTAAATCTTTAACAACACATTGCCATGAACAACTAGTCAGTAATTACCAGTACACTGACTTGGCTCTCACAAGCCATAAGTACAGCCTTTTTTATTTTGTTAATCTATTAGACCTTGTAGTCTTGGTTCAGTTTCAGTTAGCAAGTAAGTCATTAGACAGATTTCAAACCTATGAGACTGATTTTAGTATTTTGGACTTGATTCATATTTTTTTTTTTTAAAGAACAAATTTAAGAACTGGTTAAACAATATATGTTGATTTTTGCACATGATCAGCATGGACAGTGAAATAGAAAGGTGTATTGTTTACCGCTTAGCTGTTATCAAAACCGAAAGTCATGAAACTAATTTGGATTCAGTATTTTTTTTTTATTGATTCCCAACCATACTTATGATTGCTTGAAATTCAATTCAGTCTAGCCACAGAACTTCAAGAATACTCCAAAGATCACCCATATCTACCCCACTAACCTAAGCCTGTGCTGAATGAAAACTCTTATGGTTGTGCTGGCTCTGGATCATGACCTAAATTCTGGGGGAAGCTGTTGAGATGGTCTCTAACTGTTCAGGCTTTGGGGAGCGCACACATTGCTGGCCTCCGTTTGGCAAGCTCCACATCCGCGGGAGATGAGCTGGGTCTGGGAACGTGCCGCCAACTCCAGCAAACCCCTACTGTGCTAACAGAACTTTCCCAGATCCTGTATCCAACCTCTCGCAGACAAAGCATGACCTTATGGCACTACTAAATCACTACACAGCACATTCTTCGGTAGTGCCATAATCAAAGACTGTCAGCTTAGAAAACAAATAAAAACTAGTAAGATATTATTTAGATATAATGTCAAGAATGGAGGTAAATCCTATCAACTGAGTCAATGGCGGTCTTATTCAAATTAGTCTAACATAGAAAATTATTTATACATTTAAATTTTTTTATTTTAGCATTTAATGGCTTTATTCTGTCAGTATTAAATTGGTGTATACTGATATCCGTTTATACAATTGCACACTATTACATACTACCATTTGCAAAGCTTTATTATTTGACCATGTGATTGATTTTATCAATGAGTGGGACGGATATTCATAAACTTGTTGCATATATGTACTGTACAACTTTAGCTAAAGTGGAAGACCAAGGCACCAGAAACGCCAAGGTATTGCAATCAATTCCAAGGGAGCACGTATAGCTAGTGATAAAATGTATGTATCTTCATTGCGCAAATACAAATATTATACATTTCTTCATGAAACCATTCCATTTTAGCTAGTGCAATTTAATTTAGCTTGAGCATTGCAATTCACCTGCTGTAATTATCAATTCCCCAACGAAAATACACAAATAAAACAAACAAAGCTGCAAGCACCTATTTAAGGAACAAACAGTTACCTGCTTGACTGCTGGGCTTGGCCCTTCCCTTGGGGATTGTTGGCAGCAGAAGGTCCATGGTCTGGGTTGGGGTGGGCACCTTCTGCTTCCTGTCTAACAGGGGCTTGACATCTTCGGAGGCTCCCAATACTAAAGACGGCTCTTTTTTATCAGCCAAAAGGTTCCCTGCTGCTCGTGCTGCCACCTCCTTCAAAAGAGCCGACGAGGAGTTCATGGAAACCAGTGAGACAAAGGAGCCAGCTGAGGGCTGATGCTCAGATGAGCCCACCTTCTGCTGACTTCTCTCAGATACTTTCTTTGATAGGGCAGCCAGTGTGGAGCTGGCTGACTGCGGACTGAAGGGTGACGCGAAAGCTTCAAAGCGCACAGCATCATCCGAGCGAGCACCCAGGGCTGCCATTGAGGAGGAAGAGGTGACTGAAGAGGAGGAGGAGGAAGAGGAGGATGAAGAGGTGGAGGAGGCCACTGCGCTCTTGTCCTGGAGCACGGCATTGGCTGCCGCTTTTAACTTCTGGATGGCCGAGTCTGGCGATAGGCTGCTGCCACTGGGCACCGAGCAACCAGCAGATGACCATTTATTTGCCATGCCCACCCATACAAAGCCACTGCTGCCTGAGTTAGGGCCATTACTGGGGCCAAATGGGTCACATGGCTCCTGCTTGACAGTTGCTACAGATGCGGGTGAGGCAGAGTTGGAGTTTGCACTGTTGTTACTGCTGTTAGCCAGTCTCCTAGCGAGGTTACTCAGCTGCTGTGCATGATGTGAAGATGGAGATAGTACCAAGCTCACAGGGGGTGAATCTGGTCCTCTGGACGATCCACGCCTGGTCAGATCCCCTCCTTCTAGCTTCAGCGAGCCAGCCTCCAGCAGACGCCGCAGGTTGCTGCTGAGCGGCTTGCCAAGGGCCTGGCTCGAATCTCCATAAAGAGAAGACACCACTGAGGACAGAGCATCCTGGGTGGAGAGGACACCACCATCCAGACCAAGCAGCTCCAGGGAGACCCGCTGAACTGGCGTGGGACAGCCCAGGGAGCTGTCGGCTGAGGTGTCGTTGTCCAGTCTGGGGGCACTGTCCGGGGAAACCCGAAGCTCATCCTGCACATCACCGTAGGACGATTCAGAGGGGCTGTCAGAGGTATTCCCAAACCAGCTGTCCTCCTCTACTGAGCCACCTTCTGGCCCACCATCCTCTACCGTGTCCACATCTGTGATGCAGAGAAAAAACAAATTAGAACGTTTTTTCCAGCAAAACAACATAAAAAATATCTAATTTCATATTACTTATAGTTCATTCAAAAAACATTTATTCTGTTATAAATTATTCATCAACATCTAAACCTCAATCAAAACCTATATTCTGTTATTTTCTCCATAAAAAACAAAAGTACATTTTTAATAATCTTTATGCAGATTTTTCCATACAGTTTGGTGACTATAGCCAAAGTTCCTCTCAAGGCAATTCAGTCCACTTAGCGGCCATATTTGGAATGCTACCAGGCAGGCTTGGCAGCTATTTTCAATGTTAACAAGCGGCATAAAAGTACAGCTCCTACCTACTTGAATGGGGAAAGACTGGTTGGTAAAGATTACGATCAAAGAACACATTTAAGAACCAACAATGTTTGATGCTATTAATGTTGATGAATCTAAGCAATAGAGACTGACCACTTCTATTCAAATAAATGGGAGAAATTGTAATACCCAACAGATGTAAAAAATAAGTCCTGTCTTAACTAAAGGAGCAAATCACCTCTTAAGATACACACATCACAGTCTACTTGAGAACGTGTTTGCACATTAGCTAAACTGGCCTGAAAAATTTAGTTTTTTAGTGTGATCTAACTTAAAGAAGCACAACTTATGATACCATTGTTGTCAGATTTAACTCCTGATTTTAAATATATGAATGCCATATTTAATTTGAGAGCTGCATATTGAATTACATTTATGATTTGAGAGTAAATAATTATTTAAATTTATCTGATCATCACACAGAGATATCAGATGGCTTAAGAAAACATGGATTATTAGTTGTATGGACTACTTTAGTGGTACTTTTATTGTGCTTTTTGAACCTCCACAATCCGTTACTAATAAATTGTCATTGTAAATTCTAATTTCTTTCCACTGAAAAAATATCAGAACAAGGGTTTGAAGTGATATGATAAGTAAATAATAACAGAATTTCTTTTGATGATGATGGGTGATCTTTGTTCCCTATACAAATCAATGTATGAACACTGCTATATATTTGCACAATTATTAATAAATGTAATATCCTGGAGGAAGAATTTTTGAAGACAAAACACTGACAGTATTTTCCTTATAGCCATCCACTGACCTTTTCCAAACGACAATCTCATCAGGACAAAAATGTATGGTATAAAATAAATATTTTCTGAAAAGATGAGCAATATATTTCAGAGCTGTCCTAGTGACAATCTAAAGTTTCCCTCACAAGGCACGGTGAAAATATACCCATTTTATTATTATTTTTTTCCAGGGTCTAAAGGAGTCTACTAAAAGGGTTACCATGGTTACAGGCCCTTCCGGGAGGCTAGACAGCAAAGATTAGTGTAATGGAGGTTACAGAACTATATTAATATTCATGAGCCTGCCGATACCACCAGGGAGCCAATAAGGATAGGGTTAAGGTCAGCAAGGGTCATTAATATACACTTAATTTATCAATATTCATAAGCAAAACATTACAGCTTGCCATACAAGGGTGAACAAAAAAATTTGAATATTCCTGACACATATTATCAAACCCTCCACAAGAGCATGTCAAAAAGCAACAAGCCTGGATGAGTAGGATGTCAAAACATATCCAGTGAAATAAAATTTCTCCTATACAAAGCAAACTGTTCACTTGACCAAATGAAGTCCTGGCACCTCTGTGTAAGCAGGAGAAATCTAGAGAATCTAAAGATCTAGCAGAAAAAGGGCAAAGGACTCCTGACATCACAATATGATCAGCAAAAAAAAAAATTCATTTGAGCATCTTTTCTTCGCCTTTTGCTCAGACACATAAAGGCTGGTCTCACCTTGCCGACCCCAACATAAGCCTGGCGAGTAAGCTCTCTGTTTACAGGGGAAAGGAAAAGCCGTTGCCTGGCAACGGCATCCTGTCGACCTGTAGGGATCATTACAGTCAACACACATCTGGCCAGCACTGCTTACTTTGGTCCAGAGGGGTGGCAACTGGCACGACCCCATGCTATCATACACCATGATACTGACAATACTGCAGAGCATGTTGTATCACCCATAAAATCAGAGAAAATAAGATATAAACCCAACACACACCCTGAAATATGGTTTAGTGTGCATGTGTGACCTTCCTACTCACTTCCCCTACCTCATTAAGAGGAGGGAGATGGAGCGTGTCTAATACCCATTTCCATCGACAATGCCTAATCTAGAACCATTCCATGCATTTACACTATGGATGGGCAATATGGCTACAAAATTATTGACTATAATCAATTTATGTCTCAAAAATAATGTAGGAAGAATGAGATTTAATAATTTTCTTTGATATGCACATTTATATACAATGATAAATAGTGGCTTAATAAAAGCATAATTTTGTTTATTTTGATACTGAATATGCAGTGTGTAGTTCCATATCTGTTTGTCATCTCCTCTTTTTCTGTTATACTGTGTGGTGTTTGTATATTTGTATATTAACTTGTAGCGGTTACAAATGTTTGGAATTGTGCAAATGCTTGAACCTGCAGTACTTTAATTTTAAAATGCAATTGTGAACTGCTCTAAAACTGCTAAAAACACGAGCCCATGAGCCCTGCACAGAACAACGCATCACCTGATATTCTGAAGCGCACAGCCCATGTTTAGGTGTTTTTAATTGTGGCCTTTTGCAGTTGTATAATCACTTATGACAATATAGCCATTGTGTAACACTGCCAACAATGTTATTTTGATCAATTGTGCAGCCCTGAAGGTTTGCAAAATTATCCTACTGATTCATACTTTTTGAAACATTATAGCCAAATAAAAAATAAATAAAAAAAGGGTTAAAAAATTTTACCCTTTACGATCATATGAGCTAGCCAATGGGCCCTCAAGAAAAAATAAATAATATTCAAAATATAAATAACTACCAACACAAAATAGGTACTGTTAGAAAGCTTAGAAGTTCTACTTTCATGTAGGCATTATGACCAAAACTGAACAAGTACTTCGAATTTTGGAGACAAATCAGTTTCGATCATTTAAAAAAAATAAAACTGCCCTGTCATATGTTGTTGGAAAGCTCTCAAAGAGTAGAATACAATCAGCCAATATGTTTTACCCACAGACAAAAATATAGTAATAGCTAGTATATTTATTTGACAATTATGTTGGTGTGGCCTATTTGCCGCATTTTCGCTTATAACTTATAACACGAAACATAACCATAAAATAACACATACCATTACTTAAAGGTGATTATCTTTCAAACCAGCCCACACAAGGTAATCGGATGCATAGATATTAGATAATCCACACAAAACACAATGTTGCATATGGCCAATGTTGCATATTTTTCAGCAGTTTCTTAGGCTGAGCGTCTCAGAATGTGTCATCATCTACATCATCAAAACATTTGAAAAGATTTCTTCACAATGATACCAAACACTTGACCCAGTGTCAGTTACGTTCTAGCGATGTCCAGTTTGTGAATTAATCATTCTTTTGAACCAATTCTTTTTAGTGAACTTTTTAGTTGAACCAGTTCACCAAATCGGACTGAATCGTTTAAAAGAGTTTGCATCTTGAGTCAACACTAATCGATCTTAATCTGTCTCTCAGATGTTCCCGACACTGCAAATCTAAATGAGCCGATAACCAGGAGTAAAATTATCCTAGAACTGGTGATATCTGCTTTTTCTAACTCTTCTTTGCAATGAACCGCTCCAACTAGTTCACAAATCAGACTGAAAGCTCGGGTCGCAACATTGAGCATGTGTGTGATTAAGGGGCAAAATGTGTGTTTCAGATGTTTTTTGCTGAACAACAGAAAGTGTAACAAATAAAACATACTGGAAATATGTTTATGACTTGATTGTAATACTGTTTTATCAACGTATGAAGATGATCCAGTCTACAGCTCTCGAGTCAGCAGATGACACCAACTCTCGAGTCAAGTGTACATTGAGTCGATCACAGCAGTTTGTGAGTTCCTAGTACACTTAACTTAGAATCACCTCTTTTTGGACATAATACTGAGAACTGCTGATCAGTGAGCTGCTGATGAGCATGCGTGAACTGAGGAATTGAATGAGGGTGGAAACATTTCAGTTGAGAGATGTAAACGAATTGTACTATTGAGTATTGTGCATGCAGATTATATTTGAAGTTGTGATGAGCTGGATCATAATTTCTGTAGCTGATTAAGACTATTTTAATAAGGGACCTGGGTAGCTCAGCGATTAAAGACGCTGACTACCACCCCTGGAGTCACGAGTTTGAATCCAGGGCATGCTGATGACTCCAGCCAGGTTTCCTAAGCAACCAAATTGGCCTGATTGCTAGGGAGGGTAGAGTCACATGGGGTAACCTCCTCGTGGTCACTATAATGTGGTTCTCTCTCTCGGTGGGGCACGTGGTGAGTTGTGCGTGGATGCCGCGGAGAATAGCGTGAAGTCTCCACACACGCTATGTCTCCACATTAACGTGCTCAACAAACCACGTTATAAGATGCACGAATTGATGGTCTCAGACGCGAAGGCAACTGAGATTCATCCTCCGACACCCGGATTGAGGTGAGACACTAAGCCACCACGAGGACCTCATTGGGAATTGGGCATTCCAAATTGGGGTGAAAAGGGGAGAAAAATCACACACACACACACACACACACACACACACACACACACACACACACACACACACACACACACACACACAAAAGAAGCCTACTTTATATGCTTTAGACATGCGTAAAACATCCGCGTTTGTACATCAGTGTCAGCATGGGGGGTTTTAATGCAAAACTATTAATGTAGGATGTGTTGTAAGATCAATGAATGAAACACTGATGACAATAAACACCCTTATTATTATAACATAATTAAATAAAATGTAACAATCAGCAATATGCGCTGACATAAGGCTTAACTGAATGCGTGTGTACGTGTATTCTATGACACAAGTGTATTAGTATTATGTATAGTGACCTCATTACGCGATGACGTAAATTAACTGGTGAATCTTTTTTTTTTAACTGGTTCATTGAAACGAACCATCAGAAAGAACCGGTTTACGTGGTTGGGGGCACAAAAGTTTTTGTTGTTTATATCATCAGCAAATTCATTGCGATTATATTGTGAATATTCAACAGATCACCCAGCCCTAGTTTACACCACAAAGAAGATAGTTCTGGGCTGGGAAATTTGGCTCCACATTGGCCCCTAAAACCTGCAGGTCTTGAACCAGGAACTGCTAACGTTAAAAGCAACAAGTCAATAAAAACAACTTAATCGTGCAAGACTGACACAAAACAAAAATACATTGTACAAAACTAGCCGTCTACACAGGAAGTGTACGATGTAACAATGCAATACATGTGTTGTGTATATATATATTTATATATATAAAATTATTATTATTATTATTATTTTTTTTTACAAATATCATACATGTGTATCGATTGCTATGAATTTTACACATTATATCTTTGACAGTTGCATCAAAAGCAGCTAGTGATTGCAATAAGAATAATACAAATTACGATGTTAGGAGATGTTAGGTGCGCTCAGTAATATTTAGGTTTATGTTTGCGGACACCTTGCAGATGCAGCATCACACAAGAACACATTTTTCAGTTACTGATGGCATTGTAGAAATGTGCTAATTGCAGTCAGCCATGATTAATTTTATTTAGCAAGTGAAAACATCTATTTACACAAGATGATTGAAATAAAGCAAGCATAATTAAGCTGGTCATATGATCTTAACAATGTGCCACTCATGAAAGTGCGGTCAGCACCATTCAGAATCAAGGACTTTTTCACTCAAGTGAATTTAAACATTTTAAACATATTTTCAAAAATGTAAGTATTTTCTTTGTGCTTAAAAGCTTAGCCATTAGCAAAACTTATTTTGTGGGTAGCATAGGTAGTAACCTAGTCAGTTGTGTTATCATTTGGGTCTCAACTCAGTGAAAACACATGCCAATCACCCAACCAAACACCGGCTCTGGCATGAAAACTGGCACTATTTCTGTGGAAAAGGGATTTGAGTGTTTGAAACACATCAATGGTGTGCTTGACTGACTGAGCTCTCGGTCACCTGAGCACAGCAGTGAAGTATGTTAGGCGTGACCCATTTCCATGCAACACCAGGGAGAACAGGCAGTAATGACCATAATGTTGTTAGTGAGAAATGGCTAGATTGCTGACCAGAGATCTCTAAGGCAGTAGCAGAAACTCGGACTGAACCCTGTGCTCGCCACGCTAGGTTAAGCTACGCATCTACACTCTTGTTCCTCACTGCACAGGAGAGACAGACACAGGCAAGCTACTCTGTGGGCGGCCTGACATTTCCCAAGGTCACGGCTCGGAGCCCAGTTCCACATGGCTTTGTCTGAAACAACCCCCTGCCTCTAATACACATACACACACACACACACACACACACACACACACACACATACTCCTACAGCGTCTTCACTAGCAGCTTCATAAATGGGAACAAAACCCTGGTAGTTAACTGCAACAGCAACAATGATAATGCATAGCAACAAGCCTGACAGTTTGGGACGAGCGACAAGATACTGGCCGTCTGCTTTTAAGAGGTTTGTGACTTATGAAATGGTGAGGATGACTGTGTGGCCAGAAAAACAGCTGAGGTAGGTACTGTGGTCTAGATCTGTTATCAGTCACTCACACACTGAGAATCGCTGCTCGTCTCTCTCGAGGCTAAACTGCACTTATTATTGTGTGCTGCTGCGGACATGACCCTATAACCACAAGTGCTAAATGCAAACCATCAGCTCAACAGAACATGAAAAGTGAAAAGAATGGAAAGTAATTTTTCCATATTACAGAATTATGTACAGAATATTGCTCTTTGATCTTTGTAAAAAAATAAAGACTAAAAAGCAACTTTTCAGGGAATACTTCACCCAAAATAAAAATCATGTCATTATTTACACATTGTTCCAACCCCGTTTGTTATTATTGTTTTCTGTGGAACACAGAAAAATAATATTCACATAAATATATTAAATTCAATAGTTTGAGAGTCTTGTAACCAAATTTCATAAGGTTAAACCTATTGCAAAGATGCCATTTTTGATTTTAGAGCTGCAGAGGAGGGAAATATTATCAGTGAATAATGGCATAAATTTCAGGTAGAGTGGTGGTGGCGTAGTGGGCTAAAGCGCATAACTGTTAATCAGAAGGTTGCTGGTTCGATCCTCACGGCCACCACCATTGTGTTCTTGAGCAAGGCATTTAACTCCATGTTGCTCTGGGGGGTTGTCCCTGTAATAAGTGCACTGTAAGTCACTTTGATAAAAGTGTCTGCCAAATGCATAAATGTACATTTCAGCCTGTTTCTCACACAATACTATTATATGACATTAAAAGGCTTGGGAAGTCCTAACGACAACTTTTACAGACTTTTATAGTGCTTTTTTGTATTTTTTGAAGCCTTACAGCCCATGGTCACTATGTCACTGTCAATGAATGGAAAAGATGTATCTATAGTCCACCCAAAAATAACAGAATATTATTGGAATGACATCAGGGTGAGAAAATGTTTTTGGGTGAACAATTCCCTTAAAGACCAATTCTATTTTGTTCTTTGCCATACACATGGATCTGGTGTAATTATATATTTCATGAGATTCATTTAAATAACAGCCATTGGCAGCTATACAGTTAATTCCACAACATCTCAAGCCAAAAGGGCAAGGAGGAGAATCTGAGCATTTTCTATTAAGGCCAGCAACCACATGACTTGCGTACGGTTGCCTACCAATACACTGGGGCTATTCTGCGACTCAGTCAAGCATAAAAATCGGCCTGCCTGACCCAGAGGTCGCAGAAAGGGCACTGATAGGCTTTGTTGTGTGGAAGGGAGGCTGCTTCAGCAAAGTGAAGGAGAGAGGGAGAGGCCATTAGTCGATTAAGCTGGGGTGGAGCCATCAATATTCCACTGATGCCAATGAAAAGACACACTCACACAGTCTCGCATGAGAGTCTCGGGTCGAATGGCTTTAACTCTATCAGAGATATTGCAGTGCCTCATTGTGAGTGCTACTATTGAATATTACAGGCTAACTAACCACCACTTTGGCATCTATACCCAGCAATCTCAATGGATTGTAGAAGCAAGTGCCAGTGGCATTCGAGGGGTGGGGAGGTGCCATTTGGAGGGGAGATAAAGAGTGGTGGCGGTAATTAAGTGTCCAACTGGGCCCTTGGCAGGGGGTGCCATGGCCGCAGGCGATGCTAATGAGCCCATCCGCCGGTCAACGCTACCTTATTAGCTGGCGGCCGACAATATGGTGGGAACAATGCACGGCTGCTGCCACCAGCCATGCATCGTCACGAGTGACTAACACAGAAACCAGAGGTGGGAAGCAATTGTGTTAATTAGGGGAATCTCAGGAACGCTCAAGTATGACTAGTCCACATCTCTGGGAAAATTAGCACTCAATCTGTGTTAAACTAGAAACTAGCTATGTATCTTAATTGTTTATGTGAGATGTGAAATTACTAAGAATGAGTTCAATACATCCTATAGGAAAAAAAATCTGTTTAGTCACATTGTAGTTTTTTTTAAATTACAAATTCTGTGTATTACATTAATAAATACTATCTCTTGACATTGCATGTCATATGTGATTTTCTCAAATTTTCTCAAAAACTAAATTACGTTTTGGGTTTTCCATAGTTTTTTATAAAAAATGTATCAGCTTTCAAATGATGTATATCAATAATGTCATCATGAAATTCAAACTATACATTTACATTTTTTCTGTTTATGTAAGAGTTAAATCACTGTCAGTTTAAATGGAAGCTACACATAAAAAAATCTACGATCAGCGCTATTTATTTTTACCCAGCCCTAATGTTGATATCTGAAAAATAACAAACCATCACACTTTATTTTTAATTGTTAAACAAAAACAATTACTCGTCATGTTTGACTGAGGTGGGTACAATATAGTATAGCAATATTTTTTTGTCACAATACTGCACTGACAGTGAATATTGATATTTCAATTGTAATTCTTTGTAATTTCAAGGCCTTAAACCTTTAATATATTCTGGCCTGAAGTTATTGTTTGTAAAGTTTGCAAGATTATAAAAAAAAAAAAAAACTGTGTATGAAAATCTTGTTGGCAAAAGTTAGCATTACTTCCCACAGAATCAAGATGAGCAGTCAATATTCAAAGTGAAATTCAAAGTTATTCAAAATGAATTTCATATGAAAATCTCTATTTCAAAATTTCTAAAATCAAGGTCTTACTCACTATAGCTAATTAAAACAGGATAAAAGCACAACAATCTCTTTTAAAAACTTGTATCGAATCATGAAAAAAATACCACAACATGCACCATGTTTTAAACAAAGTATTGTGCAGACTGAGATCAAAGTGAAATCAGAAACAGTAGGTTGACTTTTCTTTGGCTAAAATCAGCCTGTGTATACCGAGATTCGAAACACTGTTGTTTTCAGTGGTGCAGGATGTATTTAATAGGGGTGGTTGAAAATATCGATTTTCTGATGCATTGCGATCTTCATTTGAACAATCTTGATATCAATTCTCAAAAGCCATGGATCGATCTTTGACACCATGCGCAATCCTACACTACAATGAGAGGAAATCACCCACATTTGCAACCAAATTTTGCACTATGCGACTAAAACTTTTTTTTATATATTTATACGACTGGCTGGTAAATGTTTAGATTTCGGTCACCAGTGAATAAATTGTGTAGTACAGTGGTGGAGTATTCAGCAGTGAGATCCTTTCACTGCGTTTAATGCCTGTCCAAAGACAAGATGCACGCGGACGTTTGTCACTGAATAATGTCTCTTTCTGATCTTTACAGTCAGTTGTTGATCATAAACAACAAATAAACATTTAATTCTAATCAGGTATAGCACAGATGAGATACAGCCATTTAAGTCTCTCTCGTTAAAATGCTCTTATTTAAAGACACAATTTACAGAAATGAATGATTCCCTTAAAGAGACAGTACCGGTTTTAGCATGTGTTCAACAAATCAATGTAAATGCCTGTAAATAGTACAAATTATGAAATTAAACAATAAAATGTAACAAATTATAATATATGCAATATAATTTTCATTACTATGACTAGATGGCCCAGACACAAAGACTACAATAGTGCAAATTGTATGAAATCTTAGATGCAGTTTATCATACTACTCCAATCCCAATCAATAATAACCAGGAAAAAAAGATTTGGTAGATAACACGGAACTTTTCATTATAAACAAGCCCAAAATACACAGGGACTACTATTTTGAAATGTCTGCACTCCCAGTTGTGAACTCACTGATGGCTGATTCACAGAGAAAGTGATTTGAACAAGCTCTTGTCGGGTGATTCGTTATAAAGACCCGGTTCAAAAGAGTCATCTGTTCACAAATCGAACATCATTGCTTGTGATGTGTTTGTTGTTGCGTGCAGCCAGTGAGCTCATATCATAAACAGAAAGGGTGAAAAGCATGCATGAGACACGCTGGCACTCTAAATATGTTTTCAATAACTCACAATATGATATCTGATGAAACCGCATATGAAACACACATCCTGACTGTCGCCAATGGCAACTACATTTTAAATTATTGTCGCAATCATTTATTTTTGGTTGAATTTGCGGCCATTTTAGTCGCAGTCTAGAGCTCTGAATACATTGATTTGTTCATTTTTAAAAAGCTTAAATGTGACCAAAATTATGAAAACTAATAAATTATAATTAGTAATATTAAAATTTTCATATTGTACCTAGTTAGAAGGTCCCCTGTATAATTCACAGAAATAGCTACATTTCATATGTAAGCAAAAAGGACATTATAACTGAAATATGCACATATTAATCTATACTGAATCTAATCGAATCTAATTGAAATCAAAAACTAATCGAAAGCTTGTGAATCAGAATCAAACTGGGAAATCTGTATCGATACCAAGACCTATGTAATACGGTGAAGAGGAATGCATATTTAACTGTATATTTAACCCCAAACCTTAATCTAAAAATCAGTTGAGTTAAAATGTAATGTTAGAGGAAAAAATGCAACCTCTGGATCATGCTCGTCACTGATTATGCGAACACGATAACTTCCTGGTTTCAACACAGGATCTGAACCTGGGGTTTCCACGCTGCCTTCTGGTCATGCCTCAGGGGAATGTAAACACACTGGAGCCAATGCAAAAAAATCAGATAGGAAATGCCACTTTGCGCTTGTTGTGAGTTGGCATAATGTTGCCAATCCTACGTTACCTGAACTCTCGAAAACAACATGCAGACTTCCCATTTGATCATGTTGTATTGTGACGATATTTTATCATATGATTTATTGCGATTCCCATCCCTAAAATCTGGCACTCATATGACACATGGCCTTCATCAGCATGTAGTACCAAAGTATACTACATATTACCATCTGTGTATATTCCGCATGGCCTCAGCGGTCTGTGGGCACGCTGGGCAGGGTGCCAGAGGTGAGACAGGAAGGAGATGTGTTCTTGGAAGAGTTCGAGATGGCTCTGGCTTCCAGACCTCTGAAATTCCTTTTCGCAGATGAAGTGACCTTTTGCACTCTTGTTTATTTCCCCCAACTTCCATTTATAGAGACTGAACAAAAACAATAGTGAGCCTGGACTTGTTATCTCAGATGTACCATCAAAAACTAACTATCCCAGTTGGTAGCTCTGTGAGTTCATAGTGAACATGAAAAGCATTGAGATGATAATTAAAGGGAAAATCAACCCAAAAATGAAAATTCTGTCATCATGCATTATTCTCATGTTGTTCCAAACCTGACTTTCTTTCTTTCATGGAACACAAAAGGAGATGTTAGGCAGAATGATGGCCTCATTCACTATGCAATAACGCTAACATCCTGCCTAAAATCTGCTGCTGTGTTCCACAGAAAAGTTGGTCAAAAGTCAGTTTGGAACAACATGGGTGTGAGTGAATGATTTGTCAGAATTTTTATTCTTGGGTGAACTATAATTTTAATGGGATCTTCTATAAACCATGATAAAGATTCTATGAGGGCATAAAAGTAGGGCATGGAGCTCAGAGCTCGATGCTGTTGATGATCTTACATTTATAGTAGGAAAACTAATAATGTAAAACACTGGATCTGGATGGTTGGTTCAGGTAAAATGGATTGTTTGCTGTGCCCGCAACTCACAAAAACAATATATTACAAGTAATGCTCCATGTACCTCCCCAACTACTGTAAATCACACTTTGTCCCAGTAGCACAGGCAAGGGATGCAGTCAAGCTTGACTAGCCAGCCACCCAGAAAGACAGAGAGAATATGAGGGGGTGTGAGAGAGTGGAGGAATGTGTGCGGTGGGGGGGGGGGGGTATGGCTTTTTTACAGTGATACTGGTTTGACAGCAGCTTGGCAGTGGCGCCCACGGCAATGCCTGCTGAATCCAAGCCTGTCACTCATGACAAGGGCACTAATCAGGATTGGTCCAGGTTTCTTCCTGAAGAATGGGGGAGGCAGCTTTACAGCCATTAGAGATGGAGAGAAGAGTGGGGGGATCGAGCTATTGCACAGCAGGAGAGGCTAACCTCATTTAAATGAAGGTCCTGGAGGAAAGGAGCTGATTCCTTTTCCAATCTCCATGTTAAATAGTGGTCAGGGCAGCCGATGGTTACCGTGGCATTGTTCGGCGCTAGCACTCTTTGTCGATACCCATCTCGCTTTTCAAAGGGTAAAGACATACAAGCGAGATAACAGCAACAGCACTCACATATGACTGAAAATGTGCCATGTCAATAGAGTAAACAGGAATAGTTGGTCACCTCTCCTCTCCCCTTTGCTTTTGCATCAAGGCAGAGTAACTAGGTGCATCAATTCAAACCTACACTACGCCAGTGACAAATGATTGCAAAAAATATGATCACTATGACAACCATAACTGTGCCTTTGGAGAGCAGGTAGAGCCAACATTTTGTGTTAACCTTAGTGCCTAATTTCAGAGTCTCTGCACAACTAAATGACTACAAGGATAAACTAAACCTGCAAAAATATGTGTGACATACAGTTCTTGTGGACTGAGGAAGATTAAGAGCATAGAGTCCACACTATATGCCAAATGAGGACTTTAAAACTTCAGTTTCAAACTTAAAGTTTGTGCTAATCTATGAAACAGAAACACCTTGTCTAAACTGGATGTGAGTTGCGTGACTTTTACATTAAAGCCAGCATGTGTTTAGCAACAATAACATTATAATAATAATTATACAGTTTATTCACCCATTTAACTAGTTCTGAAGTCTACTCAAAGCTGATTGGTCAATGCTATATGCATGGCGCTTCTAGTGTAGACAGCTTCAACCAGTTGCTGTATGTCATGTCAATGGACGTGCCTGGTGTAGACAGGGTGTAATAAAGGAATGATCATCATGCTACAGTTGATCAAATGGCAGAAATAACGGCTAGAATCAACACAATCCTATGGCCATAAACATACTTTATGCAAGAATATGGGCCTACTAAAGGCCCAGATACACTATATATGAAATCATGAACAAACGGGTATGATGTCATTTTGAACAAAATCTGGCCCAAAAGGGCCGTTTTTGCGTTAGTTTCGGTTGTTCATAACAGCTCGTCTGAGCAAATTTTTAGGAAAACTTCTAAATGGCTGCTGAACACCTTGCTGCCATTGGTCCACATCATCGGTAGGTGTGACCTGAAGCTCCACCTACTACTTTGTTTACGCTTTTCATTCAGTATTCAACATGAACATCTACAAAAGGAATCAAATCTACTCAAATACTCTTAATTGCCCATTCAGTCATGTGCCATCTGCAACAAAAGTAATTCACACATCTGCCCAAAAGTTAGATATGCCTCATCTCCATTGTTTTGTCTTATTCTGAATATTAACACTCTTTTATAAACCATATCTTTGCAGTAGTATCAGTGTCATCATAAATCATCAGAGTGTAACCAGTGCATATTATGTCCGTGTATATGTGTTAGCGAATTAGTGTCATGAACAAAGTCAGCCCCTGTCCCTGCTAAGGTTTGTGGGTTTATCGCAAAAGTAGTCAAAAGACAAGGTGGGAAGATTTGAAGTTGCAGTGCTAGATTTGACAGATTGTAACTGCCGATTTGTGGTTGTATTATTGCTACTTTTGAATATAAAATTTGTTTAAATTTCACACATCTAGTTGAATAGTGCTTTAATTTAAGCAGGACTTTTATTTTGACAGATGTTTGAGTTCATCCTGTTTGTGACAGGTTAGTTATATCAAGCTTCCCATTAATGCTAGGATAATCCCGTCGCGCCTCTCGAGCTGAAATTTCCGAGCTACACCGGAGGAGTTAATTTAAGTATTAACAGCCATTTATACTCTAAACACACTGCATGACAATTAAGCACCAACAGTGTGTGTTGAGTTTGTGTGTGTGTGTGTTAGTACCAGTAAACTTCACAACCCTACAGGAAACGGTGTGATATTATTCATATATATTCACATATATTATGTATGAAGACAAAACCTTATTTTCCAGTCTTTAAAAGAGATTTATTCCCTAAAATTTATGAAAAACTAGCCTGCAAATTTGCCAGGATTATACCTACAGGACCTTGGTTTGTTAGAAAATGAATAAAAAGACCCCTCTTGGTTCTTTTTATTTTATGTTTAGTCATTTAAATTTGTTAATGTGCCTTACTTTACTGTTTATTAATTTTTACTTATAAACGATTATACCTAACCATTATAAATGTAAAAATATTCAAGTAAGTGTAGGGTGCACTGGTTGTTTAGATCAGTTTTACTATCAGATATAACTAATAATTAATGTTCATTAATTATTCATTATTAATTAAATTAAATAATAGAATTTAACTCGTTAAACACAACTCTTTAAATTCTATCCTTGGGGCACCACTCTTTGACAAGAGAAAAATGATAGTAAGTGACTGATCGAGTCTCATAAAATTCTACCCTGAAGGTTGAGTATTTTGATTAATAATCGAAATAATCAAAAAGGAAGAAGCTAGTCAAATTATTGCCATACAAATCCAACAGTAATCTGGTTACAGTTGGCTTCTAACAACAACAATTTAACAATACTGAAGTAATAGGGGAGTTCTTGACGTGGCAGAGGCTGGCTTCAACACAATATTCAAACAAACAACCACGAGTACTTCTTATTATAATCAAACAGTAAGTGATCAGAATGGCATCTCAGAATGCACAACACTTCGAACCTTGAGGTGATGGGCTACAACTGCAGAAGACCACGTCTGGCACTTTAATAGGACCATAGTGTTCCTAAAGTGCTCCGTGAACGTATATGCCAAATAAATAAAATTGTAGTTTGCTGCAGTTTAGAAATTTTACAATTGCTCATATCACAATTTTATTGTTATTAGTTGCGCAGCCCTAAAATGGAGCAGGCATAGCTAGAAAAGTCTGTGTTCACCTACTTGCGTATAGTATGTCTCTGCCTATAGAACTATTCACTCAAATAGGCTTGGCTCCCCAGACAGGTGTAGACTCCCTAAAACAGCCACTGTCCTCGTCGTAACAACTAAACATAAATACTGGAGCTCTGCATCAAGGTCAGGAGTAATCAAACATACTGTGAAGTCATCTGCAAATGCGAAGGACATTTTTTACATAAGGGGCTGAGTAGTCTTAGGCACTCACCTACATTTTAAGCCTCGTAAATCAGCATCAGACATAGTGACAATAGCTTTCACAGAGATGACTTCACATCATGAATATAATTTCTCGCCTTTGTAAAGCAGCCAAACACCTTTAATATTGCGGATGATATAGCGCTTCCGTTGGAGGCTGTCAATACCTCAGGGTGCCACTACTCTGTATCTTCTCAGCTATAACACAGCCCAGTCTCCAGAAAAACCCTTAGAGCACAGCTGCTAGTCTGCTGGTTAAACTCATTAACATGCTTATGCTCTGTGCGCTGGGCAGTCCAATCTTCAGTGCAATGTCTTAGAGACATAGAGGTAAAGTTAGCCTTGCTGTTAGGATAGTGTTCACCAACCTTTTTAGTCTTATTTCCACACACAGCCCCAACCATTAGGCTCAAGTATCCATTTATTGACGCCAAACCTGAAATTTATTCATTCAAACTCCTATTATACTGGAAATAATTTAGCATTATCCTAAATGGACCCTTTATACATTTCCAGGTTTGGAACGTGAAAGTAAACTATAGTGGGGTAAATTTATATAGTGCTGAATGAGTGAAACAGCAAATATTATATTTGACTTCCCATTTGATCCAAAAGCACAAGAAAAAAAAATGACTTTTACGTTTCCATGACTTTCCAAAAACAAAAGAGAGAGAGAGAGAGAGAGAGAGAGAGAGAGAGAGAGAGACTGGTGAATAACAGCAGTCAGAAAAGAGAAAGGTACCAAATTTAAGGATGACACGTACTCATGAATGCATTTGCTTGATTTTGTGTGCTGTTGCATTCCAAAATGTGTCAGCAATTCATAGCACAACATAAGTATGTATTGCATTCTCAAGATTGCCTCAAATGGCGATATAGACATTAGAGGTCGACCGATTCACTGGTTTTGCCGATTAATCGGCACCGATAGTTGATTGGTGGAACTATTGTTATCGGCAAAAATCCATACCGCTAGTTTTTCCTGTTTGCGTCCGTTGCTGGAGCGGCTGAGAAGTGCGCGCTGTCATTCATTACACAGTAGGAGAGAGCTGAGAAGGGTCTGCTGGCATCATTCAGTACAAGAGTGGCCTCTAGAGGTCGGAATAAAAACTATCACTGATGCCTCGTGTTGTTTATTTCGACACGTGATGCCGTGCTCTGCACTGAGAGCACACGGTGGAGAGCGCTGACATCAGATGCGCGTTTAAAGCACAGACAGCGAAAAGGTATGTATACAGTACATATAATGATGTCATATCATTATAAATTGATTAATTTGTTGACTGGATGCTGCATTAGTAGAGAAAGAACAGCACAACAGTATGTTTGTTTGCCTTCGAGGCTGAGAGGACGCTAACATTAGTAGTAACGTTACCTCAAGTGGTTAAAACACTGACAAAAATAAACCTAAGTCCGACCCGAATGTTTAATGTCACAATTGTTACCATATATTTACATTAGTTTATATCCAGCTGGTCACTTTTGTGCATTCATTATGCAGTGAAGTTGCATATTTAAAGCTAGAGACGTAAGATAGCAAACTGATATGTTCATACAGCCAACAGAAACATATAAACAAAATCAGAAAAGCATTCGATTTCGGTTCGATCATCAATTTAATACATATTTTGTTATTTTGATTAGATAATTATCAAGTGTTATAAAATAGAAGAAAAAATGTATATTGCATTATGCACATAGTTCATGTAAGCTAGCTAATAAATCCTTGTTAACAAATTGGACTTGCAAAGTGTTATAGCTAAAGAAACACACATTTGACATATGATATTTTAATGTCTAAATTATTTAACTATCGGTTGATTAATCGGTTATCGGCGAGTACGGCCCAACCTAGTTATCGTTATCGGTAAAATCCACTATCGGTCGACCTCTAATAGACATTAGTGTGAACTGTCTGCTTTTCCGGTGAGTTTTCTATTTCAAGTCAACCACTGTAATGGCAAAGCAACAGTGTGAGGAGAATATTGCTGAGAAAAGTAATTAAAAGTCAATATACCTGTATTTATAGCAACTTAACCTAAATAATAACAAATTTAGTTTATTGCAAAGAAGTTTGAAATAACTTCATCATCCCTTGAGCAGCCTACTGATGTTTGTTACCGCCACAGTAAAGCAAGAACGCAAACTTTGCATCTTCAGCTGCAGCCAAGCGCGTTGGCAATGCGTTGACCAATCACTTGCATCTGCGTTTACTTGCGTAAAGCAAGCTGTATTTAAATCGCAGCACTTGTGACAACTTTTTTTTTAATTATTATTATTAATGCCAGAGTAATATAACATAAAAAATATAGGGTTTTAAATTTACACTAAATAATACAAAAAATAAGGCAGAAGCACATTATCACAGACTGTGAAAAGGGTTTATTGAGTAAAGAGTTGCAAAAATCAACCTCAGTCCAGTGTCTTTATATTGGCTACATTCACGTATTTCTCTCCAAATTCTCCCACACAAACAGACACGACTTTTTCATATTGCTTGTTTTGCTGTCTTACCTTCAAAAGGAACTACCAAAAAACTTCAGTTCCAAAGACATTAGTTGCATTTATTTATTGACAACCCTAAACATTTTGATATTTTATTTAAACCAAGCAAAATCTTTCCAAGTACGCATGCCCTTGGTTGGGAATCAGTGTGCTACGAGAATTCCCTACATTTAGGAAATGATGACTCACCTTGGTAATAGATGAAAATGGAATTTGACTTCATTTCAATTTTATAGACTATATGAACCTAGGCATTATGAGCACTTATTTCGATTTTATAGGCTATATGAACCTAGGCATTATGAGCACATATAACATTTATCCTAAGCATTATAAGCTCAACAAAATCCTGACAAATGTATACATATGACCAGTTCATTTTGAAACAACATTGCCATTCCAGTATCTCTTGATGCTAATCATGACAATGATAGTAATTACCATCATTATTGTTATCACGTAATTAGGCTACTATGATTATGATCATCCAATAATTCTGAGCAACTAAGTGAGTAAAACACTATCAAGTTCAACATTTGAAACTGATTGAGACTTGCCATTTTTGTGCTACTTTGTTGGTTTCAAATCAGCCTTCCAAATAACAACAAGAAAAGAAAAAATATTATGTAGCCTTAATGGTCAAATAACTCATAGGACAATCTAGTAAGGATTCAATAAAGGTGGTCTGGAGTCCATTTAAAGGTGGAGAAAAGAAAACAAAAAGTCCAAACAAAAACTTTAAAATTGGCCTGTTGCTTTTGCTCGGTTTGAAGGATACTTGAACCCCCACTCTGGTTAGAATTTGTTATAACCACCCTGTTGCCTTAAATGGGACTACTACTACCTCCTCTAAGATATGGCAATTCAAAAACAGTTTTAAAAATTACAAGGGCTTGCCTCTTCCCATTCCTTGTCAGCTAAACAAACTGCTCTTAGATCCTGCCTAGTAAGCCTCATATCCTCATAAATCACATCACTGTTTGGCATAGCGCTGCAGCTCAGGCCTGTGTCGGGCCTGTCTGTTTGATCCGTCATGCAGTGTGGCCTAGTGTTAGACGCCTCTTAAAGGTCTGTCCTGGAGGGGATGGATGCACTTGTGTGGTACAACAACACAAGACAGTGCCTGAAGCTCTTCAGCAGCACCCCACCCACCTTTTCCCCAGCTGAACCAGTGAGCTGTTCCTTATGAACCGCTGCCAACAGAATGCCTGTTATGAGATGGTTATTACTCAGTGCTGGGCCGCCACTAGCCAAAGGGCTGCTCTCCAAGCTGTAGATCTCCATGTTGTGACTTGTCAACATGCGGAAAATCGTTACGCAGCTCAGGCACTTTTACTCCACACAGGCTTTGATTGAGACTTGGGTGCGGGAAAGATTGTGTTTGTTGTTTTTTTCATTCAAAAGTATGTAGTACCTCATATAGCAGGCTGATAAAGATGTGTCCCACAGTAACAGAAAAAGATATTACCAAATGAGAATGTTTATTTAAAGGTGTACTCAGTAATTTGTGCCTAAAGGAATAGTAATTTTTAAACATATGCATAAAATTACGAGTCAAGTCACATCAGTAGCTTAATAAAAGCTGTTTTATTCTACATTAGGGATGTCACAATTATGAAATTTGGCTGAAGATTTAGTTTAAAACAAACAATTGTGATTATGAACATTATTTGTCTGTTTTAGGACTTTCAAGCATATTTGATGATAAATTGTCATACGGATTGTCATAATTTGTGCTTCATACACAATAAAAATTCATTTATTCATATTTATCTGAAAAACATACAAAATAATATTTTAAAGGGGTCATGACATGAGGAATCAAATTTTCCTTGATTTTTGACATATAAGAGGTCATTCTATTATAAAAACATAGCCTACTGTAAGTTTCAGAACTGAACATCCTCCTTAATAGAAAAAGAGCATTTATTTAAACAAAGCTTGTTTGGAATTTCTGGAACTTGTGACGTCACAAGGACCAAATACATCTGCAACACCTATTTTTCCGTCATTGCACCCTTGGCCCCAGATGGGGCCTGTCATGGTAGATTCAGCCTAAGTGGGCTTACACAGGACACATTCATGTTCCTGTCTGGATTTAAACGTTTTTCTACATAAACATGCAAAGAGAGACGTCTTTGACTGCTTGATACATATCTCGGCCACTTTTAAAAGAAACAGTGTCAAGTTACAACTCTGAAGCTCTCTGTCATTCAGCTGAGCACAAAAGCATCATGCACTACTTTTAGTTGTTGGTGTAAGAAAACATGAAGGAATAATAATGGAAACTGGATGTGGATGTGTCTTCAGCGTATTTTAGAGTAGATTGTGTGTTCAGCTCTTTTCATACCAGTCATAATACTATTCAAGCTTTACAAAGGAACTGTTAATGAAGGATGGGGCCGTTTAAACACTTGGACGCTATCACTAAAAATTTTCATTCATGAATATTTGATATGTCATGACAGTGTGATTGTTTATGGTGCTGACATCCTGTTTACACCAAGCGTGTCCGTTGACGTGACACAAGGCTTAAGACGGTCTACACCGGGCACATTAACACAGTAAAAGCGCCAACGCGAAAGAGACATCTGTTTACTGTTGCCGCAATGGATACTTCCATCATACACAGCATCACTGATTATAATGAGATCTATTGCTTTTGATGCAACGTGTCTCTCACATCCAGTGTAGACAGGGGGTGAGTGTTAACTGTTGTGCTAGGGATACAATGTGTTGGACGTTTGTTATTTATTGTAATAAAAAAGGAACATTTATCCCAGAGATCACAAACATAGTTGTCTTTTGTTCTAAATTGCATAAAGACTACATATAATATATAATATATGTTTTACCATAAGTTTTTTTTTTTTTTTTTTTTTTACACAGTAATTCATGTTCTAAAAACTAATGTATTAGTTTTAAAATTAGTTAATTCAATGTCGGACTTTATTTTGAAAAAAGACATCCAGAAGCACTTGCCGATAGCTTTCTGCTTTGTTTTAGCGTGCTTATTGTCAGACCATGCTGAACTCTCGAGACAATCCATTAATAGAAACCCATCCTTTGATTTATTCACACAGACCACAGCGGCAAATAAACAAGCCAAATCTGAGTTTGTGTACTGGCGACTGGTACCATTATTATCTGTACACACACAATGCTGAGTGAAAGTACAGGACAGCGCTGGTTACAGCAACATATGCACAAACTGAGACATGCTCCATTATTTGAGTCAGCGCCTATGCACACTGCACGCACACACAAGTGACAATCGTACTCCCAATCTATTCTCTGCTATCTGCGTTGCCTTAAACATTACTGTATTAAAATCATACCATTATCGCAAGCCCCTCCGATATGTACATTTGCCATATTTAGGGTTTTTCCTGAAAAATGAGGCAGAGGTGGTACCATCCTGATCGTGTGCTAGAGGTCTGCAAGCCCGTCGGGTCCCGACGGAGCCCGACACGCTGAGACGATTTGGGTCGGCGGATGCACTACAGCTAGCTCTATTACCACGAGACAGTTATCAATGTCCGAGTTCTTCTCGAAGCCAGTGCCAGCTATTGATAAATCCCAAGTCACCGAGAAGTGTGTGGATTTCTGCTGTGAAGACATATGGCTATTTCAAATGGTGGCTGGAGGCGGATTTATAAAGTTAGCCCAAGAACTAATTAACACCGTGGCAGTTTATGGTCACTTGTCTGCTAAAAAGTTGCTGCCTGACTCCACGACTGTCTCTCGCAGATGCTACGAAAAGGCAACAACAAAAAGAGAAACGATTGTTGCTGAGATAAAAGAGGTAATGACCACAGACATGTGGACTGATGATTACCGCAAGGTCAGTTACATGGTGATTACATGTCACTATATAACATCAGATTTCAAGTTGAAGAGTAATGTACTCACAACAGCCATGTTCCCTCACGATGATGCAAAAACAACTGAAAATATCTGCAAGGAATTGCAGAAGCAGCTTGTGTCAGTTCTGAAGTTTGATCCCTCTGTAATGACTAAGGTGGTGTGGGTAACAGACCAAGGTTAGAATATTGTTGATGCATTACAACTTTACCGGCGCTTGGACTGTCAGGATCACATCTACAACACGGTCCTCCGACATGCCTTGGACATCACTGATCACATCTACAACACGGTCCTCCGACATGCATTGGACATCACTGAGTTGTCAGTAACAGTCCCAGAGGTTGGTGCAACATTAATAGCTGTCCAGAAAGTAGTCCGGTTCGTGAAACAAAGCAGTCTGGCAAGCCAGTTATCCAAGACCGTTCTGCAGATGGGAGAAACACGTTACAGCACTGTATTTCTCATGCTCAAGTCTATCAATGATGTGTATGCTGAACTACTGGAAAAGCTGGAGAGTCGTGGAGAAGGCCATAGAATGGCTGATGTGTCCCCAGATGTTCTGGATTTTTTGGCATTTTTTCTCCAACCCTTCTACAAAGCCCAGCGGGAGTTGGAAGGGGATTAATATCCAACTTTGAACCTTGTTGTGTTGTGGCACGAGAAGCTGACGCGTCATTCCCAGCCAGTAAGCACTGACATGCCTTATCAAGCCACCATCCGCCAGTGCCACTTGGGAGTGGATTGGCAAGAAGGTCCAGATTCAGACACTCCTTAAACTGGCAATATTCCTGTGGCCAAAATTCAACCAGTTGCGGATGTTCCGTGCTATTGAGAGAGATACCATCCTGCAAGATGCGAAGAGTTGGATCGCATGCTATCGAGCAACTGGTGGAAATGCGACTGAGGAGTCAGCTAGCTGCCCGCCGCCACCGGCAGCAAAAAAAAGAACAGTGTCAAACTTAGAATTGGAGTGGGAGAATGTCGCCCAGGATGATGACACAGCTGTGGATGAGGTTCACATATACCTCAACCTTAACCAGAAAACGGAATTTGATGACCGAGATTTGCTGGGTTGGTGGAGTGAACATGAGAAGACTCTTCCTTTGTTGTCAAGACTCACGCATCATGTGTTGAGCATACCTGCAAGCAGCAGTAGCAACGAACGCGTTTTCAGCACAGCAGGGAGGACGCTGAAGGAGAGAAGAACAGCTCTGAAGCCTTCAACGGCAGATGCAATTCTTTTTCTTCACAACACCGCCAATAAACAGTGACAGTTCAGCATGTACACAATTCAACTGATTATTTTTATTTTTTTTACGTTAGCCAGTTGGCGAAGAGTTCTTTGAAACATTGTTCTCCAGTTTCTTTAAAGTTACATCACATCAAAGAAAGGTAGGCCGTAAATCTTTATTTACTTATTTGCTGCTGGATCACGCTATTATCTACTGCATGCTTATACTTTTCTGTAATGGTCAGTCGGTAATAATATTTGTGGGCATGATTGCTGGTGGCACAGTAACTTTATATTTGAGGCCTATAATAACTTTACCTATTAGCATGTGTGTTTGCATGTATTAGAGATAGTGTGCATTAGAGAGAGTGCGTGTCAGAGCTTGGGCTGAATAACTGCAGATGTTTTCGGGCTGGGGCTGGGCTAGGGCTTTAAAACTACGGGCCAGGAGCGGGCTGGAGTTTTTGGCCCGTGCAGGGCTCTATCGTGTGCACACATACACTTGTACCATGCCTTCCACTGGCTGAAGCAAACACTTACAAGTAACATATTTTAAGTGTTCTAATAATTAGATGATTGAAGAAAATGACAATTATCAACTTCTTAGCATATTACAGCAACTTACAACATATTTAATTAAGCTAACTTGTTCAACATTAAAATACATACAACATAACAGCTAATGTGTTCATTTATAGTGAACAAACAGCAAACTTGATTAACCTCTTAAACCGATAATAAGATCATCTCTGATCTCAGGTATGTGGGTGGGTATGGTGGTAAAGGTTGATGTGTGGAGACCAATCGGCCACTGTTTTACAGCTTGGATTGGACTGATCGCTTAGACCAGGGGTCGGGAACATATGGCTTGCAATCCACAAGTGGCTCTTTGTTAAAAATCAAGTGGCTCGCCGGGTGTCTCACCATTCACCAATAGGGGTGTGACGAGATCTCGTGCCACGAGATTTTGCGATATTACAACAAGTCGATATTTCTCGTCGAGGTGAAAAGCTGTCTTGTGATATCAGCATGATGGAATTTGAGGGTGAAATTAGGATAGAAGATGCCCCACCACATTTAAATTGTTTGTGTGGAAGCATTTTGGGTACCAGGTGGAAACAATAAATGGCAGAGAATGTGACAAGACACAAACAAAAGTACTGTAAGAAAATAGTGCTGTACACCATGGCTAACACAAGCTCTATGCAAAGACACATACAGAACCACTTGAGACTCATGTGAAATCATACAGGACAGAAGCCAGTCAGTTGAGTTTGTGGCAGAAACTTTTACAGTGCTAGCATACAGCATGCCGTCTTTTACTGCATATGATAATTCATACTCAGAAAGTAGAAATGAAGTGACATTCATTACAAGTTGATTAGTTAAAACATTTCAAAATGCAACTGCACTGTTTTGCATTTTGTGAATTTCCGTTGAATTAGGGATGGGCGGATCAATACTAAATTATCCATACTTCCGATACTGATGTGGTATCAAGATTATCGATTCTCACATATAAATATAGATTCTGAAGGTTATAACTAGTGATATTATTATTTAGATAACATGAATATTAATGTATCTCATAAGCTTCGAAGTGGAAAAGAATAATTATATGAGTATATAAATTGTTGCATTCGTTAAAACTATTTTTTCTTCCGCTCATCGTGATGCGCAAAAATGCTAAAATACACCAGCAGACAGCGATCAGACTTTCAGTCACAGCCAGGGCTGGACTGGTAATCTGGCATACCGGCATTTTCCCAGTGGGCCGACACACTTTGGGGCCGATCAGGGGTGGACTGGCCATCGGGAGAACCGAGCGGGTCGGTGGGTCGGTCGCTAAAACATGCAGGGAAACGAATGGGCCGCAACAAGCAAAAATGAGCCGCGACAACCAAAAATGAGCCGCAGCATTATGCAGAACGGACCACAAAACGGCGGTGCGATATGCAGAAAAGGACCGCACACCCCCTACCTCAGGGAACAGTGCTTTCCTGTGGTAATGACAGAAAAACAGCATCTGGAGTTATTCACACCAAGTAATGACAAACCTAGACATGACATGTATTATAATGGACTTTTGTGACCATTTTTACTGGCTTATTTCAATTCAGAGGTGTTAAAACATTGATGATGATCCTCGTTAATAAATGATACCCTCGTTAATAAACTACCCATGGATTTAATGTAGTACTATTGTACTAGTAACCACGTTTATTTATTTATTTTTGCAGTAACCAAGGTTTTGATACAATTAATCATGGTTTTGCTACAGCATTACTGTAGTATCCATATTGTAACTTGGCTTTAGTAATAGCAGCCATATAATAATATCTATGGTTAATTTTGAGGTCGACATTATAGATATTATAGTTTTATCATCTGTTAATTCCTGATCTTCTGTAAAGCTGCTTTGAAATGATGTGTGTTTTGAAAGGCGCTATACAAATAAAATTGACTTGACTATTCACCAACACATGATCATTTAAAAATTTCTAGTGATAATTCTCCAACAGAAAGTGTGGGTGCGATTGCAAAGTCAATGACACTGTTTTGATTTCCTTTCTCCCGAATTTGTCGTATACCCTACTCCTGGTGAACAAGGTTTGAAAAGAACAAATGCTGATTTTTCATGCAGTGTTTTGCTGATGTACCAGCCACTGTAGAAGGCGACCTGTAAGATTCTCTGAGTGATATATTACAAGAAATTAGACACAAAAATGTGCGTTTGATGAAATGTGATTCGATTTTGAAGATCAGACAAAAGAAAAGCCGCCGATGCACACCTGATTTTATATGTGCGCAGTGTGCTCTGCCGTTCATGAGTGCAATGAAAGCGCTTCTACAAGATACGCACATGCATAGAATTCTGGGACTCGTTTCCCAATATCTACTGATCCTAGCTGTTAAGAGCATTTTCTACAAGAGATTTTAGGATTGTTCGTTATCTTTTATGTGCACCCAGGGTATGAAATAGCACCCACAAAATGTGACGAGGCTCAATCCAGTTTGCGAGCTCCTTGTCCAAATGTATTTCATGTGCGAGTAATTTTGCTTATCTACCCGCAACATGTGGGTGACCTGTAAGACGTCTCGGAGTGACACATGACAAGAAATGCTGTTAGTCAAAAAGACATGCTTGAAGAAACACACTTTATTATATTTTTAAGAACAGACAAAACAAAAGCTGTTAATGCTCGTGTCTGATTCACTGTTTGTTCAGAGGCGTGCAACGGGACCTTGTCTCGTGGAGCAAGCACATGTAAAGAGTTAACACTCCTTTTTCTCTGTTTCATTCAACTGAAAACTGTTTGGAAGAATAATATAATCTATGAGAATGCTGCAAATGATCTCCGATCATCTCATGAGGTACTGTGAGTTTCGCTTTATTTCCATGGATCAGTTCGCTCTTACGCATTGTGAACGCAACTCTGCAGGTTCAGTAATGTTTTATTATATTTTCTTAAGTAGCATAAACTGTATTACCAAAATGCAATACAAATGCATTCGATAAGAACACACATTTGGCAGCATTTTTTGGGAACACATGGAAATTTATTAGGCTTATTTATTATGGTGATTATTATAATTATCTTTACATTTATAATTGTCTTTCGTTCTTAATTTGTAGCTAATGGTCACTTTTGACCTGTTGCCACATAATGATACTTGCGTGATGGCAAATCACGTTGGAGATGGTAAATGTTTGGATTTGGGGAGGTGGTTATATATAAGATTTTTTAATCATTTCATAATTTTAATAGCTTTTTTCATTTCGCTTAAAGTGCAATTTGAATTCAGAAATGTCATTTGTTTAAGTTTTTCATGTTTCAATAAATTGATTACATTTTTAAAGAAAAATCAATAAAGTAAAAGTATTCACTGACCTTGGGGGTTTGACCATATAATCAGATATTGCGATATTTTAAATGCGATTATCGTAAAAATATTTTTTACATATCGCCCAGCCCAAAATGGAAGTTACATTTTTCATGAACAATTGTAAAATGAAGTAATTTTATGGAGACCCGCACAAACAAGTGTCCTCAATTCCATGTTGCAACATGCTACCTATTCATTTTTGCACATTTGTTGTTTTTGAGTAATCTATGGGCAATATAAACATTTTATTTTATTGAAAAACTTTGTTTTTGAAAATAGTAACTTGTATGTTTGTGCTATGGTTCTTTTAAATAAAATGCATCTACAAAAAATTATAAAATTGTCTCCTTAGTGAAAAAAGGTTCCTGACCCCTGGCTTAGATTGGCAGGTCTTGATTTACCATGCGCACAACTGAAACAGTGCTGGATCTTATTACTTGTTCATATTCTATGTAATTATGTTTCTGGTTTATTGTGGCATTTACAAATGTATGTAGTTCTTAGGTTCAGTAAAACCCTCAGATCACTTGTTTGGAGAGTTTTTTGGACTTTTGATAAAAAGGCTACCTTGGTTCCAAATGCCTTAACTTGCTTTGGGATAACAATACAAAATGCTGCTCAGATATAATTGACATGATTGTAGTCATCATGTTAAGCATGAATAATTAACAAAATGAATAAATAAACTGGATCACTTTCTCAGCAGTGTTGCAACATACGAGCCTCTAAACATGAGATGTACCTCTGTATTGTATTTTTGAGAAAATCAAGATTATGCGTGGCTAGTTTTAAGACACTGAAATAAGGCCATGAAACACATAATAGATTTTGTAGACTCAAAAAAAATTTGTAGAAGGGAGGCTCAGAAGCAGAGCGTGGTGAGTCGTGCTCCCCCTCGCGGAGACTGGGGACAGGCTCGTTGCCCTCGACAGCCCCCAAAGCAAGACCTCAGGGAAGTAATTTCTAGAAGGAAAAAGCCCTGACGGTCTTGTGCCTAGCCCTGTGGGGGTAGCTCCCCTCGGGACGGGGCGTGTGTATCATTCACTTCGCTCCTCCCGGTACCCCCACGAATCCTCTACTTTCCCACCGCCTCTGGTGTTCGGGAGGCAGAGGCTTCCAACAAATGTTGGGTGTACCGCTGCTTCCTGCCTTATTCCAGGAACGCGGAACACTCGACATCCCCTCAACAGGAAGTGTCGAAATTAATACCCATCTCAAAGATCCTGGCAGCATGGAAACTTCTGCCCGGTATTTCTATATAGGTCCTAAGAACAGTAGAAGAAGGCTTCCATTCCATACAGAATTCCATTCGCACGCCGCCCTCCGGGATTTCAACGCCGTGGTCCCCACTACCGTGAAACCTGACCAGGCATGTCTACTGTGGAAAGAACTGCAAAATCTCTTGGACAAAGGGGCCATAGAACGTGTTCCCCTTCCAGAGAAAGAGTCAAGACTATTACAGCAAATACTTCCTGGTCCCCTAGAAGGGTGGGGGGTTGCATCCGATCTTAGATCCTCGAGGCTTGAACTACTCAGTCAGGGTGTTCAAGTTCGAGATGCTAACTATCAAGACGGTCGTGTCACAAGCCCAACATCACGTTTTGGCTGGTCACGGTCGATCTCATGGACGCGTATTTTCAAATAGAAATTCTGCCACAGCACAGGAAGTTCCTGAGTTTCGCTTTCGGGGGGCAAAGCCTTCCAGTATTGGGTTCTTCCATTCGGCCTAGCCCTATTACCCCGCACATTCATGAAATGCATGGATACAACACCGGCTCCTTTGCAACTCCGTGGTATCCACCTTCTGAATTACATAAACGACTGGCGGATACTAGCACAGTTCCAAGAACTGGCAGGTCAGCACAGGGATATCGTCTTAGCTCATCTGGTTTTGAGACTCAACGTCAAAAGAGCGTTCTCTCTCCCACCCAGAGAATTACCTGTCTGGGAGTTATATGGAATTAGATCGCAATGCGGGCACTATTGTCTCCCGCTCGAATCATTTCCATTCAGAACACCCTGTGCAAAGTCAGGCTAGGTCAAGGTTGCAGAGCTTGTCAGTAGGGCTGGGACAACGCGTCGACGTCATCGACATAAAAAATGCGTCGACGCAAAATATTCACGTCGATTCGTCGGACACAAAACAAAGATGCCGGTGCCGGAAAGTAGTAGCAACACGAGTGGCTCCACAGACTATCAGAAGTGCAAGGCGGCACGCACTCGTTCCTCTAAAGTATGGGAATTCTTTCATTTAAAAGGAAACAATTTGTTGTCTTTGCAAAATGGAGATGGCCTTCCATTCTAGCACCACGGCAATGCACCAGCACCTGAAGAGGCGCTACCCGGGAGCAGCTGCAGATGACAGAGGACCATAAGTTTTTTTCAACTCCCCACTTTGCACTCGATGTTGGAGTAGGCTATAATACGTTGTCGACACCTAAAGTTTTCGTTTATAGCTATTAATAATGCGCTTATAGCTATGAATGTAGTGAAAAATACATAGAGGACACTGACAAGTCTCAACTTTCAAATTTGGTCAGTCAAAGAAAATTAAACCATAAATAGGCCTACTATTTTGTGGCTCTTTAATGTGTCATGACAGATTGCCTCAGTTAAAGCTGCTCGTGATAATCAAATCGAAATCGAATCGGACTGAAAAAATGAATCGTTAGATTAATCGATGCATCGAAAAAATAATTGCTAGATTAATCGTTTAAAAAATAATTGTTTATCCTAGCCCTACTTGTCGGTATCAACTAATACTAGGTCTCATGGCGTTTGATCCCTTTGGGCCTTCTGCACACGAGACCGTTCCAGCTGTGGCTAAATGCCAGGGGGTTTCATCCAAGGGCCGTTCCCCTAAGGAAAATAAGGGTTACGCGCCGCGGGCTTCGTTCCCTTTCTATGTGGTTCAGACCCTGGTTTCTTACGTTGGGTCCCACTCTAGGTGCGTCTCGTCATCGCAGGCTGCTAACAACAGACGCCTCCCTGACGGGCTGGGTAGCGGTCTTAAGTGATTGCCCAGCTCAAGGGGAATGGGAGGGTCGTCAGCTCGGTTGTCACAGTAACAAGTTGTCTCGAGTTGATGGCTGTATTTCTGGCCCTGAAATACTTCCTCCAGAGGCTGACATGTCTTGGTGCGGGTGGGCAATACAGCGGTAGTCTCTTACATAAACTATCTAGGAGGTCCACGTTCACGTCAGCTGAATTTCTGTCACTCAGGGCAGTTTATATCCCTGGATGCCCGTATGTGGGAGCAGATTTACTGTCCAGACAGAAAATACCGACGGGGGAGTGGAAACTCCACCCCGAGGTAGTGGAACAAATCTGGGTGAGATTTTACAGGGCAGAAGAGGACCTCTTCGCCTCTATGAACAGCGCAATGTCTTCTCTACTTCTCCCTGAGTCACCCAGCCCCCCTGGGTCTGGACGCGATGGCGCATACATGGCCCGGAATGCATCTGTATGTGTTTTTCCCAGGTTTCTCTGCTCCCGGGAGTCTTGGCCAGTGTTCGCCAGCAAGGGTCTTGCCTCTTACTGATAGTGCCGCGCTGTCCGAACAGGGTATGGTTCTCTGAGTTAATATCTCTCCTCGACGGCTCGCCTTGTGCGATTCCGAACAGGAAGGATCTTCTTTCTCAGGCACAAGGGACAATATTTCATCCCCGGCCCGAATTGTGGGACCTTTCATTCTTGGCCCCTGAAGGGTACCAACTGAGGTACACAGGGCTTTCTCCTGAGGTTATCGAGACCATTTTAAAGTGCTAGGGCTCCCTCCACTTGGAACAAATCTGGGTGAGATTTTACAGGGCAGAAGAGCACCTCTTCGCCTCTATGAACAGCGCAATGTCTCCTCTACTTCTCCCTGAGTCACTCAACCCTCATCCTGACTACCCGTCACACTCAAGGCTCTGCTCCCCGCCGTTTACAAAGCAAGAGCAGGAAAGCCTTCACGGACTTTGTCCAGTCTGTGCCCTTCAGACTTATGTCCACCACTCTAGCCAGTGGCGTAAGTCAGGGCAACTATTCGTTTGCCATGGGGGCCGCAACATGGGGGCGGCCGCCACCAAGCAGACTATGTCGCATTGGGTGAGGGACGCTGCTGCCCTGGCCAACGAGGCACGCGGTCAAGCTTCGCCTGTAGGCATCAGGGCTCACTCTACCGGAGGGGTCGCCTCCTCTAAGCCTTGGCCAGAGGGGTCCTTCTGCAGCATGTCTGTGATGCGGCAGGCTGGTCCTTTCGGCACACATTCATTAGATTCTACAGCTTGGATGTTCATACCACTCCGGGCTCTTATGTGATTGAGTCGACATCTCAAGCTCATGTCTGAGCCCTCTCACGCTCTTGTGAGCACATTGCACAACCGTAGGGGGTCCGGACAGCCACAGTGCAGCGGCGTGGGTATTCTTGTTCCCAAAGCGCACTTCAGCGCAGCATTATAGTGAAACTTTTTGTAAAGAGAACGTCTCGGGTTATGTAGTGTAACCCTTGTACCCTGAAAAAAGCGTAACGAGATGCTGCTCTTTTCTGCCACACTGGGATGCCGTGGGACTGCTCTTCAGACAAAATACCTGACAATGCTCCAGTGACGCATCTATTTATAGCCCTGCGCCGGGTGCGTCCAATGATTTCACCGGCAGAGGCTATAAATTCCGGTCACTGTTCATTGACGTGTTGCACACATATTCACAGCTGGTCACAACTAAGACATGTTCCCAAAGCGCTCTTCAGAGCAGCATCTCGTTCCGCTTTTTTCAGGGAACAAGGGTTACACTACGTAACCCGAGACGCTTTCTATAGACATATTTCTCATGTCTGTGAGGCAAGTATACGCTGAGATTCGGGTAATTTTCGTGACACGCTCCAGACAGAAGTTCATGGAGACCGAGATGGCAGAAAACACATCCTGTATGATTTCTTTATTTTACAAAACCACAATGTTTTGCTGTTATTGTGTAGTGTACACAAATAAAAGTAAACCCTGATGTCTTACGCTTATCTGTATGACCAAAAATGATGGAGTATTTCTTTCTGCTGTTATCAAGGAAAAAGTCAGGTGATCGCGCAAGCGCCTCTGGTGACCACAGAGGATTGACTATGTTATCAATATAAAAACAAACAGGAGCAATTTAAATATTGAATTTTGGGGGCATTTCCCACCCTGCACGACACTATTTTTAGCCAACGCCTGATTAGCTTTCTTGTTGTTAAGCTTAACGGAGGACTATTGCCTAAGTTCTCCTGGTTCTATGGAGATTTTTTTATAGTGGTTTAATTTCACAGCAGTGGCCAACAATGTCGAAGGGCGAACATTATCCTTATCTGGCTGTCACAAATGAAGTCTGGTCAGGTAGACTTCGATGTTGTGTATAGGCTGACAAAGAATGTCAAAGAGGGGAAAGAGCAGGGTCTCGTAGAATTACAAGTTAAATGCAGATGTAGGGCACATGTTTAATTTAGAATTGATACCAATGGCAAAATTTTAATAAAAACTAAAATATAAATAAAAAAAAATAAGAAATGACTTGCAAAAAGGGAACTTATCTAATGAAAGACGGAGTGTGCTTGAGCACCACTTGGGGTCTATCTGTGCACTTGACTGCCTGCCTGAGTTTCGTCAACAGTCGTAGGCGGCACAGAATTTGTTTTATATATCGTGCAACCATAGTGTGGACCTTTAAAAATCAAGTGTGTTATTTCTGAACCACCAGAAATTATACTGTTAATAATAGAGTTTTCAAACTGTTTTAAACACAGTTGATATCTGAAATTTTGTTTGGTGACACTATGATGCAGAAATGACAAACTTTACCTTTAACTGAGGGCTATGTTGTCTTCAATATCTTTGGTCAATATAAAAGAACTCAAAAACGTAATATCACAGGCAAATCCAGGCTTCTTAGTGGCCAGTCATTTTAAATATGCACATTAGTCTTTAATAATACATTATACATCCATACTCATGAATCTTCCACTTGATGAGCCTGGTCCATCACAGTCATCCAGGCATTCTGAAGAAATTCTCTTTTTAATTATGTCACCACAGTGCCTTTGACAGAGCATTCACTGCTACACTACACCTGTGATGAAAGCCAGAGAATCCAGCAACCCAAATTAATCTAAATGTTCTGGTTCAGTATGCCTGGCTGAGGCCACTTTCTGTGTAAGCACTTGCTCAGAAGAGCATCCACCACCCTTCCCTTGCCCTTTAATTCATTTCTGAGAGGAAAGCCTGTGTAACATTATTTGCTCGAGCTCAAATGGGCAGGCACCGGTGAGAGAGCCTGATCAAGTTGGTCGGGCAGAGGGGAGAAAGAAGAGGAGAAGATGGGGGGAGGGGGGTATTCTTGGCAGATTTTCCCTACAAATCGGATGCCAAAAGCAAAATGGAAACCTCCACTCATTTTCCTTTCCCCTTAATCCAATGTTTTCAAGCCCTGGCCCAGCCAAGGTCATTATAATCATAGATGAGTGGAAAGGAGCCAGTGACCCACCATTACAGCAAGGTGGAGAGTCACCCAGTCACACACACTCCGCCATGGGTATGTAATGGAGCACCAAAATCCATGCAATGCTCCAATTCCTCCATTTGCAAATGCAAATACCCTTAAAGATCATGTGTATATAATGAAAATGACTGGCTCCCATTGGGAGATATTTTAAGTGATGGCAAAGTTCAGGGTGAAAGAATGATAGGGCAATGTACTTCCACAAAATGGTGGCCTTCAAATAAGACAAAGAACAGTAGAGAAGGGGGTGGGGGGGGGGGAGGTAACCTCAGCCGACCTCTACACCTCTGAGTGGAAATCCTACGAAAACAGCTTAACGAGGAAGAAACATTTTAACCTAGGCTCCCTTCTCTGGATTAATCTACAACAAGTTTGGTGAACTGCGACCTGCAGTTCGAACAAAATATATGAATTCTGGAAATAGGAGTGTGTATTAAATTTATAAGAAGCAAAGTTTTGTAATACCAGTGGATTTCATAGTGGCACTAATCCAAAATTCATATTTAACCGTCAGGAAGATCATCTGACTGTATCGAGGCCTTAATGCCCTCTTACAAGTCTTGACCTATGCACAATCACTGCGTAAATACTCAGCTATGTATTCTTAAGGGAAGTGAAAGACATACTTGCACAAAAAAATGTCATTGCCTTTCCATAGTAATGTTCAGAAATTAGAGGAATGCCAGATGCAATGTAAACAAATAGTTTCAGTACACGTTTCATTTGCACTGCCCTTAACTTGGGCGTTTTTTTTAACTAAGGCAGTATAAAGTAATCAAATGCAGATGAGATACATTTAGATCAAGTATGGTTCTTGTCATCTGGCTTGCTGCTCACAGGTGTTAAAGCATGATGAATACAAATACAAAATACAACTGAAAAGTGACATCATCTCTCCTCACTGGCTCAGTATGGGGCACCAGTGCACCACCAAAACTTCAGATGAGCTTTTGCTGAGTGAATAATTATTTTAGCATTGATCAGCACTGGGGCATATATAACAGATTTTGTGGATTTTAACATATTCAGCATTAACCTACTATTAAGACATAGTTTCACTACTGAATGTACTGCAATATATCCATAGATAATTATTGCATTCTAATTTCATATCAATCAGCAAAACGCAATAACCAACACAACAGCCTTCTTCTACCTTTAGTCAATGCTGCTAAAGCATGTAGAAAGTTTAAGAATTGTTCTATTCCCAATTCCAGACGCCGGCAAACTCTCGAGAAGGAAAAAACATCCACCACTTACTAAATAGTCCCAATAGACGCCGTTTTGCTGCTGTAAACGGTAACCCAATTAAAAAGATGCACTATGAACGATTTGCTCGTGCATACAGTACTAAACATGCAGCGTGTCACATTTGATCGATGTTTTCCACACTCTACCTCATGTCCCCTCTAGCGTCCGGTTCAAGCAACTGCATTCCTTTATAACCGAGCTGATACAAGCACAATCGTACCATGTAACTACACAGGGTCAAATGAACAAATATCGTAATTAGTCATTCTAACCGCAACCAGAGCACTGCAGCAGAGGGTGTAAAATATCCGTCGCGCAACAATTCGAAGTGAGAGAAAAACGCGTTTCGCCTCTGCGCGCTATTGATCGCAGACTGTCTGCAATGAATGGCTGCATGAGGAAGGAAAAAAACCCTGAACTTCAGGTGACCGACCATGGCTTTGACACAGGCAGCCTGCAGACATGAACACCCACCGAACTGGGAGGGGTGGAAGAAAATACCTCAGCTTAAAAAAATCCCGCTTCGAAAAACGAAAGAAAAAGTCGCGCACTGAGCGTCACACATACACACACACACACACAGAGTACACACACATACACAACCGCGGAAGGGGAAAGTTGGACAAATGTTTTTTTGGGCGAATTTGTAAGTTGCGGACTAGTGCTAGATAGCGCTAGAGCTAAGTAAAACCAGGGGCACGGATGGAAGGCTGAGTCTGGCTCGCAGTCTGATCCGACTGACCCTTCATTTTATTGCGGCCAGATCCTCCCCTTTCCCTACCGCGCGACTCAGCCTCGCTCGCGCGGATACATATAAAGAAAACACGCGCTGCCATAAGCGCCAAATAAGCGGCGATAACGCGAGCTTTACTGGCCGCAACCTTTAGGCGGAACGGGACCTTTATCGATTCTCTGCAATTAAAGCCACCGCTAGTGCACTCGCTCCGCTAGCCCCCTCGTCGTCAACATGGCTGCCTAGCACAGACCTAAAAAAGGAAAATAACCTACGCCGTGCCTTTGTCTGTTTCACCTCTTTAATCCAAAACTACTGCGCAAAACACAAGGAGAAGCGCTAAAATCGCGGCGAGCGAGAAAACGACTTACGTGAAGGCAGGCGCTTGGGTTGCTCCTGTTTCCTCCTTGGCATTTTCCCCCTTTTATCACATTCTCCTTCTTGTTTAGGTATAAGAAGAAAAAAGGTCTTTTCCCATTGAAATTTCGCGAGGGAGCCTGCTGGCAGGGACTTGTGCACCTGGCTGTCCTCGGTTAAGTGTATTGTTGGGAATAGGGAAGAGTAGAGGAGGAGGTGCTGTTGTTGTTGTTGCCGTGTCTTGACTATGGCTGCTCTCTGTAAGTGTGTGTCTCCGAGCCCCTAACTAACACTAATGCAGGGATCAAAGGGCAGCAACAGCAGAGCACACGCGTGCGCGCACACACATGCTCGTAGAGAGAGGAGCTCGCGCGCCAGAGTGGCGAGAAAGGGACAAGGTGCCCCCAAGCTTTCAGTGTGTATACTTGACTGACCACGAAGGATTATTTTATTATTGTAATATAAAAATGTAAATTGTGACTGATACATATTTAAAACACTTGGGGGAAAATATTTGTTACAAAAAAAGCTCTTTTCACAAATGTTTCAATATGATGTAATGAGGTACATCTACAATTCAATACAGTGTGATTTAGTATATAATATCAGCATTGGGTAACATGAATTAACAATGAACAGTATATTTTAAAGCATTTATTTTTATCTTTGTTATTGTTAGTCCAACTTGTATTAGTTAACATTAGTTAATGCACAATTAACTAAAATTAAGCAACTGTATTTTTATTAACAAAGATTAATACAAGCTGTAAAAAAATATATTGTTCATTGTTAGTTCATTATACCTAATGCATTAACTAATGTTAAAATATTGGAACCTTATTGTAAAGTTATAATTGCATTTTTTATGTTAAATATCATGGCCAGCTTTGGAATTACATTGAATCTGAGTTTTTTAACACTCATAGAGAAACCCCCAAATCAGTATAATTCATGTTGTGATATGCATGAATACCATAATTACAAAATTAATTATGCACATTTTTATTCAGATGGAAGATTTTTTTTATTATTATTATACTTTAATACATGGTAACAACAATGTAACTTCATTAAAAATCAGTTATGTAATGATTGTCTGCAGAGCTACAACAAAGCAAATGGCAGTACAAAAGGTTTATAGAGATTTATTTGTAATTTCACTTCATAATACAGTAACAACTACAATGTAACCTGATTAAAAATCAGCCATAAACACACACAATCTTCTGTTCTATGCATTGTACTGAACCAGCCGGCTGTTTCCCACTCAGGGCTGGTCTCCAGCAGGCTGCATGCTGTTGGACAAGTTCGTTCTTTCACACCTCTCTGGTGCTAGGAGGACTGTATCCTCCCTCATGCCATGCTGCCATCCTCCTCGCAACCATCCACACGTGCAGCTCGTTACCGTGGCAATTAGCGCAGGCCAAAATTAGCCCACTTTGCCTCTGCACAGGTGACAGACACATACTTTGTAGCTTGCTCATTAGAATATGGCACCCTTGTGAGGCCTCTGCCTCATTGTCCCCCCTCAAATTTCACTGAGAGGCTCTGCTCAACTGTTAACTTTTGGATCTCATTGGTACATTGTTTATGTGTGCTTCAAAGTAAAAGCGATGAGAGATTTTCATCTACATAAAGAAGTCTGGTTTAATGTTTTCTTTATTTAATATGCTGTAAAATATGCAGTTGTTACCTTAAAGGGATAGTTCACCCAAAAATGTAATTCTCTCATCATTTACTCACCTTTATGCCATCCCAGATGTGTATGACTTTCTTTCTTCTGCTGAACACAAATGAAAATGTAAAGATTAATTTTTCAGCTGTGCATTGTGGTCCTTACAATGCAAGTGAATGTTGACCAGACATTTGAAGCTCCAAAAATCACAGAAAGGCAACATAAAAGTAACTCCAGTATTTAAACCCATGTCTTTAGAAGCGATATGATAGGTGTGTGTAAAACAGATCAATATCTGTCCTGTTTTACTCTAAAGCTCCACTTCCACTTTCAGATGTGAATGTGAAAATAAACAGGCACCACATGTGACTTTCAGAAGTGAAAGTGAAAGTGGAGATTTTGAGTAAAAATGTACTTATATATTTACTTTATTTATTATCTGTATAATATTTATTGTTATAATATGTATCTGTTTCTCACTAACATCTATCATATCTTTTCTGAAGACATGTATTAAACAACTGGAGATAACTGGATTATTTTTATGTTGCCTTTCTGTGAATTTTGGAACTTCAAATGTCTGGACACCATTCATTTGCATTTTAAGGACCTACAGAGCTGAGATATTCTTCTAAAAATCTTTGTTTGAATTTAGCAGTAGAAAGAAAGTCATAAACATCTGGATCAGCATGAGGGTGAGAAGATCCCTTTAAGTAGGCAATGGGACTACACTGGCTAGATGCTCTATAGAGCTATTTCTACCTGATTTGACCCTTAAAATACATTTGTTGATGTAACCTAATACATGACTTATTAAATCAAATTTTTACTTGAATAAAATCTGTTAATTTAAATTATAACACATGAAGCACAATTTTTAGGTTACCCACCTCTCACAGTGCTCATTCCCCTTTATCATGAACTAGTTTGCAATATCTAATGTAAGGTGTAATATTTGGTAGCACATTTTATGGTAATCATACAAAATCTTCACTGTATTAGTGTGTGCTGCTTGATATTGTTTAAGATTAGTTTAGTCTCCATGGCGAGGTCATGGTCTGTTCTGTAACCCCGTCAATGCCAGGCAGCTGAGGTAATGCGTTCAAGCAGACAATCTGCTGATAGTAGTCATGGCAACAGCAGCATGACCTCACACTTTGTAGAAACCTAAAGGTCACCTAACAAACATCAGGTTTTGATTTGCACTGTATAAACTGGACTTGACAGTGACAAACATCTGCAAAAGAAAGGAGACCGTTCCATTGACATATCTGTTTCCATGCTATAGTTTTAACCATTTTTATTCACAACTGTGGGTTAAATTACAAATTCAGATATCATACAGATGCTCACACATATTCATAAACCACAACTGCACATTAAAACAATAATGTCATATTTTCATAGGTTTCAATGTTGCACCTTTTTATATTAATTTTTCATCTGCAGTGCAGGTATGAGCATATGAAAAATAAAATTCTGCTATTAACCATGCTAAAATAACCTTATATCTTTCCTTGCCAAAATTTTAGTTAGTCTCAGACATCCATCTAATTATGTTTCCTTTACGTTATTGATAAGCATGATTGTTCTGCCGCTCTCTGAAAGCAACTCGTTTTGTCTGTTGCCGTTATTACTACTTATTAAAATGGCTCCCCTGCAGCAGTGCCGGCTGTTAGAGAGCTAAATGAATTTTAGGTGTTTCAGTAGTGGATAAAGGAGGTTGGATAAAGAGGTATGTATCTCCCTGAGGCCAAGAATAGTGGTGTGGGTTACCGCTTTTTCAACTCCTTGTTGCCTCTTCCTCTTTGTTAGGATGCAAGATTGTGTTAAGAACACTGAGTTGAACATATCATTAGAGGGTTAGTGACATGATTTTCAGTCAGGAGGAAGCTCAAATAACAGAATTTTCCACATATCACTATTACTAAGGTAGTTAGCACACATGGCATATTCATGCACTTATGAAGCCATAAATTAAGGTGAGATTTGTTGTTTTAAACATTTTGCTGTAATCAATGTATATTTTTGGTCATTATGGAGCTTGACAGCCTAGATCCCCATTTACTTTCATTATATGGAAAAAATGTCCAGTAGATTCTTCAACTTCTCTTTTATTTATGTGCGTGTGTAAATATTCTTCTAAATATCTTTGTTTGTGTTAAGCAGAAGAAAGAAAGGTATTCACATCTGCGATGGCATGAGGGTGAGTAAATGATGAGATACATTTTTTATTTTTTATTTGGGGAGGAGGGGGGGGGGGGGGGGGGGGGGGTTTATCCCTTTAAGCATTAAATTGAGTATCTACATGTGCTGTCGATGGATCACACAATGGAAGTTATTTTATTTTGTGTTACACAGAAAAAAGAAGGGCATACAGGTTTGGAATGACATCAGGGTGATTAATTATGACATTTGGGTGAACTATTCTTTTAATTTAAACCCATATAGATCTATTAATCGATAAACAGAACCCTTGAAACACAAGGGTTTCTCAGACATATCCAACACCAGTAAATACGTCTTGTGAAATTCTTCTTAATTTGTCTCTGAAGACAGTAAATTGTTAATTACAAATTAACATAATTTTTTTGCAGTGTAAGGTAAGGCAGGAGTTTTAAATCTGAGGTATGAGGAAACCCAGGGGGCTGCAATGGGGTACTAAGTGGTCCCTGGAAAATGTGATGGGAAAAAAATATTTCATTTACAGAATGTATTATAACCATGCTAAACACCATATCAACAAGTGTTTATCTGTCCTTCTTTGCAACGAACATATGTTTGAGAATAGTATGTATGCGTATTGGATACTGTATATCTAAAAAGTTTTTAATTGCCATTGTTAAGCAACAGCTTAAGCTGTTCTTATGCGCGTGTGCGACTTGCAACTCGCTTCTTCCTGGCATTGTGCTATAACTATCTACTACGGGAGAATGTTATGTTTTTATAAGATCAGCACATTAAGTAACCTACACATTCTCCTCAATGATAGAGTATATGTTAAATGTGCTACCTACGTATGGTTAGAATACACTTTGAAAAAAAATGTATATTTATGGGAGGCCTGGGTAGCTCAGCTAGTAAAAATGGTGACTACCACCCCTGGATTCACGAGTTTGAATCCAGGGTGTGCTGAGTGACTCCAGCCAGGTCTCCTAAGCAACCAAATTGGCCCGGTTGCTAGGAAGGGTAGAGTCACATGGGGTAACCTCCTGTGGTCGTTATAATGTGGTACTTGCTCTCGGTGGGGCAGTGGTGAGTAGTGCGTGGATGCCGTGGAGAATAGCGTGAAGCCTCCATACGCGCTATGTTTCTGCTGTAACACGCTCAACAAGTCACGTGAAAAGATGCACGGATTGACGTCTCAGACGCAGAAGCAATGCGGACTCCAAATTGGAGAGAAAAGGGGAGAAAAAATAAATAAATATATAATATTAATAATAACATACAGGTTTTAGACAAGAATAAAAACTCTTCTTCTGAAAACTTGTTAACATTTAACACTAAAAGCAACCATTCATTCACTGTTTTCAATTACATTTTTGTACTTGAATGATTGAATGCTCTGTCACACCGTCCTGTAGGACAGTAGCTTAATTATTGTTTCATTTCTTGGATACAATGGTTGATCAGTTTACTTCCGGTAATCGTAGCCATCCCATCTGCAGCTGTTGCTAAAAGTCCATATTGCTTTCTCATTGGTACTGGCACCATTTTTTATAAAGTTGCTATAGGAAGATGTTTATTGTGAAAAGTATATACATTTAAATAGAACTAAAAATGTTACACTATATTTTAATATCAGGTATAAAAAAGGTACACTTTGAACTTCATACAAAGTAAATATTTTCCACATATTACAAATAATTCGTATGAAAAATAAAAGCCAATAATTTAATTGGGACACAAAATGTTGCTATTATCCACATAGTATGAATGTATCTGTATACAGTAATATAGCTGCTTTTGGGAAGGGGTCCCTCATAAAGGGATCATCATATCTGGGGGTTCTTAGCATAAAAAAGTTTGATAACACTGGAGGCTTAATGGCTTAACTCGAGGTCACCATGATTGCCTGTTTAACATCAAGTTCAACAACCTGTTGGTCTTGTCTGACTGAAGCTACTTTTGAAATAGAGAGATTATTACAGCAGAAGCTAGAAACAGTGTCATCCCCGGCATGCCGCCTATCCCACTTCCCTCTCTTCTTACTTCCTCTTTCTGCAGTGTGACAGAAGCAGGTGGTTGTCCCTGCATTTGCTCTCTGACCTTTTGTACAGGTAGGATACCTCACAATAAAAGCTTCTCTTCCTCATCATGCAGATTATTCTCAATGAAAATGAAGTGTAGATGTAGACGCCATATTTAGCTTTAACAGCAAACTTTGCTCTGTTCCCACTGAGTGTTTATTTTTTTTTCACTATTCCATCACTATGCACTTTGATAATAGCACATAACCTTGTTAAGACCTTTTGGAAATTCACCGTTTCTGTTCTGCAGTAGAAACAAAATCATATGAGTTTGGAGTGACATTAGGGTGAGTATTAATGACAGAATTTTAACAGGGTGGGTTGACTTTAATTATCCAATGAACGATATTAGTCTTGAAGTGCAGATTTCGTCTTCTCCCACCTCTCCTGAAAGCTACAGTATGGCGAGATGGTCAACCAATTTCTTGGATTCGGTCTCAGTCCTCCAGCAGATACATTGAGTTGGAACTGTTTGTCAAAAATGATGATCTTTATTTTGTACGCATGCTAACAAGTTGTCTGGACATTTAAAATGATACAAGCTATAGTCTGATTCTCTGTATTTAAAAAGCTGTTGTTGAACCAGAAATCAATTTATAGATATAATTATAATAGATATTATTTATTATAGATATAATAAAAGAAAATAATTGTCTGATATCTGGAAAAGGTCATTAGGTAATTTGTTATAAAAATATATATACATATTTGTAATAAATTTTATATTTACATGCTGTAAATTTATTTTCTATGATGCTGCATCCACTCTGCTAGGTGTCACTAGATGAGTATCTATACTTGGTCACTTCATGCGCTTTACTGATTGGATAGCTTTCTGATCATAAAAAGACCAAGTGTAAAAGCCCTCCAAGATGGATTCGAGATGGATATAAATCCGATCAGGTGGTTGAGATGCATTCCATTCGAAAATCGATCAAGTGTAAATGCATCTGGATGTTCAAGCCACACATGTAAAGTTTACTCCATCCTAAACAGCGCTATATCAGCATACGGAAAATGTGAAACATAACAGCTGCTATCAAGTATTTGCATAAGGCACGCATCGTGCAATAAATAATATAAAATTAAGAAAATCATATTTTAGGAGAGACAACTTTTTTCTTCAGATCGCTGAAGAAACTGAAATTAAACAAAAAATTAAATTAACAAAACAGATATTCACACACTAGGCAAAGTCACTTGGAATCAAATAATAAATCACATCTTTTTAATCTGCTTTCCGGAATTAGTGTAATCACAGAAGTGAACTGAAGATCGTATTTAAATCCATTTGGCAAATACACATTTATGTGTCCATGTGTAAATGAAATGTTTTCATTTGGATAGCAATCCGATCAGTAAATATGTATGAAGTGACCATGTGTAAATACCCCCTTTAGTCCAGTTTGACTACCATATCAGCCAGCGCAACATAAACAAAAAATTACAAAGTGCACGTTTAGTTGCATTTAGCAATAATAATTCTTAACAAATTTATAAATTTCACTGTGGATTTACCTGTATCTATGGGCTTTATTAAGGTAATATCACAATACTGTCCATTTAAAACAATAACCTTTTAATTTAGTCTAAGACCTCTTTCTGACCTATTCCAGTTGCTCTTTAAAGCTCTGTGACCAAGAATAATTTCATAAAAGACAATTAGTTTGAAGTCATTTATTCTACCTTACAGAGTGTCTGACACTCAGAGACTTTAATTGCTTTAATTACTTAATTACTGTGGCACATTTCATGCTTCTTTAGTCTTTAAAGAGTTTTTCAGGTGGTTAGCCTCTAAGCTAGAGTAGATACTGTACCTTAACCCAAAAATCACCGCTAAAGACAAACAAACATTGCATGTAAATACTTTTGTTTGTTTAGTGCATTTGAATCTGGGGTTTTTACACTGATTCATAACATTTTTGGATAAAGGCAGCAGGTTCTTGCTTGATTTTAAAGCTGTAGTATAAAATAATACTGCTAAAATGATTAGTTATCACAATTTGAATTAATATCAGCACTACCCTTTAACAACACTAAATTATCTACAATTTGTATGTGTGTTTATATCTTTCTATCTTTGAATCTTTGTAAATATTTTCTTTGAAATCAACTTTAAATGCCGTTCGCCACCCATTTTACTTCCGTGATGTGATTTATTTCCTAGTGAAGCAGGATATTCAACAAGAATTTTTTTTTTTTCCTTTTCTTTAGAATAATGTGCATTGACGAATCGTTCATGATAAGACTATAAATTTGTATTAAGACGGGCTCACATTTACCGCAGAAATACTGCGAAATTCAGTCATTTAAATGAGAATCTGCGCAATCATGATCACAGATTTTGCAGATATTCTAAAAAGCTGTTTTGAAAATTAAGTTATATTTGCAATTCCATTTTATGGTGCTAGTGGTGCAGAAATTACATACTTCAGCTTTAAGTTTACGCTATCAGAGTTTAAAGTGCAGCGTTAAAAAGAGGCTGCTTGGGAATGAGTTTTTTACTGGTTTTTCGAACGCTCAATAGCCTCCCACGATTTCTTTGCCCATGGAATTTTGCCATGCAATAGTAAAATTGATCACGCCTTTAAGAAAGTAAACAGAGTCTTGTTTTGATTTCAAGTTGACTTTAAATTCCATGCATATGTCTGTTTGTGGTCAGTTAGTTCAATTCCTCTCGCTTATGACAATCTTCTGTTTAGAAATCTCATCTGATTCTATAAATTCCAATGAAAATCTACTTCTTTAATCAGGGACGGATTATGAATGGCAAAGGCCCTGGGGTCAATTATCTCCAAGGCTCCCATTCCAATTGTTGTTTTCGGGGTTTCATTTTCCTGGCCAAAAGTTGTTGGGCTTCTGGTGGGGGTTGGGGGAGGGGGGTGGTAGGGTGTTCGTTGTTCATGCCCAAAATGGTTTTCAGCAGAGGGATCACCAAAATATATCGTGCAACCTTAAAGCCCAGGGCCCCCCTGGGCACTCAAGGGCCCCCTGCTTGTCAAGGGCCTCTGGGCACTGGCCCCATTGGCCCGGTCGGTAATCCATCCCTGGCTTTAATAGATTCTGAATACATTTCACTGGCATACTGGTGACATGAACAAAATGGGAAACCTCTCAGCTGTGGATACTTAGTTATCATTCATTCTAAGAATCAGGAAGCAATTTCAGCCCATGAAACACACAACACTGACATTTAGCAGTTGAATGCAAGCTCTCTTAAAGCAATTATTTCACCATTTGCTATTCCTGCATCCATTTGGCTTTACATAGTGTACTGCTGCAATGCATGAAATTAATAGCATTTACAAAACAACGCCGGCATGTCATTCTATCAAACAACCTAAGATGCAGAGTTTTAGCAATGCTTTGCAGTGCTGTCAATGCTGTATTTACTGTAAATCATAGACTCAGTTTAAACTAAACATTGTTCAGTTTAACTGGCCATTTCTCCAACACTTTCATGAAAGAGGCTAAATGTGCTGTTCTTTGCATATGGAAGATACTACGAGCAGAGCCTATGGTGATTGCAGTTCTCTTTTGATCCTTATACTGTAACACGAGCCCTCAACGCTTTTGTGTGGCTATGGCTTTGTCTCTGATGGGATTTCTGCCCTTTCTCCATTTCCTTTTGTTTCTCTCTTTTTCTCTCCCTCTCTTCAAGGCTCCTCCTCCTCTTCATTGGGCCCACCAATGAGAGACACTTCAGGTGCTGACCTTATCAGGTGGAGGTCAATACCAGGTCAGGGATCTGTTGCTAGGCTACCATCAGATAAGTGGCAGGAAGGCTGAGCGCTGGGTTGCACTGTCATTCAGTCCTTGTCATGTAATCTCATTCATTTGCTGACAATTGCCTGAACGTCACAGAAGGTTATCGAGCCTATCCTGTCGTAATTAAACACATTAAAATATTAAACCAACAGAGCCAAGTGCTGGCAGCTCTACTTGGCTTGTACAGTATCGAAAATGGCCAGCTGAATAGCAAAAACATGAAGTTCTTAATTTAGATTTGGCAGTGCTGCGTTTGAACCTTGAAAATGAACCAGGCATGAAAACGAGCCAGAACACACAAGAGAATTGCACATAATTCTCCATCAAGTGAAAGAGATATTGCATCAGCAAATGAACACACTATACTATACATGTCATGAATGTTGTTATGGACTATCTGTGGGTGCATTGGATTGATAATTTACAAACTCAAAATAACACAAATAATTATTTTGGAAAACATGTATACAGTGTTTCAAAAGGTTTTCAGAACACACTGTACAAACATGTCCCACTTACTAACTGTCACCTGGACATACACTCACTGGGCACTTTATTGGGAACACTATGGTCCTAAAAAGTGCCCGCCGTGGTCTTCTGCTGTTGTAGCCCATCCACCTCAAGGTTTGTCATGTTGTGCATTCTGAAATGCTTTTCTGCTTACTACAATTGTACAGAGTGGTTATCTGAGTTACCATAGCCTTTCTGTGAGCCAAAACCAGTCTGGCCATTCTCCATTAACCTCTCTCATCAACAAGGCATTTCTATCCACAGAACTGCTGCTCACTTTGGCACCATTCTGAGTAAACTCTAGAGACTGTTGTGCGTGAAAATCCCAGGAGATCAGCAGTTACAGAAATATTAAAACCAGCCTGTCTGGCACCAACAAACATGTCATGGTCAAAATCAGTTTAATAAAAAAAAATTCTCCATTCGGATGGATGGATGATGTGAATATTAACTGAAGCTCCTGACCCATATATGCATGAGATCATGCATTGCACTGTGTCCATACGATTGGCTGATAAGATAACTGCATGAATAATTAGGTGTACAGGTAAATGCCTAATAAAGTGCTCAGTGAGTGTATATGATTAAAGGGATAGTTCATTCAAAAATGAAAATTTTGTCATCATATTGTTCCAAACCCATATGACTTTCTTATTTCCATGGAACTCAAAAGGAGATGTTAGACAGTATGTTCAGTCTCAGTAACCATTCAATTGCATTGCATAGAAAAAAAGATGCAATACAAGTAAATGGTGACTAAGAATGAACATTCTGCCTAACATCTCCTTTTGTGTTCCATGGAAAAAACTATTTCTTTCTATTACAAGTTTGACATAATGAGACATAATGAGAGGGCCAATGCAACCCAGTGCACAGATTTACAAGAGAAGTTTAGTTGAATTCAAATGCACCACTAGCAGGATAGACCTATAGATGCAATCAGATGTCCTAAAAAATCCAACCCTGTGGTCTCTGATGTTCCCAGAAATAATTACAATCAAATAATTACAATCACTCTGGTGTGGGGTAGTGTAGGAATTTTTGTTCACAACCAAACTCATGATGAATTTAAACATCACATCAACTCTGTAGGTCTCTGTAGAGCCTCTGTTGGTCTTCAACCACGACAGACTATTCTGTCACTGTCGTTCTGAGTCAAGCGGGTTAACGGCAGGTCAGAGGATTTGGTGATCAGTGGTTCAGTGAGCCGTGAGCCCTGCTGGACAAGCACTTTGATAAGGGGACTGGTGCTTATATACTTGCCCATTTCTGAAGCTCTAATATGGAGCTTGGGTGAGACTGGTGCATTCTGCAAGGCTAAGTCTCAATATCTGGGCACCTGCCAGCTGAAATTCCACTGAGACAAGCTAAGGGAGAGAGAAAGAGACCAGGCAGACTTGCCTCCAGAATGTTCTGTTAAATGCCATTCCAGTGATGATGATAAAGAAATTAATGCTGTGCTGTTCACTCTCTCCCTCATTGATTTCTTTATGCAATTCTCTACTGTATCCGCCCATATCACCTTCTAAAAAAATCCTAATCAGTATTTTTTGATTATTTTCCAATGATAACATCATTAAGACGAATTGTCTCATGACAATTTATTTTTCACAATTTGCCAATCAGGTAAGAAAAAAAAAAAAACTGAATTCAAGATATATTGTCCGAAACAAGAGGCAATATCTCAAGTTGCAAAAAGTACCTTCTGTTTTGTAAGCAAATTCCTAAAACCATTCTGTTCGGGTTTAAATAAGACATTGTAGAGTACTGTAGACATAAAGCACACCTCCCTTTTGAGTATAAACATGAACATAGACGTACAGGCTAGTTTTTCGCACACAACACAAGCTTTTAGCATTTTATCTCAACTCTTCATTTTAAGTGACAAAGGCTGATAATTTGAAAACTTTGTATATGTTGAATTAAATACAGGATCTTGGTTTATATTCAAGAAAAAATATTTCAGAATATAAGTGTCACCCAGCAGAGGAAAAATCAGTTTCCACTGAAAAGGTCCCCACAGGGATCGGGATATCATAAAGACTTGGGGACAGTATCTTTTCACTTGGGCCAGTAAGCAACCATCTAGCAACCATTTAGTAATGCCCTAGCAACACACTATCAATGCCCAGTAACCACCCCAAACCCCTTGAAATTACAATTATTACATTTTGTGGAGAATCCAATGGCATTTTGACCAAATATAAGATTAAGATTAGTTTTTCACTATTTTTAACTCTTAAACAGGTCAAAATGACCCGACCATATCATGGTGGTTAAGGATGTACAGATAGGTTTACTGGAAAGCAACACAAAAATACTGATAACAAATATATATTATTTATTTATTTATTTTTTGCAGTCTACATTCTAAATGAAAATAAATAAATAAAATAAAATCAGGATGTTTTCTCAGTCCAATGAATGTTCAGCTAGCAAAGACCACTGTTTGCCTGTCTCTGAGTCACAACTCCTGTGGTAGGAAACACTGGTGGTGTCAAAAGACAGAGTGGGAGTTTGTGTATGTGCGCTTGTGTTTATAAAAGAACGAGAGACAGAGAGAGAGAGAGAGAGAGAGAGAGAGAGAGAGAGACACACACACACACACACACACAAAGAAGAGATCCTCACCCGAGGAGAGAGGAGTGTAGGATTTGAAAGGCTAGCTTCCTGGCAGCCAGGAGTTTTATCTCTTTTTTAGAATAAGCAGTGAGGTGTTTAGAAAGGAGAAGCCGGCATACCATTGCTATGTAAGACTTACGGCTATAGAAGCAGCAGAAGATTTCTCTCTCTCCTCAGGGACTAATACTAATGACTGTCTAAAGGAAATTTAATGAATACAAGCAGAATGTTGCAACAGACTAGCATAAACACATTACACAGTCACTGCCCTGCAAAGGCTAAACAAAGTATCTACACACTTTAACAAAATTGAGTTATAACCAAAATCCTTGGACAGATGCATTTGACTAAACTATGCTCAAATTCAGAGAAAATCTTGACAAATGTTTTGGAGATTTCTGTCTTTCCCTATTCAAGTAGATATAGTAGGAGCTGTACTTGTTTCCGTAGAAAATAGCTGCCTGGAGGCATTAAAAGCATTGCAGTCGAGTGACCTGACTAGCCTTATAGAGACTTTGGCACATATCAGATCTTAAAGGGATAATTCGCCCAAAAATTTTAATTCTCACATCATTTACCACCTTCATACCTTACCTGATGTTTCTTTCTTCTGTTGAACAATGAATGAAGATTTTTAGAAGAATATTTCAGCTCTGTTGGTCCAAACAATGCAAGTGAATTGTGACCAATATTGTGATGCTCTACAGCACATAAGGGCAGCATAAAAGTTATCCATTAGGCTCCAGTGGCTCAATCTATATCTTCAGAAGTGATGTGATAGGTGTGGTGCAGGCCTGGATCTGGAACTGGAACGTTTACATAAAGGGGGCAATAAGATATCACAGAGTTGCGCATTTGTATTCCATTGACGAGGCAGAGGGCTTGGAGTGCACGCTTCTTCAGTTCCAGCACATTCGTTAGGGTTAGGGCCATGACATACAATTTAACCTTTTGCTTCACCCTAGCACCCCCCTTGATCCGGCCCTTTGTTGGTGAGAAACAGAACAATATTTAAGGCCTTTTTTTGCTATAAATTGTCCTTCCTGGCCAGTATGTGGTGATATTCATAAAGATTGTGAATTGCCAAAAACAAAAGAAGAAGAATGTGAAAGTGGATACTGATAGTAAAAAAAGGACATAAATATTGATTTGTTTCTTCCCCACACTAATAATATCACTTCTGAAGATATGCATTTAACCACTGGAGTCATAAGCATTACTTTAATGCTGCCTTCATGTGCTTTTGGAGCTTCAAAGTGTTGGTATCATTCACTTGCATTGTTTTGTGTAGGACATACCAAGCCAAGATATTCTTCTAAAAATCTTCTTTTGTGTTCAGCAGAAGAAAGAAATTCATGCACATCTAGGATGGTATGAGGGTGAGTAAATGATTAGATCATTTTCAATTTTCACATTCATTCATGGTTCTCTGATTCACAAATTAGACAATGCTCTCCCTATATGTAGAAACCTATGATAAAGAAGGTGCTTCTCTATTTTCTGACCTCAACTTTTTTTGCTATGAGCAAACCTGATGAACTGGCAAGACAGCCAGTGAATCTGTATGTGCAATATGTTGCAGGATGCAAACAGAACTCACCATGAAAGTAGGATGAGGGGGCTTTGTTCCAAATGTCACAATGCATATTTATGGATATGAAGTGCATCTTTTGTATATGCTCTACTCCCCTTTCATTCAGTCACAAACATTTCTCCCTACATCACTTATGACACGTGCAATTAAACCACAGGTATGCGTGCAAAGTGACCCAGCATTTTTCACACAAGCATGGCATTTTAGAAAAAGTTCTCAAGCATCAACCAGAGGGTGCAAACAACAAAACCATTAGATAGAGAGAAAAAAGACAGCGGGGAACACAGGAAAACGTTGTTATACTTAATGAAACACAAGGAAATTGAATACTTATATGGCTGACATAGTGACATGTAAAGTGCCAGGTACTTCTCAGTTTCTATCTGTTACCTCTGCCTGAGATATATTGAATTGGTTGCCTAGCTTATATCCCACTCTTCTAATGAAGCCTTTTGGATAAGCTATAGTTCCAGGGTGGGTCCTGAATGTTGGCATAAAGTATAGAGTGGTCTAAAACTGGTAACCCACAAGGCATCAGACTTCAATGTACAAAGACCTTCACTCCCTTTACCTCTAACATCTACACAGATGCATGTACACTGCCTGCACAAACAGTTCAGCAAGAGTTCAGAGGTAATGGGTTATGGCAAAGACAAGAAATGCAGTGCCAATACCAGATCTCACATTGTACAGAATTACAAATCTAAATTAAAATTCTTGTTGGGTTATTCCTATGTCTAAGCATAAAAACTCAAAATTAATTGTTTGAATGCGCATTGGTTTAGCTTAGAAACTATTTGAAACAACAATGTAAACCTGAAATATGCCAACATAGTCTTATGACAACTTATAATAATTTGTATGAAATGGCAAAATGTTAACATATTGTGTGATTTGTCTTTTACGAAAAGGTATGACTTTTATTCACACAGACACAAACCAATTAACAAACACTTTTTTTAAAAATGTTACAATACAGGTATCACATTTTAGCTAATCTCCTAGCCAACACTTCTTTTAAGAAATATTAAAGTCTGTGATCAAATTGAGTTACTTTATTGTTCTTTTTTTATTTATTTTTTTTGCATAGGCTTCTCATAAAATCCTCCATAAAGAGTCAAACATCACAAACTTGGTTTTAAGGCAAAAAAAAATAAAAAATCAGACAAATAGATACAGGTACAAGACTGCGTACTTACAGTAAAAACGATGTGAATAAATAAAACTATTGATTTTAAGTTGTTGGTTATAAGTATAAAAAAACAATATATTTTACATTTATTGCTAAATATTTTAGGGGTAAATAGGATGGGCTTGATCACATTATTCAAAGTGTGTCATGGGAGTGGGCGGTTGCTCCTAGGCAGGTTTCGCAAGCTTGGCTGGCCATCGTTCTCTTATTGGTGAAACTTTCTCTGTTGTACAATGGGTATTTTAGAGGTTCTTCAGGAATTCCGCTATCAAACACGATTGCTAAACAATGAAGTTGAAATAACGTGGACTTATGGCTTCAACGGAATCATATACCATCGATGAACAACCTCAGAGCTTGTGGTAGGACTTTGTGAAAATGTTTGTAAGTTATAGCTGAAAATCAATTTGTCTATGGAAAAAATTTATGGGATTTTGCTTTCGAAAAATCGTCATAACATTAGTTTATTGGTTTTTTTTATGTTGCTCCATGGGAGTAAAAGTTGTACGTTTTTGTGCAATTTGTACAATTTCTAACTATTTTGCCATCTTGTACTATTACTACGACTTGCCATGAGACCATTTTGAAAATGCTGTTGGTTTCAGATATACTCAATCCTCACATTTAACATTTAGCCTAGCCACCTTTTGCAATGTTGACAGATGAAGAATAGTTAGCATTTCATTATTCAGGTTGCGAAACTGAATTAGGCCTACAGTTAAACAAATACAGTTAAACAAGTCCATTAGTTAGCAAAAGAATGGTTTACAGCACAATAGCAATATCTATTATCCCAGTGGGCCCTGCTGTTTCAGTTATCACAAAGCTAAATCAAACTATGGAGACACTGAAAAGACTGTACCCCCAAACTCTCTGTGCAAACACGAGAGACTTGTGAGAGAAACCCACAGAGAGGCAAAGAATCACAAGAAGCTACAAATTTCATGGATTAAAGGCGCACAAGTCAAACATATTAGCTCTGCATAACACAGAAATTACAGTAGCACCGACAACAAAATGTAAATGAACTGTAGGATGTGTAATACCATAAAATGAGAGAATTGGTTGTAGGTCTGAATACTTTTGCAAGACTAAACATGTTCAAAATGGTAGAATGCACAGGGAACCTATTGACATGTCTCATTAGCCTTAATTAGCAATTAGCTATTTAATTAGCAATTATACTCGACAACACAGAGAGACATGGCTAATAGTTCATTGTGAGCACATCTTCAGTTCATCTTTCACTCAAGGTTAGACCTCTAAATTGCTAATTGAAATACACATTACAATTATATATATATATACTGTATATCAAATGTGAGATTTTTTGCAATGTTTTTCTAGAAAGATGATAACATTGACCTAGTGTCAAATATTTGTCTGAGCAAATATACAGTATATATCAAATTCGAAAATCTCATACATTCCCATCAGCTCATTTTTAAGTACTCTGTATAAGAATAGAAATATAAGGCAGCTTTCCAAAATAATTTCAGCTACTCTAGGTATTTGACAAAGGTCTAGAGGTTATAACCAGTGCCTGGAATTGCATTCGATAACCTGGCCTGCAGATGTTGTGCAGATTTATAGTTGGCATTAATGGATTAATGATAGAAGAGGTGACCGAGGTTCAACTACTCATTTCTGATCAAGACAACACCCCCCCCAATCATCATTTCCACACTATTACTATTACCCCCATGCAGTGCTGGGATTGTATGGAAAAAGAAGGGGGAGGAAAAATACTACATGCAAACAGCCAATCTGGATTTCATTTGAAAACTCCCTTGGGGTTTTTCTAATATCCCCCCTCCATAGCCAACTTGACCCTGTAGAAAAAGCCCTGTCCCGCAAAGGTCAGCCTAGTCTAGACTCTTCTCTCTATGCCTCTGACAGCCTGTGGCAATGGAGAGATCCCTCCACCCCAAGCACCCCCCTCCTATCTCACACCTTTCTTTCTGACCCACCCCCCAACCCTGTTGAAGCTGACTCTGTATTCTTTTCATTTTTCCTCCACTCCCTCTCAGGTCTTTGGGGGCTTTGAAAGGTGATGCGGGTCGTACCAGCAAATCAACTGTGCCACTGTCCATCTGAGCTCAGCAGCACCTTGAAGTCGGGGTGAAAACAGTCCCATCTGATATTGCTGGACAGCTATTACCAACATGATTCTGTTTTCTATGGGGTTACCAACACTTTTCTGATTAGCTATGGGGTTATTTAAAGGCGCATAGTGAGGGTAGACAGTCTGTACTGAATATGTGAATGCGTTTTTTTGGCTGTAGTCTAGCCAATCAGCATGGCAATACAGTTATGTTCATCTCAATACAGAAAATGTTTGTTAAGGTAGGGTTAAGGTAGGGATTAACATGTTAAGGTAGGGATGGGCGATACCACTTATTTTCTTTTCGATCCGATACCAAGTACTTTGAGACCAATAACGCTGATATCGCTACCAATACCGATCATATATTAAATTGAATTTGGATAAAAATTTTAACTTTATCATTACTTAATTTTTGTATATATTTGTGGGCCTAAACAGAAAATAATTAGGTTATAAAAAAGTTAGTATAAGCCACATATAAAACCTCAAAATGAACCATAGATATTATTATATGGTTACTATTACTATATTAAACTAAGTTACCATAGATACTACAGTAATGCTATAGTAAAACCATGGTCAATTGTATCAAAACCTTGGTTATTGCCAAAAAAAAAAAAAAAATAAAACAAATAAGAAAACATGGTTACTACAGTCGTGGTTACTAGTCATGTTTAATACAATATTACTACAGTAGTTCCATGGTACATTTTCATGTGGGTATCATTTATTAATGAGGATTAAAGATCATTATCAATGTTTTAACAACTCTGAATTTAAATAAACTTTTAAAAATGGTCAAACAAGCCCATTACATGTACATGTCAATACATGTCACATCTAGATGTGTTTTACTGTCATTACCTCAGGAAAGCACTTCTCCCTCGTTGAAGGAGCGCTATGACTGAATGGATGAGCGCTGTCTGACTGCTAGTGTATTTTAGCATTTCTGCACGTCAAGATGAGCAGATTGTTCCGTGCCATGCGACTATTCGCTCATATATTTATTTTTTCCATTATGAAGCTTATTAGATGCATTAATATGTAATCTAGATAATAAGATCTGAATCTGAATAGATATTTTTATGTGAGGATCGATATTCTTGATACATATCTGTATCGGAAGTATCAATACTTTAGTATCGATCCACCCATCCCTACAGTAAGGTTGAAACTTCTTATTTTCGGACCTAGAGTTATAGAGAAACATTCTCCGTCCTTCGCCAAGCAACAGGCACAATAGTGAAGTAAAAAAAAGCTTGTGAAAACCAGGTTGTGTCTGTATAGCTCCATTGTGGTTTTATTCAGTATCACTTAACAAGCCAAGCTATTCGTGCTTTTCCAGTAAAGTCAAGAATGTGCTGCAGTTGTACACCAAGGAGGTCACCTTAGTGTGCATGCATGTCAGCTCATGCAGCTCATATAATATTGTATTTATTTACCACAGAACATGGCATGTCTATTACTGACAACCTTATTTTAAATGAATGATTTCCTTGATAGAAACACACATTACATCAAATTTTTTTCTATTAACTGTCCTTTAGGACATGAACTCTGAACTCTGGCAACAATGGGGGAAAATTACTCATTGAATATTCATTAACTTGTGTCTAGGTGTGTACATAGCTCTTAACCACACTTGTTTATGACTTAAGGACTTGTAGCGCTGACCTTAGTTTAACACAGCACCAGATACCAAATTAACCTCTTGCCTCCTCAGGGCTACCAGTGCCCTGCTAACAAGCAAACTGTCTGGATGCACCAGAAGTGCTTTATGATTCTGTCTCTCAGGTGCATGCCCTCCTCTTGCTGTGAACAAAAGACAAGTTTCTTTTCGTGATATCATTTATTTATTTATTTATTTTGGCTACTCAGGATATTTTTCTTGTATGTTCTTAGTTACACCTCAGCTATAACTATACAAGGGGTGGTGAGCTGCAGTGGACTGTCCAGTGGAGTGTGTGTCTATCTGTCTATCTGTCTGTCTGTCAAACATAACTATACATCTATATTAAAACATACAGATTATGTTATTTTAACACCTAAATAAATGATCCCACAAAAGTTACAGTTTAGCATATATTTTTTTTAATATGGTTATATATATACTGTATACATGCAGTTGAAGTCAGATGTTTACATACACAAATTTTTTAATTAGAGGTGTACTGAATTGGAGGTGTTCCTGTGGATGTATTTTAAGGCCTACATTCTAACTCGTGCCTCTTTGCTTGACATCATTGGAAAATCAAAAGAAATCAGCCAAGATCTCAGAAAAATATTGTGGACCTCCACAAATCTGGTTCATCCTTGGGAACAATTTCCAAATGCCTGAAGGTACCACGTTCATCTGTACAAACAATAGTACGCAAGTATAAACACCATGGGACCACGCAGCCATCATATCGCTCAGGAAGGAGATGCATTCTGTCTCCTAGAGATGAACATAGCTTTGTGCGAAAAGTGCAAATCAATCCTAGAACAACAGCAAAGGACCTTGTAAAGATGCTGGAAGAAACAGGTAGACAAGTATCTATATCCACAGTAAAACGTGTCCTATAATGACATAACCTGAAAGGCTGCAAAGCAAGGAAGAAGCCACTGCTCAAAAACCACCATAAAAAAGCCAGAATACAGTTTGCAAGCGCATATGGGGACAAAGATCTTGCTTTTTGGAGAAATGTCCTCTGGTCTTATGAAACAAAAAATAAACTTTTTGGCCATAATAACCATCTTTATGTTTGGAGGAAAAAGGGTGAGATTTGCAAGCCAAAGAACGCATCCCAACCGTGAAGCATGGGGGTGGCAGCAACTTTTGTGAGAAGCTTATGGAAGGCTACCCAAAATATATGAACCAATTTAAACAATTTAAAGGCAATACTACCTAATAGTAACAATGTAAACTTCTGACCCACTAGGAATGTGATAACAAATAAATAATTCTCTCTAATATTATACTGCCATATCACATTCTTAAAATCCTAGGAATAAGTGATCCTAACTGACCTAAGACAGGCAATGTTTTTTTATGATTAAATGTTAGGACTTATGAAAAACTGAGTTTAAATGTATTTGGCTAAGGTTTGGCACATGGTCCTTTCTCCCTGGGGCCCCCCAGAGTCTTTAGAAACACCCATGTATACACACACAAATACACATTGGCAGCCAAAGTTTGGAATAATGCACAGATTTTGCTCCTATGGAAGGTAATTGGTACTTTTATTCACCAAAGTGGCAATCTACATATCGCAATGTGTAGTCAGACATTACTAACATGAACAATTTCTCCATCCTCCATGTGCAGCAATTACATTTTTGCAGATCCTTGGCATTCTAGCTGTCAGTTTGTCCAGATACTCAGGTGACATTTCACCCCAAACTTCCTGCAGCACTTGCCATAGATGTTGCTGTCTTGTCGATCAATTCTCACACACCATACAGTCTAGCTGATCCCACAAAATCTCAATGGTATTAAAATCCATAACATAACTCTTTTCCAATTATCTGTTGTCCAATGTCTGTGCTTCTTTGCCCACTCTAACATTTTCTTATTGTTTTTTCTGTTTCAAAATTGGCTTTTCTTTGTGATTCTTCCCATAAGGCCTTCACCCCTGAGTCTTCTCTTTACTGATATACCTGAAACTGGTGTTGAGCGGGTAGAATTCAATGAAGCTGTCAGCTGATGGCATTTGAGGTGTCTATTTACATTTACATTTATGCATTTGGCAGACGCTTTTATCCAAAGCAACTTACAGAGCCCTTATTACAGGGACTATCCCCCCGGAGCAACGCGCCTTGCTCAAGGACACAATGGTGGTGACTGTTGGGATCAAACCAACAACCTTCTACTTAACAGTTTAGTGCTTTAGCCCACTACGCCACCACCACTATGTATTATGTACTTATCCTCTAGTTTAGTTGTACATCTTGCCTTCCACATCTCTTTCTGTCCATTGTCTTTGAAGACTGTAGTGTACACCTTTGTATGATGTCTTCAGTTTTTTGTCAATTTCAAGCATTGTCAGTCCTCAAAACAATAACTGACAGACGAATATCTAGAGAAAGATGTTTCTCCCCATTTTTGACCAAATATTGACCTTAAGACATGCAAGTCTATTGCATAGTGTGGCAACTAAAAACAAACACAAAGACAATGTTAAGCTTCATTTAACGAACCAAATAGCTTTCAGCTGTGTTTAATATAATGGCATGATTTTCTAGAACCAAATTAGCAATTTAGTGTGATTACTCAAGGATAATGTGTTGGATTGATGGCTGCTGGAAATGGGGCCTGTCTAGATTTTATCAAAATGATGTTTTTAAATAGTGATGGTGCTGTTTTTTACATCAGTAATGTCCTGTCTATGTTTTGTGATCAGTTGAATGCCACTTTGGTAAATTAAAGTACCATTTTCCTTCCGAAACAGCAAAATCTGTACATTATTCCAAACTTTTGGTCTATATATATATACAGTACTGTGCAAAAGTTTTAGGCACTTAAGATGTTTCACAATTACATTTGTCATAAGATGGTTATTTATATCTTCAGCTTTAGTGTGTCAATAGGAAAAATACATTTTAGACTCCCAAGCATTACTTTTGCAAATAGAAAATATTAGAATATAAAAACAGGGCACTCTGCAAGAGATGGCATTTCCCTTACAGTGCCCCCAACTGAACATCGAGCCAGTCTGGAATTACATGAAGAGACAGAAGCAATTGAGACAGCCTAAATAGATTGAAGAACTGTGGCGAATTCTCCAAGAAGCTTGGTACATCATATCTGCCAACAACAAAGAAAAACTGCATCCAGGTGACCTAGGAGAATTGGGGCTGTTTAAAAGGTAAAGGTGGTTACACCAAATATTGATTTAACTTTTTTATGTTTACTGGAATTTGATAAATGAAAACTATTAAACTAAAACTATTATATGCAACATCCTAAAATGTTTGCACAGTACTGTCTGTGTTCTTAATTGTATTATTTTATTTTGTTAAAAAAATTATGCAAGGGTTGTAACACCAGTGAGATAACACCTGTTAATACCAGTGTTATCTCACTGGTGTTACAAATTCTCTTAAGATTTCTTTTCTAAGTTAGCGTCAATAGCATCACAAAACATACAACCTTGATCAGACTAAAATCAATCAATGATACCATTAAATAAATGTTCCCCAAAACATATTTCACATGAAAATGAATAATGCAACACCACTGACACATTAAAATGAACCATGCGAAGAAAGAAAAAAATACAGTTAAAATGTAAATTAATAACTTTTTCAGCATGGTGAAAAAATCTCTACAAGCACATTTTAGCATCCTGTTCTACCTTTGAACTTTGACCTTCAAAGTTAATTTCCACAACTTTTTGTATTTTCAAAATACATGTTTTTAACATTGATAACACCAATGACATGAAATCAAGGGACAAGTATTCTTTTAAAATTATTACAATTATCAATTACATTTTTGCACACTTGTTAGGCCTTGCACTAATGCGTGAACTGAGAAAACAAAATGAGTTAAAAAATAAACACATAAATAACTGTAAATGTCAGAGAAGTGGTGTACCAGGTTAAGGGGACGAGAGTTTTTTATGCAGTTGATAAATTCAAATATGTTTGAATTTGAAAAAATGTGTAAAACTATTTAGAGACAATTCATTTCATATTATTTAATGAAAGGCTAGGTTATAGAAAGATGCCTATATGTCTATCTGTCTGGCTGGCTCTGTCTCTCATTATTAATCGCCCTCATGCCATCCCAGATTGTGTATGTATTGTGTATTTCTTCAGCAAAAAACAAATGAAGATTTTTAGAAGAACATTTCAGCTCTTTAGGTCCATACGATGCAAGTGAATGGTGACCAAAACATTGTAGCTCCAAAAATCACATAAAGGAAACATAAACATAATCTAAAATTGACCCCAGAGGTTAAATCTATATCTTCAGAAGCGATATACAGATGTGGGTGAGAAACAGATTCAAATTTAAGTGTTTTTTTTACTCTAAATCTCCACTTTCACTTTCAAATGTGAAACTTTGTGATATGACTTTCAGATTTTAAAGTGAAAGTGTAAAAAAGGACTTAAATTCTATCTGTTTCTCACCCACATCTATCATATAGCTTCTGCTGATATAGATTTAAACCCTGGAGTCGTATAGATTACTTTTATGTTTCCATTGTTTGCTTTTTGGTGCTACAAATGTCTGATCACTGTTCCCGTGCTTAACTACAGAGTTGAGATATTCTTCTAAAAAAATCTTAATATGTGTTCTATTGAAGAAAGTCATAAACATCAGGGATGACCATCACCGCATGATGATGTGCTATAATGTAATGCAATAATTTGATTTGAAATGGTTCTTGGAAAATATTTTATTTAGTCATAAACATGGCTACTTTTGAATGGATGCTATTGAGAAGCATGTATTTTGTCATCGGGTAGTGTAGTTCCAGAATCTACCAGCAGGTGCTAACAGGGACCTGCTAACCAGCCAAATCCTGACCCCCTGTTGCCGACCTGTGTCTATTTGGCCCATTCACGCCATTAACGCTAGCGCCATCTTTTTGTGAGGGATAGAAATCTCTTCAAAGGCACTAACGGTATCAATCTGTATAAAAGCTCCTAGATCACATTTGATTTTCCACAACTCATGTTGTCTGGAGTTTTTGTATACTGAATTTTCTTGGACAGATATTTTATTAGGCTAATGTTTTGGCCACGAAACGATCGTATAACACTTTAAACTGCAGTGCAGCCTGTTGAAGAGACTGTAAGTCTATCCCTCACAGCCTCGTTGTCATTCCCATTAAAAATAAAAGATGGCGCTATCGTGAATAAGTTCATTTTCCTCTCTGTTCAGTAGTCAGGGCACTGAGCAGGGACAGTGGCAGAGCTAGGGGTGGCCACCCCACTCGCAATTGCTGTTTTAGTAAAACATTTTTTGGGTAATTTATGGCACAATTTAGTTCTTTAGAGGTGAAATCATCTATGTACAAATTTAACATGTGCGCACACGAAGGTTGCCAATCCTCTCCGTCCCGGATGTCATTGTATCCACCCCCCAACAATCACAACGTTTAAAAAAAATATTTAACATAAAAAGGATAAATCAAGAACGTTTTTCAAATTCATTCATATTGTAAACATTGGTTACTTAATAATATATATATATATATATATATATATATATATATATATATATATATATATATATATATATATATATATATTAACAAACAACGTATTACATATTTTTCATGTTTTCACCATCAAAATCTTCACATTTGTTTAATGTGCAGAAAACCACCTTCTGGTGTTTCTTTTTGATGGAGTGGTAAATAGCCCATGCAGTATTGTGAAAAAGAAAAATGGCGAGGATACAAAATAGATCAATGGGTTTGTCAAACAAAATTAAGGGGCCTTGGCGGCTTCCATACGCAGTGTTTCTATCGAAGCGTCTGATTGGCTGCGCGACTCCCTCAACTCCCTGAGAAAGACTGAGCGACTCAGTTCATTGGTCACATCAACACTCAGTTGAAACGTGCGGCAAACGTTGAGCGTCAATAGAGGTGAGAGAGTGCTTAATATTGCTTGAATAAAAGTGCTGCGGTTGACCTTTGTCGATTTATATTAAGTGCCAATTTAAAATGTGTACAATTTAACTCGTACAATGAGTTTATTTTATGGTGCTCTGGATTGTAATGCAGGCAGGCTAAATTAGCCGCTAATGCTAAATGTAGTGCGGTGTTTTCACTCTGTCCAAATAGCTGTATCACTTTAAAGTTCAGCGTTTATAATGTAAGGTTCACTGGTTTACTTTAACATGCGTTTATTGTATTCGATTGTCGATTATTTAAAGTTGCAAATGCATCTCCATACAATATTGCATTTGATTGTCAAGCTGATACGTTTGTACTTTATTGTCTATGTCAGCCAGCGATTAATAACAACGTAATATTGTTTTGTAGTGAAAATGAGTCTCCGGAAGCAAACACCAAGTGATTTCTTGAAGCAGATCATTGGAAGACCAGTGGTGGTGAAACTCAACTCTGGTGTGGATTATAGAGGTAAAAACACAAATGCACATTTTTTTTGGTAGACATGATCACATTTTTTTTAAATAGAATTCATTTGAATTTACTTTCCAATCATTTCTATCTCCCTTAATGTTTAACAATTAGATGCAATCTTTTAATTAGTTTTGCCATAGCTGTATAGCTTAAATGCTGATGTTGTTTAAAAACATTAAACACATTTTTTGTGACTTTGCCTGTTAAAGGCCTCTGGAAATCACAATTAGACTTTTGTTGACTTTATAGGTCATCTATAAACTAGCAAACATGGGGTTGCTGCTTGAGAAGCTGCAGACCTTTAACTCACTAATATATTAATGTTCTTTAGAATGAGAATATTCCCTCATCCCACCTGGCTCTGTATAGTAATGGCAATTAGCAAATCATGGTTCATGGTGGAGATATAAATAAAAGGTTATGGAGCTGTTCATCTTGTAGTCTAAAAACCTGGAAGTCTAATTTGCCATGGGTTCCCTCTGGATTTTCCTATGAATTACACACTTCCATACCTCAAACGTGAATTTTGAAGCTGTATTGAATTACATTTGTTTGGTATATAGTTGAGAAGATAAGTTTGCATTCCCATTTGTCTCAAAATGTTCATACCCCTTTCATCATTTATAATAATAAGAGATACAAGATTGATTTAACACTGCTCTTCACAATCTACATTACAGATAATTACTTAAAAATATAGTAGTTTTTTTGTCTTGAGCATCAATAAATGTTTGCACCTTGTGTAATAGTTGTGAACAAGTCCCATGTGTATTTCCCATGAGATCAAGCATTTGACACCTAGGACAATTGAGTGTACACATGGGACTCTTACTTTGAAAGGTCTGCACTCCCAGTTGTGAGCTCACCGATGGCTGATTCGCTGTGAAAGCTACTTGAGCTAACATGATCTCCTGAGCTCAAACGCTCCATTCTTTTCGGGTGATTTGTGAAAAAGATCTTGTTCAAAAGAGTCATTTGTTCACAGCTCTCACGTGCTGGGTTTGTTGTGTGTGTGTTGCAGCGAGCTTGTCAGAAACAGAATGGGTGAAAAGCATCGTGAGACACTGGTGCACGCTCTATACTTGTATTCAATATCTCACAAGATATCTGACAAACCGCATATGAACATACCACAACCCGACTGTCGCCAATGGCGACTAGATTTTAAATTATAGTCGCAATAAATTATATTTGGTCGCATTTGCGACCATTTTAGTCGCAGTCTCGAGCCATGCAGTGTATTTGCTTAGTGTGGGAGCTGCACCTTTCAGACAAAACACTATCTTTTTGTAATGGAAACCTATTTACTTTTGAATTTTGGTATTTAAAATAAATTGTTGGTAAAAAATAAATAAAATAAATCTTATGTCTTTTTGTAACACCATGGTCAAGTTTGACAGTAAACGTACAGTAATGTCACATTGTTGCAAAATGTACAGTTGATGTAAAAAGTTTACATGTTACAAAACAGTTAAACATGTCTAGATATATATTCAAATGCATAATTTGTGATAATTTAAATCTAGAATGATAAAATCTAAAATTAAGTTATATCAGGCCACACACTCTGCATCCATCTATTGGTTATATTTGTTATGACATTATTTTCAAGTCATGTAATTGTTTATTTTTTCCCACCATATGTAAGCAATATGCCTAAATTCGTGTTCTTTTATCTTCATGTTTCATGTTATAGAATCGTAGATCTTTTTTAAGGCAAATTGACAAATTTTCTTGTTTGCATGTGCAAATTAGAAATGTACTGGTAAATAAAATATACTTGGCATGCAATTACAAAGGAAGTGCATCATTTTATTATTACTTCAGTTAAGAAGCAATGTTATAATTTCTTAAAAAAAAAAAAAGAAAAAAAAAGTTACACCAGTTCTGACTGTGAACAGCCAAGGTGTTGACCTTTATTGAAGAGCCTAGGAGTGTTAATGAGTGTCTTTCTCTCAGGAGTTCTTGCCTGCCTGGATGGCTACATGAACATTGCTGTGGAACAGACGGAGGAATATGTCAATGGCCAGCTGAAGAACAAATATGGAGATGCGTTTCTTAGAGGAAACAATGGTGTGTAGTGTCTGTAGGTTCTTTTATCTAGTGTTCTCTGTTACTGAGAGCTACCTAAGCAGGCTCAGTGCATTCTTAACAGTAATTTAGTTTCTCAAGCTATCTCTGTGCATGCACAATTTTCAGATACAAATAAAATGTTTGACTGCTCAATTCTCCACATTCTACACTGCAACTGATTTTTTTTTTTCTTCCCTTTGTCCTCTAGTGTTATACATCAGTACCCAGAAGAGAAAGATGTGAAGCCATTTTACTATTCTTTATTCGTTAGTAGAGAAGTGAATTGTTTACTGTTGATGTTCATAATCTTTTGTTAGTTGATGATGATGATGTCTAAGTTTGTTACATGTTTTGCAACGAAAATGTTGGTGTCCTGCACAGTGTAATGCAGTAAAAAAAATTCCAATGATGGATTTTGTTTTTGGTGTTATTGATTTAATAGATCTTTTCCTGAGGTGCTTCTAAGAAAAATTTTAATTGTGAAATTCAGTCATAAGGAATTGCTGATTGGCCTTTCCAAGTCTGGAGACTGTGCAAGGCTATTTTCTGGTCATATAGCACACTATTTGGTCTTCTGTTGCTCCCTTTTAATAGGATGTCAGGTACTCAGATTTTGTAATTAATTATTTGATTTAAAATAACTTTTCAGATGTATCAAGAGGTGCACATCAACTTCTCACTGATTTCTGTGTGCCTTTGTTGTCTGCAAATTTCTAACCTTTCTGCCTCCTTTAGGAGGCTCTTAATACATTAACAGACGATCCTGGCACTGTGACAGTTCATTAGGCTAAGATAAAAAAAAATAAATGCCAAGCATATGATTAATTAGGCTCCTAATGAGCTGTGTCTTTATGGTTAAGAGGTTTGCTTGGACCTTTATTTATTTTCTCTCTCTCTCTCTCTCTATATATATATATATAATGCTCTTTGCCCTTGTTTAGGAGACAAAAGACTGCCAAGGTCTGCTCTGAATGCAGGACGAGGGACACTGTATTGATCAAACTTTGTCCGTAACCGCAGTGAGTGGGGGCTTTCTATCAGGAGCTTGGTATCATTATGGCTACCACAACAAATGCTTTCCTACTGTAATAAAAAAACCAAAGCCCCTCACGCAACGCTTCTCTGCGCTCTGAGATTAATTGGCACTGTTCACAGTAATGACCCAATGACTAAATAGCTTCTGTTTTATGAGGGCTGCTCTAATGACCTAGAGCAACAGACTGCAGCATCATAACTGGCACCTATGGCTGGATTATACAAGTTATTCCCATCTTGTTGCATTTATTTTATGGATCGGCAATATTCACATGGATTTGATCACTGCATTATAGCTTCTGAGTTATAATGAATGTTCAGAGATATTTTGGATATTTTCATTCCTTATCCTTCACATAATACTATTTGGAATGTGAACAGAGATGGCATGTTAGCACTTCTAGGGTGCTTTATTAGACTGGATTGTTGCATTCATGTGAATGTGGTGTTTCTTTCAGTGAGTTAAAGGTCTGCAGCTCCTCAAGCAGTTGGACCCTGTCATTGCATATAAGAAATTAGCCCCAATATCAAAAGAATGGAAAAAATTACTGAAATTAAATGTGTGTGAGATCATATATATATATATATATATATATATATATATATATATATATATATATATATATATATATATATATATTATTGTTTTACATGTATACCAAGTAATATTAATAATGTATATTTATACATATCAAAAATGTTTACTATAGGTCATAATAATCAGTTCTGCTAGCTTGAAACTGTGAATCACACATCTAAAGATTCAGGGGTGAAGGATAATTTGTAAATAAGCCGTGGGAAAAAAAAAAAAAAAAAGTTTTGTTGCTTGTTCAATTTACTTAATACTAAAGCAACTAAATTCTAGAGCATTATGTCACAACTTGATCTCATTGTGTTCTATCTATTTAAATATATAAAATGGAATTTTAATTAATCCACTTGAAATAGGATTACATGAATACATTGTGGTGTTAAAATTGCATTGAAGAAACTTGGCAAGGGATGTCCACTTCCCAGCATGCATTGTATGGGTCTCAAAAGGGAGAGTAAATGTTATAATTAAGCATTATATTATGTGTTTTTGTGCAAGATGAATATGAACAAGGATAAGTGTTCGTGTTTAATATTTTGTTATCGTGAGATTTAAAAGAATTTCTGTTATGTTGGAATTTTGGGGGTACCATTATGGTGAAGAGTGGAGCTTGAGCTAACAATAAGGAAAGGTAAATGCTGCTCATTTCAATGATTGCATGCATTGTAAATGTTGTGCTAATCTGTATAGTTTCTAATCTACACACTGTAGTGTTTCCAACCTACATGTTTTGGAGCTTTTCCACTGCATGGTACAACTCTATTCTGCTTGCTTTTTTGGGGGTTTTCCACTGTGGATAGTACCTGGTACTTTTTTAGTACCTTGGTCAAGGTTCTAAATGAGACCAGCGATACTAAATGTGATGTCAAAACCTTGCAGATCACTGATTGGTCAGAGTCGTCACTGGATTTGCATCACAGGATGTCAACCCGTTAGTTTTAAAGTTAGCAACAGCGATGGCAGTTATCATTTGTTCATGTGACTTTCGAATTGTAAAAAGAAATGGCTGTATGCAAAACCACACCATGGTCAATAAATGAGGTGAAGATGTTCTTCTCGTTAGCAATGAACGAAACGACGCAAAATGAAAAAGTCTTTCAGGAAGACTGGCTGTTGGCCACACGGCTACCACCGGACCTACCAACAATGTAGGGAGAAGTTACAAAAAAAAACTTAAGTGACTACAGAACCATTAAGGACCAGCCAGAGTGGTTAAAATAGAGGAAAGTGGAAGTGGTTCAACCAAATGGACACTATTTATGGCAATAGACCTGCGAGCAATGGGATGGAGAGTGCTGGGAGTCCACAGTGGAGGATGGTACGTTTTGTTGCGTTAACTCTATATTCTGCTTGAAAGCTTTATTTAGTTGACCAGCTACAGGAAAGCTTGCTTCTAAAACAACCTGGCCAATTTAAAAGTTACACTTGTGTAAAATCACCATGCAACAACTACTTTATGCAGTAGAATGAGCTAGCAGCTAGAGGTTGTGTTATTGTTTATGGTCAGTAATGTTTGTCGCGTTTAAGATGCCAATGCAGTTGAGGCGGCACTAAACTGCAGTAGAAAAGTAAAGCGAGTCGAACTGTAACGTGCAGTGGAACAGTGCCAAATGTAGCACTCACTTTGACTTGTAAGAACATGATGTTAGAGAGACATTTTTATTTGTGTAGCACTTTTCACAACATCGTTTCAAAGCAGCAAGTTCTTCTAGACTTTTTGGCTTAATGAGTATATGAAATAAATCTGGAAGATTATTAGTGAAGCTACCTTTTGTGTGTAATTTCACAATGTGTAATTTTCAGTATTTATGTGAATATTGAAATTCACCAACAATTAAAGCTCTATCCACAGTAACTAATAAATCTGATTAATTTGCAAATTCACAATGGAAATCAGAAAACGGCCCGGTTGATCTATATACTGTAGCAAAAGCTAAAATACGTCAGAGATTATTTATTTGTATCTGGTGGTGTCACATTAAGCATTTAGTAGTTCAAAAGACAAACTTGTACCCTAAAACACCAAAAACTTCACTGTAAATTTCAGCAACACCTCCTCCTCAACCCTTCAGATGAGGCTCATGTTTATAACAGTAACATGGGGCAGTAGATTCATTTAAATTAATATATCCATCCATTAAGCCAGGTTTCAGTCAAACAGAGCACATCCAACCATGATCTGTAAGAATTGTATTTACAATTAGTGCTTTGGTTGAAAGATATCTAATGTTTAGTAGCCCTACCTTTATTTGATGTTTATATAATTGTTTTTATTTTCAAGTTTTACCATAACATTCGGATTAGCCAGTTTGTCTGCTTCCTGACTTGGTCCCCAGTTAGTCAAATACTGTCACTATTAAGACTGAGCTAAATTACTATAGAGGAGAGCGGCGCCTTTCCTGGAGGGATGGAATCCGTCTCACTTTAGCAGGTCAGGTCTACCCCAAAACTTTCCAAATTTTCTATAAATCCTATGCTACTCTCTGGACTCCACACAATAATCTACTTTAAACCTTGTCACAACGATAAACAGGGTGGGGACCAGGGCATAATGTCCTGACATTGTTTTTGCAAGTTCACACACCTCTTTAAAATGATCTCTAGTGATCTCTGACTGGCGAAGTCGGACATCGTTAGTGCTGACATGAATAACAATTTTAGAAAATCTACGTTTAGCATTAGCCAGCAATTTGTAAATTTTATCTGATGTCAGATACCTGAGCCCCCAAAATGCATTTAACAATAGTGGCTGGAGTCTCTATTTCCATGTTCCTTACAATAGAATCTCCTAATACAGGGCTCTTTCAACATGGCTGTCAGTGGGTGCATGACTTAGAGGGGAGAATCGATTGGAAACCCTAACAGGAATGGTAGAGTGGTATCTCTTTGCTGAGCAAGTATGCCACTGAGACGTCACCCAAACGCCCTGCTGGGGGGGGCTCTACATCCGGAACCAAAGTGTGTGTTGCACGCTGTTCTACCCACATCCAAAACAGTATCTACCGGCTTCTCTTTCTCACTGACCTCCACTAGCATTCGGATGCATGCCTCTAACTCATTAACCTTCTCCGTCTGCCTGACTAATTCCTTACATTTATCACATGTAAATCCCTCACTGCTGATGGAAGAAGCTGCAGTAAACATGTGGCATGCAATGCAGGAATCAATAACATGAGCGGATGCCATGACTTGCCGCAATTGTTTGTTGTTTTTGTTGTTATGGTTGTTCTTGAGTGGTGAGGGTTTGAGATCAATGTGAATCCCTTATGCAATTTGCTGTTGTTGTGTTGGTTCCTGATCAGCAGCAGTTTGAGACTGATACAATCTGTGTAAAACACAAAGGAGAAAACAAATGCCTGCAGTCGAAATGGGACACGTAGTCAAGTGGGAATATACACAGTTGAAACAGTAGAATAGCGGAAAAAACTAAGCACGCTATAAAATGGCAAAGGATAAAACAATGAGCGTAGAGGAATAAGCAATGCTAAGCAGGCTAGCAAGCTACAAACAAACAGACTTGTGCAGTGTGCTGGCAGCAACCTGAACATGAAAAAACTTTTGCTGACTGCTGACCCCTTCATTGTGAGCCGGGTCAGATCTCACAATGTCCTTTTTTAATGCCTTAACCCAGGGGTGACCAACCCTGATCCCTGGAGAGCTACCTTCCTGCAGAGTTTAGATCCAACCCTAATCAAACACACCTGAACCAGTCTTTAGGATTACTTGAAAATGACAGGCTGGTGTGTTGGAGCTAAACTCTGCAGGAAGGTAGCTCTCCAGGAGCAGGGTTGGTCACCCCTGCCTTAACCCTTCAAAATTGGGAAGTAAACTGGGCTCACTGGAAACCCTTGTATACAGCTGTTGAACGGTTGTATAAAAGGTTGAAGGTTGAGATTTATTTGAGTTGCATTGACATATCTAATTTTGTTGGGGTTACCCAATACAACTATGTTCTTTCTACACAAGGTGATTGTGTTGAGATTACATAGTAAATTTAAGAAATGAAAACTCATTTCAATCAAGTGGAACCACTTTTCAAGATTGAGTCAAGTTCAGTCAAAGAGCTATTTTTTTGAGTTTGGGTCAATAAATCATATGAGATTATTTAGGCTTTCCAGTATTATATTTTGTAAACAAAGGTACACCTTGTAATATTATGATTTTATAAAAACTGTTTCTCTCTGATCTCTTGAAGTAATAGTAATTTCCGGTAATTACAACTTAAAGCTAGCAGAGTGTGTGAATAAGGCATTGCCATATATCACATTGTGTGAACTTGATCTGGTGAGACAATGCTTGCCTGTCTGGCAGAGAAGATAGAAATGAAAGGGATCACCTACCGCTCAAATTGCACAGCATTTCGGTCAGAATACTATTGGAGTCAAGTTTATTTGTTATCATTTTATACAGTTATATATTCATTTATTTCTCTGACTGCTATATTTCTCTCTGCAATCTTCTGAATTTACCTGCCAAAAGTCTTTATTTTCTTAAACCAATGTATGTGGATAATAATACTTTCCCTTAAAGGTTAAAATAATAGAGAGAATAAGGTTTCATGGACTTTAGATCTGAATGCCATATGTGGGAAATTTAAGCTCATGGGCTGTTGTTGACTAGCATTCTACCACATGCAGACTCTTAATTTAGACTCCAATACTGTCAACCTTGGCCTGGAATGTGCTCCCTGACCTTATTATCTGAAAGGAACTGTTCTGGATGTTTGCAAGAGGGGGGTTGAATGATTTATCCAGGCTAACCTACAAATGGCAAAGTGAAGCTGGTTGGCTGAAAGAAGTGGCATTCTTTTTGGGAAAAAATTAGTCCCAGGGGGAATGTTGGCCCAGAGAACAATGCTTACTTGTGTGTGTATATCGACCTCTTGTGGTTCTATATTATACCACTCTGATGAAAAGTGATTACTTCAACTTATGCTGTAATGTGTGCAGGAGCATTGGGAGTCTGCTCATTGATTTAGAGAAGGTAGACATCAGTCTGCATTGACATTTGATTTGTGTAAGCAAATACTATCTGTATTTTTAAAAAGAACATTCCCTCAGTTTACACTAACTAAAAAGTTAACATGCATTTTCTTCCACCATTCAGCTTATTTCACTGAATAAGCTGACAACGTGTCTGGTCATATAAATGCATTAAACAGCTTTACTTATTGGGGTAAGGTAATAAATGGTTTTAAGGGATATTCCGGGTTCAATACAAATTAACCTTGACAGCATTTGTGTCATAATGGAAGTGAATGGGGCCAATCCGTAAACGTTAAAATATTCACGTATTCAAAAGTATAGCCACAAGACTTCAACAATATGCATGTTAACATACTTTTAGTGAGATAAAATCACTGCTAACCTTTTCTGTGTAAAGCTACATCCAATTTTACAACTGTTGCCATGACGACATAATGTTGTAAACCCCAAAATGACGATCTAAATCGCTTTACAGCTCAATTAATACACCAGTTTTAACATAAGATTTAATGTATTACCAGCTTTCAGTTGTATGGAACAGAGAATAATCTGATGATTTCAGATGTCATGTAAATGTGGTTTTCTTGCATTGTGTAGCAGGACAAAGGATGACAGACAGCAATTACAGGTAATTCTATACCCCAAAGGAGCTTTTATTGCACAAATAGTAGAAAGTTGTGCGAGCTGGTGAATATAATCAAACTCTGCGGCTGTGGTGCTTTCTTGGATCTCTCAGGTGTGTTGAGTGAGCTGAAGCAATATTTCTTTGGCAATAGAGGTGCAGGCTTCTAATCCCTCTGTCCTGAAATATAAAAGAGAACACTGCATTAGTTTCTAACTTGAAGTCTCAGATCCTCCTCCTATTCCTATTGTTTCAGCATTTATATCCCTGCCAACGATTAGTGACAGGTGTGCATAATCAGCCTGTTCCACCACTTTCTGATTGATCCTCATTGTGGTCTCCAAAGGCGACTCTGGTACGATTGGGGTACTCGCCACATGTTGAGAGATTTTTGGAAGATATGGGTGCATATTGAAGTGCATGTAAACACTCTCATTTTCAGTGTTCAGGTGCCTATACTGACACTTCATGATACATTCCTTTAATCTGTTGTTAAAATTGTGAATCTTGTTTGTGGATGTCAAACGTGTTTAGTCCAGACTGAGAGGGTTGTGAATACATTTTAATAATTAGATTTTTGTCTATGATACAGCTATTTTGCTTCAGATTTTGTTGACTTTGGCTAGCTCCGTTATGACTGAATGAATTTAAGATTAATTTAAATTATTTTTCTAAGATCCAAGTGTGTGAATTAAGCTTTTGGATTATTCGCATTCATTAGTAAAAAACTAATTAACAGCATTATCCTATACAAGAAAAAGTCAGGCCTCAAAGGCAGACATCACCAGAGGTGTTCTGGCATTACCTTTATCATTGCACGGTAGGGCAGTTTGGCCAGCCCATCTCCCTGTACATTGAGTCTTGCATGAAATACAGGCTAACCCTACACTCAAGCAATTAGCCCCATTCACAACACCATTTTGACTGCCAATTTGTCTATTATGGAACATAATGCAGAGGGTTGTTGGCAAGCACCCAGCACACTAATGGAATTGCCAGAGTGTTTTACTTTGTGCTGTCAAGTCACCAAGTTAGCCAATGGTAATTGAGTGTGTCCTGTAGCCGCCACATGTAGGAATCACTAAGGACCTTTGGCCTTGCCATGTTATGACATCAGGGCACACTTTAGACTCAAAATAGGAGAGTGTATGCAATGGTTAGATAGAGAGAAAATTTATTAGATCAACATCATATTTAACATCTGGCATTTTCCTGAATGATTCCATGAAAGCAAAATGAGAGTTTTGTGGCTTTTAGTCCATGTGTGCATGTTTTGAGGTCATCTACACTGATCAACCACAACATTAAAACCAACTGCCTAATATTGTGTACAGCCTTTGCAGTGTCTTTTTGGAGCTCAGGCTGCAGCTCTCCTTCTCTGTATCTCTGCAAATCTATTCACTATTTGTCCTGTAGTTAATTAAGAGTCAAAGGGTACTCATTGTTGCCATAATGGTTGAGTCTAAGGCTGCTGCCACAAATATGTGCAAATGTCAGGATGCATGCAGTCTCACTGCTGTCAATTATGGTCTAATAAATGTTTGGCTGATATTTTAAAATCATTGCCAATGGCAAAGTGCTGCACCACTTTGCCAGTGTATGTTCATAGTTACTAGATAAATACTTTGATTAGGGTAAATTCAGTGCAAATCATCCTCAGCATCCAACATAGAAATACAAAAACACATTTGGTCCACTAAATGGAAGCAAAACCTGACCCACAAAATCACAATTTTGGCATCCCAGAGGACCGGTGCATTTTCTTACATATAATAGGCTGAATCAGTAAAGCATTGTCTTGCATGCATGTTGCAACATGTTTATGTCATGACAAACACAAAAGCTACCAAGATCTTATTTTGTATAGTTAGGAGCTGTTAGACTGAAAGTGACATGGCAGGTTGAGCACTTACGTCTGCTGTGCAGTGTCACTTTGAGAATTTTATCGAACGGGATGTCAGGGGGGAAGATAGCTGCTCACTGCTCTAACTAAAATGGATGCTGTTAGCACTTTACCAAAACTATGTCTCCGTGTCATGCACACTTGACCTACAAGGATTGTAGGACACCAACGAACAACATAAATATAAAAATAGTGCTGTTATTACTGTGTCAATACACGTATTGCCTTACATTGTTTTAGGGCATATTAGCACATATTATTAGATACATGTATTTATCAGAGTGTGAGGTGCAGGGCAGTCTTACTCACTTTTGGTTGCTGGAACACCATGCTTTTGGAAAGCTGGAAAGCAATGAAAAACCTACAATTTGGATAAATACCCTTTGAGTTGCCACTTAAGCCTGTCAGACTGAGAGCTGGTCCTTCAAACATGATTAGTAAATGGCAACACAGGTAAAAGCAAGGCAGAGGTCTTATGTTTTTACAGCTGAATCTTTCATATTATGAGTCCAAAAGAGACTGGAATAAAGTGGTTACTCTTTTGTTTCATCCATGGGCATTTAAAAAAAAAAACATAGAATCTTAATATTAATCATGTAGCATAGCTGTAAAGTCAACCCCCCAAGAAGGTTATATCTGATCAGTGGCTATTTAACCAGTTGTGAGGTATCCTTTATTTGATTTAAAAGTCTGTAGAAACATCAGAGGCAGTTTGATCAATATCCACAGCAGTCATTTTCACCAGATTGTCACATCTCTGATTGTCCCAGTAATAGCAAGCTGAATACAGTAGCTCATTATTTGATAAAGAGGTCAACCTTGAAGATCTCTGCCATCATGTGGTCAAACAGCACAATGCATGTTAGGCATTATTTGGCCTGCAAGAGTTAAATGGTTAGTTCACCCAAAAATGAAAATCCTCTCATGATTTACTAACCTTTAAACCATCCCAGATGCAGAACTGAAGTGAAATTTTTTATAAGCACATTTCAGCTCTTTTTGACTATACAATGCAAGTAAACAGGTGCCATTAGAATGCTGGCAATTTGACAGTCCAAAAGTGGTATTTAGTCAGCATAAAAGTAATCCACATGACTCCAGTTGATCAATTAATTTGCTCTGAAGCAAATCGATAATTAAAATGTTTTTAACTTTAAATCATTGTTTCCGCTCAGCTCTGTATTGCTGTTTGAAATGACCTAACTCTCGCGTGACATTCGTCCCTTGATTGTATACAAAGTGCATACTTCTGACTTCTCACATAAACGCGCCATTGCACTTACGTCACTGATGTGTCGGCTGCTGGCAGGAAGCCTTGTTACAACTTTTAGATCCTCTATATTGTCAAGTTGGATCGGGTTTCTCCCCTTTTCTCCCCAGTTTAGCATGCCCAATTCCCAATGCAGTCCTCATGGTGGAGTAGTAGCTCGCCTCAATCCGGGTCGCAGAGGACATTTCTCAGTTGCCTCCGCATCTGACTGTCTGAGACAGTCAATCCGTGCAACTTATGTGGCTTGTTAAGTGCGTTACTGCGGAGACCTGGCACGTGTGGAGGCTTCGTGCTATTCTCTGCAGCGTGAGAACCACATTATAGCGACCACAAGGAGGACTCTACCCACCCTAGCAACTGGGCCAATTTGGTTGCTTAGGAGACCTGACTAAAGTCACTCAGCACACCCTGGATTCGAAATTGCAACTCCAGGTGTGGTAATCAGTGTCTTTAATTGCTGAGCTACCCCTTATCGATTTATTTTTTACACAAACCTTTCAGTTTGCTTTGGAAGACATAAATCGATCAACTGGAATCAATGCGGATTATCCTGCATTGTATAGACTAAAAGCTGAAATGTGCTTAGAAAAATCTTCTCTTAGGTTCTGCTGAAGAAGGAAAGTCATACACATCTGTGATGGCATAAAGGTATCACAGATAAGTAAATCATGTAAGGATTAACATTTTTGTGAGAACAACCTGGAGAGAACATAAAGATCTTGTTAATTAAGCTTATACATTTTTTTCAATATCAAATGTATTTATAAATATGAAATATACATAGAAGAGCATTCACTCAAAAAATGCGGCATTTTATTTATTTTTGGCATAATTTTTTTTTTTTATCCTCCTATTCTGATAAAGTAGGGCTGCTTTGCTGTTTGCGGTCATTTTTGACCAAACACGTAACAGTTGTAACTATTTTTTTTTTATTATTTTTTTTTAAAAGAACAAAAAAAATAAATTCCCTGAAGTGAAACCAATAAATTTTTTTTTACATATAAATGAATTGATTTCACCATAAAATTTCAAATTAATGTAACTTCACTACAGTAAATACCTAGTTGAAAGAAGAAAATATGAGCATGTGTCCTGTATAGAGGGCAGATTGCTGCCATCTGGTGAAAATATAAACATAAAATGACTTGAAAATCATGCTATGATTTTATATTGTTATGTTTATATTAATAATAGCCAGTAGATGGCTGCAGTGATCTATGCAGCCACATATTGTGTATAATTCAAAATTGTATCACAATTTATGCATTTGCATTTATATTTAGACATTATTAAACTGTTATTAGTCAAAGTTTAGCATTTGTTTTTTGTAACTGTTTTGAAGTGTCAGTTTTTGCTATGTCACATTATGCTTGCAGTCAAACCTGACTTGGTGTTACAAAGAGAAGACATAAAATAATCATTTTGTTACCAATCATTTATTTCAAACATGAAAATTAGATAACTTGAAGTAAACTAATAATAATGTGCAGAAAAATAAACATTAATGAACAGTGAAAATTAAATTAGGGTATAAAACAGTAGACTCAGACTTTTTGTTGTTCTGTGTGTGTGTGTGTGCTACATTGTGAGCGTGTTATGGTCTCACCCCCTCATTTATGTGTGTTTGTTTGCTCTGCATTTTGTTCAGTTTTTGTGTGTGTGTGTGTGTGTGTGTGTGTGTGTGTGTGTGTGTGTGCATATTGTAAAGTCTCACTCCTTCATTTCTGTGTGTTTCTGTGTGACTGATTTATATATTGTATTTGAGAAATAAAAAAATTGCTCTGTTATTTAGTCTTCCCCATTCATTTCCTATAGTCTGTTTTTCTTCATCGACTTTTCGAATAAAGGTCTAATTTATATATATATATATACGTTTTTGTGTGTGTTCAGATGGGTCAAAGTCACCGCTCAAGATAAGCAAACCATTTTTATTACATCAGGAAAAAATAAATTCGGTAACAAATTGCCAAACAGAATAGGAAGATTAAGAGATTAACAATTCAGTTTCATAAAAAAATGTATGTTTAAATTATGTAATGTTTAACAAAATTATGTTAATAAACTAAATACTTAGTAAAGTAATTTTTTTTTTCATTTACTTATTGTAATTTATAAACTCAGTTATTAAACTGAAATTACTAAATCTTAAAATACATATTTTTTTATGTGTTATCTGTTAATTCTTAAAAGTAATCTTAGATAAAAATCCTTAATTTCCTTTAATTTTCATTGTAGCTGTCTATCATAAGCTATTCTAAAGCTAAACAACATAAATACATACCTGTAGCTTTTTCTGATTGGTTACATATTTGTTTTGTCTAATTAACCCTTAATATAATAAAAGACCATTCGAGACATACAAAGCCACCAGACATGGCTTTAATTCATATTTGGCCTTTTTTTGGCATATATTTTTGCTACTCTACTTTTTTTTTGATTGATAAAGTTCTATTACAGCAGTCAATCGCTTCTCACTTTTTTTTCTGAAGTGGGAAGTGTAATTTCTAATACTTTTAACTTTCAACCCAACAGATGTGTTTAAATTACAAAAATGTCTCCTTGTCCAAGACATATTGCTTGACCTTTTAGTTGACTTGTTTTTATAGCAGTCATCCACAAAACTCTGAATTCTAGCTGAACTCTGGCTTGGCCATTCCATAATACTTCTCTGCTTTTTCAGGCCAGTTCTTGCTATGTGCTTTGGGGTATTATGCTACTGGAATAGGAATTTTCAACCAAAGCAGACTTCCAACTGACAGAATAAGGTTCTCCTTGTGGATTTGCCTGTATTCAGCTCTTCACACGGCACTCAGTTTCTCCTGCTGAAAAGTCCACAGCATGATGCAGCTTCCACCATACTTGATGGATCAATAATGCTACCTGGATGTTGGGCTGTATTTGGTTTGCTCCAATCAAAGCACTTTCAAGTCAGGCCAAAAAAATAAAAAATGTAAAAATTAAATGTTTGACAACAAGGCTTTTTAACAAAAATATTACAGTTTTTTTCCACATGGCTTCAACAAACTTCTGATTTGACTCCGTGATGGCCTTTCTCTAAAATGTATTTATTCAAACCACTCTGCCAAAGACATTGTTGATATCTGTATAGTTTTTTGCATTTCAGTCAAAGAACTCAGTCAGCTAGACTTTTTGTCACATCAGTTGCCCTTGTTGCCTGTTTGCTCAATTTAGTAGGACAGTCTGATCTTAGCAGTATCTGGATTGTGTCATGTTTACCATTTTGCTTCAATGGACATTATGGTGCCCCTTGAGAGGTTCAAAGCTTTGTCAACCTTTTTATAACCTTATCCAGATTTTCTCAACCAAACAAGTTCATGATGAAGTTCCAAAAGCAGCTCTTTGGTCTTCATGAAAGCAAGATTGATCATATTTGCTGTAAAGTCAGTGATGTTTATGATGCAATCAAGGAACTGAGCATGGATTTATAATTAACTTGACTATAAATGTAAGCTGTTATGTATATTTAGTGTGCTCAAACAAGCTGAATTAATATATAACAGTAAACCTGCAAAAGTTAAAATCCTTTGTTGTTTGGTAATTGTTGAGTGACAATGGTAAACTGGTGGCATAATTATTGGTGTTTGTGTCTCATCTTTGATTACATTTGATTTAAAATCTAGATTTGTTACTGTTTGTTACATAAGGTTAAGTACTTAATAATGCAGTTTGCTTGTGCTTTTACAGATTGTATTGTGCGGAATATGTATGTGTATAGAATGTGTTGTTAAGCGCATTCCATTAGATCTGTGCCCATTTTACTTCGCTTTAGTTCTGGCCTTTAAAATATGCACTGGATCATATTTTGCTGGCCTCTTGTGGTTGATAACAGCCATTACGCTCATAGACAGTCAAACATTACAAAGAAGGCCCTGTCCCAAATGGCACCCTAAGCCCTTGTGGTCCTCATTTGAGTCCAGCCTTTGGTGACTAAGCGACTGCAAACTGATAGGGCACTATCAGAGATTATTTAGCAGAGATGGGCCACTTCTATTAAAATGAATTTGAGAAATTGGAATGGTCAACCAAGGCACTCTGAGCACCCAACTGTCAACGGATATAGAAAGAAAGTCTCGCTTTACAGTTAAAAGATCCAATCACCTTTTAGATACAGACATCACCTGTCAATAAACTCGTAACGCTTGCATATTAGCTATACAAGCAGGGAAAATTGTGTTTTTAGCGTAATATGAGGTGAAGAATCAATCTTTGATCATAATCTTGACCAACCGTAATTGAGATTTTAGTCTTTCTCCATTCAAGACAATAGCTGCACTGGCATGACTGGAAATAGCCTTGTAATAGCGTTCAAAAGATTGCCGACTTTCTAGAAAGATTTTGGGCACTAGTCAGCAAGTCCTTGAGGGTGCATGAGTTATTAAAGTGTGCATTTGGGACAGACTTCAACAAGATTATTGCATTTTCATACATTACATTTTTTATCATATACAAGATATTCATATGCAGTTTTATCAATTATTATTTGAAAAGTCATGACACTGATAGATTGGGAAAAGGAACACCCTTTATCTCTTGGAAATGTGTTATTTATTGAATATTTCCAAGCAACACACTAACAATAAAGCATTAGGGAATTTAACAAAGAATATCTCAAAAAACAAAGCACACATATTTCAACAACAACAACAATCCCATCTTTTTTTAAATGTTTAGAGAACAAATTAATTAGATTCAGACACCTGGATGGTTGCATGCAGGTAATTAAAATAGTCAAATGTATAGAAGAACTTATGTCACACACCACCATATATCACAAAAATCACTTCTGCGGGTATATACATCGCTGATAGACTGAATGTTCATATATCAATAAATATTCAAGCTACAGCATATGTGCAGGAACGTTCTCTCTCAAGTTTTAATGCTTAGAGATGCACAATAATAATAAAATCCTCTATGAAACAATGATGGCAAAGGTTTAGTGTTATATTACTTACCTTTAAGAACATAAAACTTCCTCAGGAAAAACTATTTCATAAATACAGAATAGAGGCAATTCTATCTCGGGAAAACTGAATAAAAAAACGTTTGAACCAATTATACTCATAAGACTAAAAAGTGATACTATATACACATGAAAAGCCAAAAATTGATTATTGAAATAATGAATATGCTATTGACATCGCCTCATCAGCCATGTTTTTTCCACCTGCACAGAAACTCCAGTTCGCTGTGATTGGTCAAGAGGATCAGCAGGATTACTGTTGGGTAGTAGTCCGCTGTGGAGCTTCCACTGATGCGGCCTCAGCCGAGTGGAGCATTGAGGGTGCAAAGGGGTCGCTCATGAGCACCCCTCTGAGTGCCAAACATATGTGAAATGGGACACTCTATGGTCTTCGTGGGAACATGCAAATTAATGCCACAAGGCCGCAAGTCCACATAAAGTGTGCTATTTGGGACAGGGCCAAGGTCTCTGATTAGAAAAGCTACCCACAATCCCACATGATGAATATTTGTCCTCTGTCAATCGAATGCTTCTTAAAGGGATAGTTCACCCAAAAATGTAAATCCTCTCATTATTTACTCACCCTCATACCATCCCAGATGTGGATGATTTTCCTCCTTCTGCTGAACATAAACAAAGAGGTTTAGAAGAATATCTCCAATTTCACTTTCATATTCTTTGACATTTTGAGATTTCTTTGAGATTTATGGTAAACAAGACATTAAACATTGATCTGTTTCTCACCCACACCCATAACATCGCTTCTGAAGATATGGATGAAATCACTGAAGTCTTATGTGATTTTTGGAGCTTCAAAGGTCTGATCACCATTCATATTCTCCTAAAAATCTTCATTTGTGTTCTGCAGAAGAAAGAAAGTCTTAACACATCATGGATAGCAGGATAATTTTTATTTTTGGATGAACTATCCCAAAGCTGTGTGCTTTGTACACTGCGAAAGAGACCACACCATACACACAAATGTGTGCACATACTTTCAGTGATGTCACTGCACAACACACGTCAAATCAGTTAGTGCTTTCCTTGTGAATATTACAGTAATGAGCCTTCCCCTTTCATCTGTTGAATGAAACTGCACTACACGGATCAATTATCAGCACAGCTCAATGGATAGAGCAGCACGAGCTCAGCACAGGTGTGGTAATTGGCGGATCATTATAAACAGCGCTAGACGTTACCCAGATCAATTATCAACACAGCAGAATGGAAAGACAAGGGGTGTGCGAGCGTAGAGAAGGTGCGTTAACTGATGGACTGCACAGATCATTATCTACAGCTTGATACCACCCGGGCCAGTTATCAACACAGCAGAATGATAGAGCAGCACGAGCGCAGTGCAGGTTAGGTAATTCGCGACCATGGTAAAGTTAATTTTATGTTTGACATTTGTTTGACATTCAGAATAAAACCCATTTAACTCTCTGCATAGTTCAAATGAAGAAGCGAAAACAACTTAGATATGCATAAACAGATGTCCTTAGTGTACCACATAGCTTACATTAAAAAATAAATAACTAAATAAATTATATAAATGTAAAATATTTAACACTGCACAACACTAAAACGGCTTAACACAATTTAACACTAAGAGAAAATAAACTCTCATTAGTGTTAATATTTCACTAATGTTGAGTTGATATACACTTTAATAGTAAAAAATGAACTGAGTAAAAGGCCAAGTTGAAACTCCTAAAAAGAAGTCTTGTGCTATGTAGAGAATAATACTGAGTAATGTGAAGTTGGTTGGACATCTTTAGGTCAAACAGTCATATCGTTTATTGGTTTTATATGGATAACAAATTATCTATAAAAATAGTTAAAACCCCAAATAAGAAGGCTTGTGCTATGTAGAGAGTTTTTTTTTAAGTTGGTTTGACATCTTTAGGTCAAACAGTCATAGAGTTTAATATAATTAGAATACATTTAGATTTATAAATGTTTTAGAAAACATATACAATGTATATTCCCCAAAAGGGAGTCATAAAAGGGATATTTTTCTAAGTATTTTAAAATTGTTGTGATGTCCTAACTTCAAATGGTTAAATTGTTTAATGTATTTATAGAGCTGATAAACTTGGTATGAAAACAATACATGTTTTGTGGTATAATAAGGAGAGGGGCATAGATTCCAGGGGGGATTGGGGGAGGTAACCCCCAATGATCAAAACAAGCAAGTACAGACCCCCTCTGATCAATGGAAACATGTAAATGCTTCATGTTGCAGCCCCCAAAGTTCAAGCCAAATCTATGCCCTTGACTAAAGACATCTGTTTATGTATGTCTCAGTTGTTTTCGCTTTTTTATTTGAACAATGCAGAGAGTTAAATGGGTTTTATTCCGAATATCACACGAATGTCAAACATAAAATAAATTTTACTGCAATTAATTTGAGCATTGGTCTAAACCGAACTAACTATTTTAAATGTGCTTCTGAACCAGTGAAATGCACGGTGGAGATCACAAACCAGTTTGAATGCGGTATAGAATTGTCTGTTGCAACTCATATGTATCATTGATGAAACTAGTTTAAAATAAAAAGCCCCCACATTCTAAAGGAAAACATAAATAAGAAGCATTTTCAAATCTCAGATCACAACACATACAAGCATTTACCATGAATGTACTGTTTTATCCATGGTATTTGTTGCAGAAAAAGTTTCTAAATCTATTGAGTCTGCTGTTTTTTCATTACAAGAATGCTAGTTCCCCTTCTGTGACTCACTTGACGTTGTGTCGAATGAAGTGACACAAGGAGTCTTCTTGGGATGCCTAACGTACCACTGAAATTGAGAAAAGGCCAATGTCAAATTGGCAGACAGAAATTGAATGCCCCGCCCCGGACATACGGCTATAAAGGGAAGCGGGGCAGCGTCTGTCAGTCAAAATTTTTTCTTTGCAGCCGAACGGTTGCGCAACAGCAAAGCTGAGTTCACCACTGTTCCACTCACCTCTGTTGGCAAGAAGCACTGCTGTTGGATCTGCGGCGCATTTCCAGCTGGCATTCTCTCTATCTGCACGCTGTGCAGTTCACGCCCCTGGGCACTTTGACAGTGCTCTCATTGCCTGAAAGAAACTAAGAGTTTATTTCTTCTAAAAGAGTTTGTGTTCCCACTCATAAAAGAGCAATACACAGCAGGCATTGAACGTACTTTTCAGGACGCATCTTTTTAAAGATGTCTTTCCGCCTCTGTGCAGTTCCTGGATGCGGTTGATTTCTCTCCACTTCTGACAGTCATGTATGGTTCATGTTCTGAGTGCGATGAACATAGCCATAGCAACATTGCGGTCGTGGCTTCCTTTTCTCATGAGAGAAAGCCACTTCAGCCGGCCCCGCATAGTTCCTTCTTCCCACGTGATTGAGGACGACCCGGCTGGCGATGAAGGTGATTTTGGGATGATGACGGGCTTGGTTTCGCCGGGTAAATACCCACGAAGCACCCGGCCCTGGCACGCTTGCTTGCTTCCGACTGAGCTCGGGGTAAGTGCGGCTCGCCTCGCGGCTAGCCGCCATTCTTCCTTGAGCCCCCAAAATTGGATGACGACATCGCCCCCATCTCCCAGCTTGGCCTCTTCGGCGACACCGTCGACGACTTCGCCCAGCAGTTTTCGTCAGTGAAGAAGCAAATGGAGGCGATACCCCACATCTTGCCACGGCGCCGCTAAACCAGCGTGCTCCAGTTGAGCTAAAGGCCCTCTCCCTGAAGACGGCCCTCCTGATCGCGTTAGCCTCCATCAAGAGGGTTGGAGACCTGCAAGCATTCTCTGTCAGCGACACCTGCCTGGAGTTCTGTCCGGCACATACTCACGTTATCCTGAGGCCGTGACCGGGCGACGTGCCCAACGTTCCTACAACACCCTTCAGGAACCAGGTCGTGAACCTGCAAGCAAGCTGCCCTGGGAGGAGGCAGACCCAGCCCTCTCTATGCTGTGTCCTGTACTTGCTTTGCATACCTATCTGGACCGCATGCAGAGCTCTAGATGTTCTGAACAGCTTTTTGTCTGCTTCGGCGGAAAAGGAACGCCATCTCCAAACTGAGGCTGCCTGCTGGGTCGTTGACAATATCTTTACCAGATTTTACAATCTCAGGGTTGAGTCGGTCTCATCCTGTGTTGGGGGTTCCCTCTTTAGGCTGGACCTACCACTGTGCCACTCCCACGTACGGCTTCACAACCCTCGTGGTGTATCTGCCACGCCTGTGCCTTATTCTCAATTCCTCAATGCAAAATCCTGACTGACAGATACTGCCCCGCTTCCCTTTATACCTGTATGTCCGGGGCAGGGCATGCAAATTCTGTCTGCCAATTTGACATTGGCCTTTTCTCAATTTCAGAGGTAAGTTTAGCGTCCCAAGAAGACCCCTTGTGTCACTTCATTCGACACAACGTCTCATTCCCTCCCTCAGGGAACGGAGGTTACGACAGTAACCATGACGTTCTTTATATAGAAAATATAGTTACTAATCATGGTAGTGAGGAGCCATGCATGGATTTCCCAATGGTTACTGTGAACTTATTACAAATATAATTGTTAAAACTATGAATACTATAAAAGAACTATGGTACATTTTCATAATTATTATGGACCAAGCTATCAGTTTTCGATCTGTATAAAATCTGTTCTCCTCTAATGCTTTCTGATTTTAAGAAAATTTAAGTTGTTTTATTTGCCTTCAGAAATTCCAAGAGATGACTTTAGTTTAATCAGTAGGAGCCTGATGAAAGGAATCTGAAAAAAGACCCAACTTAGTTAGACTCAGAATATTTCAATTAATAAAAATTAGGTGTTCTTTTTTTCCTGCAGATGTTACTGTTGTTAATTTTAAGGTTGCATCCCAACCTTAAAATCAATGCTTTACTGTGAAATGTGTATTTCAATGCACATATAATGTAATATTATTGGTTATTGCATGGGTGCTACCAAAGCAGGAGCTGGTGCCACATTCTCAACAGGTCCTTTGAGGGCACAAATAAACCCTGATGTGGCCCAGGCTGAAATTGAGTTTGACACCCCTGTTTTAAGATATTCCTTGACCAACGCACGTTAATACAGATCCGGCGTTGCAGGCTTGTGGACACGCATAACCGCACCGTTGCTAAAAAAAGATCTTAGGAGAAACACTGCAATCACATGGGTAAGAACGAGTCAAGACACTTAACATGCCCTCTTCACATAGATGTTTAGCTTTCATTCAACGGTTTCACTGGCTTCTTATTCAAACAGGACCGTTCACCCTCAGTGCCACAAAGCTTTTTGGGACTGAAAGAGCTACCCCTAGGTACCCACACCAGAACCCTGTGACCTAGATGAGATTGCTCTCCTAACCCTTCGGTTGAGAGGCTCCCAGACTAAATGGGGTGAACTGAACAAAGGAGGACTGCAATATGCTTGGGCACAAAGGGTTGATGAAGTTGGGGGAAATGAGTCGTATCAAACTGTCCGGACCACGCAGAGCTGTGGTTTCTGCCAGGCTGCTCCAGGCATGACCCTAGGACCTGGGAAAGGGCAGTATTCACTTGGCGACCATAAGAGGGATGTGTTAGTGGTTATATGAGTGTGTATGTATGATTCTGTGTGACATAGAAAGTAAATGGGGTGGATATGGGTGGGTGTGATTCTCATTAAAGTCTGCTGTCCTGATCACAGTGGACTTTATAAGCTGGGTCTGATAAAGTGGCTGCAAGGCAAGTCTTTCAGACTGGTATTAATTTTACATATACTTAAGAGATCCTATACATCTTTTATCTATTTCATTATCTTTGCTGTCTGTTATTTAGTGTAATACATTTCATGCTAGATTCATGCAGCAGTCAAGCGAACACCATATTCCATCCTATTTCTGTCTTCGTCATTATCTGTATTCTCTATATCTGTAAAATGGATAAATGAGACACTTTTTTGAAGGCTTATTTCCAATTACATCTTTTTCATCTAACACCTCTAATATATGAATATGGATAATTATAACTTAAAATCATTAATACAGTTTACTTTTATATACTCAAAAATTAAGTATGGTTCATGCAAAAAACTACAACAACAATAAAAAAAAAAAAACATGTTCAGTATGTGTAAATTTTTTTTACTTGATTTGGATTTTACTGTAGCAAGAATTTTCAGTTTTTTTAAAGATTTTTCTATTTATATGGATAGGTGTCCAAAACCAATTTAAATGCTCACCGATGTATAACCAACTCTTTTTCTTTAAACTAATCACATTTGCTATCTCCAGCTGTGAATGCAAATAACAACACTAGAGGGCAGGGTTGCACAGTGAATCAATTAATTTCAATGTCACTTACTCGCACTGCTTTTTGTCTGGAGGACATCCAAATGAGAATGCTGATGGTTTTTCATATTTGAAGAAATTGGCCTAAATGTTACTTAATCAGGTACCACATGACACACAGAAGCCTTCCACAGGAAAGCTTAATACATGCTTTGTAGTTCATTAGACAGCATCTTATTTTAATGGCATTAGACAAACGATCCAGAGTTGCGCATGAAGAACTGAACAGTTGGTGCGTAAAACACAATGACGTTAACAATCAACAGATAATTTTTTGGATCATGAATGGGTTATTTTGAGTAGAAAATTAACTTTGGACTAAACAAAACAAGAAGTTGCCAAACAAAACAACAAAATCAACAAAAAAATGGGTGTAAATAAACTTGCAAACAGTGAAACTATGCAAGTTCATTAATTATTCAAGCCTGATGCATGCTGGGCACATCAGCTTCGAAAAGTTAAGTACAATATACTTTGTACAATACACTTGATTTGCCTGTACTTGCTTGTTATGATTATTGGGGGGTTGCCTCCTCCCATCCCACCTGGAATCTATGCCCCTGTATATGTGTGTGTGTGTGTGTGTGTGTGTGTATATATATATATATATATATATATATATATATATATATAAAATGTATGTTTCATGTATAATTCCCTGTGCTCCCCAATGATCAATTATCTGTTCCATATAGATGTAACTATGATGTAAATAAAGGGAAAAAAGTTAGAAATCTTCTAAAGGCATATGGTTTATAGCAAGGACTGCACTGTTCTTCTTTATATTATATATTAAGAAGGGCAAAAAAGAATGTCATTTTTGGTTTTGTCAGATGTTTTGATTTATCATATAGTTTCTTTGTTCTTTAAAATGTTTTTCCTCTATACAGGGAATCATGAATCAGTGTAATATTTATTTCACTTTTACTTGTATCCTTATGGATTGTATAGATCAGAGAAAAACATGACTTGCATATCTGTTTCATATAGTGTGCACATTAGTGTGTTTGTATGAACATGCTTGTATGCTTCAGTTCTTTAACAATAATTCTAGCCCAGTTAAAATGCAGAGCCTTAGTTTCTCCTCAACACGCAACATTGGTTGCAGTATACTGCTGAGATTTCATGTGTGTATGAGTAATGCTTTTGGGCAGTGTGTTCATGGTGCTACATTTGTGAGGCCGCCCGAGGGTGTGAGGTAAGCAGAGTGCTAATGCAAAGCACCATGGGATTTTCAGGAACAATGTAGCGACATAAACAAGCTGTCAAGCACTGTGACATTGTTCTCTCAAAGCATTTAAAAACAAAAGTAGGATCACCTCAGGTAGCACACACAAACTCTCTCTCTCTTTCTCTCTCTCTCCCTCTCATATCTTATTGGTACACCTTTCTTTTTCATTCTCTGCTGCACACATTGCACTAATAAGGCATGGTGTTCTTTCTTAATGGAACCTGAACTAAAGAGAGTTTTCTGTTAAGGTATAAAGGGCCCTCAAGGCAAGAAGGCATTAGTCTATTTTGAGAAGGTGAATTCTAAATGACATTATTAGGGATGAGTCCTGCCACCTTTTGCTCTTTGGCTCAGGGGAGTAAACCACCTCTTTCATTAGATGGGTTATAAGGCATTTCTTCTTTGGAAAGGGCTACATAATGGCAACAAAACCAATTTAACACATGGACCATCAGCACATTTTTGTGTTGTTTGAGTTAACAAGGTTTGCCCAGAACCTGCTGCAACAGTGCAATTGAAAAGTGTAGCCTACATTAGACCAGCTTTTGACCCTACTTTAACATCATTGACAAACGGACATTCATTTTGGTGCTATGGTAGTGCAGCACAATGGTGGAACGTAACACCTTTGTTATTTTTTTAATTTTATTTTTTGGTGCTAAAATATTTCCCCTAGTGTACAGAACATTCCCTCTTTCTCCCTCTTTCACTTGACCTCTTAAATCTGTTTTAAATGATCAGGCATCATCTTAAATGAGCGGTTTATTTTATGTGCATACAGTGGCCCTATAAAGTATTTGGACACTTTATCCACACTTAAAACTGTATGAATGTCTTTGCATTATATGACAACATTTCAAAGCAAGTGGCGTTAGATTTTTTTGAAAGATAGGCACACTTTGGGCAAAATGTTTTTTCTCTGTTTCACTTTTCGCTCTGTTGCTCACACAAATCTTATGGCATCTAAACACTTATACTTTTAGCACTTTTTTATTGTTAAGTTTGCATTACATTACTCTATGATTAAAATGCAGCTAAACCAAGGAATGAGAGAAGAGCATGCAAATCAAAAATGAACCAATATCGTTAGATGCACCTCAAAATAACATGTTTGCTTCTGCAATTGTTTTTATTATGTCACATTTATGACATAGGTTTAATAGGTTTAATGTTTAGGGTAGGGAGGTCTGTTTTGTTGATTTAAACTTAATACAGCATTAACTTTAAGAACCTCATTATGACTATTATGACATTTGCTATTATGTTTAGGTTTAAAGGTAGAGCATTAACTTTAAAAACCTTATCTCTATGGAAACATTTAACTCACTTTTAGTGACAGAGAATTTTTACCTCGGAACAGCCGCAATATGTGTAATAAACCATGTCAATTTTGCTAAACATGTACTACAGTAATGTCATTTTTCATTCGTATGTATGTTAAAGGAATATTCCGGGTTCAATTCAAGTTAAGCTCAAGCAGCAGCAATTGTGGCATAATATTAAAAAACGTTTCTTTAAAAAAAAAAAATCAAACATTGAGGTAACTGTGAGGCACTTACAATGTAAGTGAATGAGACCTATTTTTTGAGTGATATATAAAATATTATAAAAGCACTTACATTAATTCACCATTAAAACTCATGTATTATTTCAGCTAAATTTGTTTAAATCACAATTTTTACAGTAATTTTAGGGTTTGTTGACATTATATCGGTATGACAACAAAGTTGTAAAATTGGCTATAACTTTACACAGAAATTGTTAGTAAGTGATTTTATCACACTAAAATCATGTTAACATACATATTGTTTGCGTCTTGTGGCTATACTTTTGAAACGGTGAGTATTTTAACGTTTACGGAGTGGCCCCCATTCACTTCCATTGTAAGTGCCTCACTGGAACACAGATTTTTGCTTTATTAAAGAAAAGGAGGGGCAAGTCAAAATACATTTTTGTGGTAATCAACATTATGCCACAAACGCTGTCAATTGAGCTTAACTTTTATTGAACCCAAAATATTCTTGTAAAAAAATAGATTAAAAAATGGCTTTGAAAATGTAAGTTAGTTCTGAGAAAACATCTAACATTATTTGTTTTGCAGGTGCCAATTGGTTTAATGCAACAACATTTATGCATTTTAAGTGTGGTTTAAGTGTCCAACTACTTATGTATCCACTGTATGTCTGTTTAGTGTCATGGCATTGTTTGTATTTTAATGTTTAATATTGTGTATTATTTTCAAATCAACCGTGACGTACTGTGACTTCACTCTTATTTTGTGCCCGAGGTCATGCTGAAAGATTACTTGTCAACCTCCAATACTCTTAAATGTTCAACTTTCTTTCTTTCAAAGTGCATCATCCTTACCAGTGACACTTCTTGCATGGCATTATGCCTAGTTTCAGCACTCAGAGTTTCACAAATCCATAAATCTTTCCTCTTCTCAATAATTCAGAATGCAGAATTATTTATCTAATATGTATTTATTATTCATATTTAAACAAGGAGGTCGTCTTTTGGGACCAGGTCTCATTTTCAGTCTCTTATTTTGTAAACAGACAGCCACAAAAGCGACAGCTCTGCTGATTTAAAGAGACAAGCGCCTGTTTGCGAGTTTGAGATCTACCTTGAGTTGAAATGGAATGGGATCAATATTTAATACTAGAAGTCATTTGCATCCTCTCTCCTCAGAATCTTTACCCCACTTCCCACGCAAAACCCCCCAAAAGTGGACAATGGAGTGCGCTTACAAGCTGGAAGTGGGAAAAGCAAGCTAATGCGGAAAATCCATCAGAATCAACAGCACCCAGGGAACCGGCAAGTTCACTGTATGTGAATGAGTGGAAACTCTAGTAAGACTTTGTTTTTTTTACAATAAGATAAGGTAATGAAACATTTAGAGAGGGCTTTCACCTGTGTGCTGCACTTGTGCTGGTGTTACAGAAATGTTTTGCCATATTTTCTTCATTTCAAAAATTTCTAGATTGAATTAGAGATGGTACGATTAAAAGCATTTAAAAATTGGCTACTGTATCATTTATCATCCTGTCAGTGTCCTTTGCATACTTAGAGCAGGACTGTAATGTATCTATGGATTAAAGAGAATGTTCCACACAATCAGTGTACTATAAAAGCCATGTATATGCAAATGTCGTGGGCCCACAGTGCACAAAAGAATGATAAATTAAAATGAATAACAACTATATGAATTAAAACAATATTGCCATAAAGAATTCAAATACAATAAAAGATGTAAAAGTGATTCTCTCTTTGGGGCCAGAGCTATGCGTGTTTGTATGTTCTAGTTACATGTTTCACGAGAGAAAGTAGTTGTTTGCAGCTTCAAAGTATTGAAACATTTTTGCCAACAATTTTTCTTTTTTTAACATCTCTCTTATTGTAGAAGATCTAAAAAGGCATAGCAAATATTGTAGATATTAATGGTGTTGAAATCAAATGTCAGCTCAAATCAAAGGCAAGCTGCGGTTGCTGCTTTGTTTAAGTAGCCAGTATCACTGTTGCATACCAGCTTTGTCGCAGACAGACTTTTGTCAGGAGATAGATGGGAATAGGATGTGGCATGTATGCTTGAGGTAACCTGTGTCTCGGTGTGCGTCTGTGCCCTCTTGTCACTTATCTCTCAGTATCCTTAATGCATGTACAGAACCGTGTTTCAAAGAGAATAATGTGGAGCAACGTCATGTCAACCTTTGATATATTTATATATTTCTTTTGCTCGCATTAAATTTGAAGCCGCATTCTTAAAGAGGATGTCAAAGAAAGGAAAACTATGTTCCAACTCAAAGAGGCAAAACCAGACAGACAAAAGTTATGCAAATGAAACAAATGTAGAGAATCACAGTGAAGAATTGATGAGGACATGAAATTGACTATGAATTTGAAGGCTGAACGAGCTGGTGGACACATGTCGTTGTGCCTTTTAGTGTGGGGGTGGGGGGTGTCGTTGTGATGCGCTGCGCTGCAGCTGTGTGTGACTTCTGGATTAATTTTAATGCCCCACTCAGTGGGTTCCGTGTCACTCTCCCCTCAGTCTGAGGACCCATTGAGATGACATCTGAACAGGCTCTCACTACGGCACGGGGAACTCGGAGATGCCTAGGCACTGGAGAAAGTGTTTATAAAAGATTCATCACAAATGTCACTCTAATCTGCTATGCATTGTCAGGGAGCTGTTCCAAAGCACACATTGTAAATGGATTCTTCCTCAGACTTAAGTCATCTCTGGCTATGAGTTGTGGATGGGATGGAGACTGTTTGGAAATGGGGGTCTATTGTGCGTAGAGAGAGGGAGACAGACAAGTACATTGTGTGAGTAGATGAGGCGAAGCACTTTGCAGGGCTGCATTACCGCATGTCCATAGAGAGATGGATCTTTAATGCATAGTTGGCCACAGTCAACCTTATGTAGCGCTACCTTGTGAAATGACCTCTTTTAAAAGCAACTATGCCATGTTGACTATGTATATAAGTTTTATCTTCTAAATAAAAGGTATTACAAAGCAATGAGAAAGGAAATGTTCCAGTTTCATATCATAATTATAATTAGGGCTGTCAATTGAAGTAATTACAAAATGTGCTGATAAATTAATTAAATGAATCGCATATATCAATATTCAGTGAGAAAGGCCCCCTAAATAAAGATAATTTAGTTCTGTATATAATAATTAATACTGCATTTAATATATAATAAATATTTTAACTCAGGAGATCAAAAAACATTACATCATATACAGAACATATATTCTGGCAGCAGACAAGTATAACATATAGACAATAGGCAACAAAAAGTGGATTTAAAAGTCAAGATGTTGTTTATTTTATTTCATATCATTTAAGATAACAATATTACTGGCTGAATTCCATCTGTGATATTTTTGAATTGTTGGTTTATGTACTCATGTGTCTGACAGATGATTTTGGAGAATCTCACTTTGGTTGCATCATGTCTCACTAGTTTGCAGCGTCTCTAGTCATGTGCTGTGTTTTTAGGATGCTGTGTCAAGTTAATCATAGTTTGAAATCTTGAAAAACGCTCCAGCTGTCTTTGAGTACAACAGCGCGCCATCTGTGGAAGGCTGAGCAGCCTGCTTTCATTGGTTTGACGAGGTGCATTGCCTGTACAGCTGGAGTTGCACTGACCGCCACAGATTTGGTACATCAAGCTTAAATTGCTCCAATGGAGCCAGGGGCATAGCCAGAACTTTTTTCAGGGGTGGCCAGGTAAGACCCAGTTATTTTATTGGGATGACCAAAAAATAAATAAATTGCCACTACTGTGACATGCTGTAACCAAAAGAAAATTCTACAGACAGAAACTCTGTAAATTCTGCAGAATTTATAGATCACAAATGTACACAAGAAATTTAAAGTTAGCTATTTATTTCCAATGCCATACAAAAGAAGGAAAATTGTATTGGCTGCATATCTAAAAAAAAACTAAAACAAGGCTGGGTTGGCATGGATGTTTGATGCATGTTTTTACTAGCTGTACCAGTGTAGTCATGAGTTCAGAACCCAGCTTGATATGCTTTTCCATGTTGCTGATGTGCCGTTATGTACTGATTCTACATTGGCATGGCTACATGTAGCTTCTATTTTCACGATACTGCAGTTCTTGATTCACAAATAGTCGCTAATTTAGGGACCATTTAGGGAATTGGTGGTGGCGTAGTGGGCTAAAGCACATAACTGTTAATCAGAAGGTCGATCCCCACAGCCATCACCATTGTGTCCTTGATCAAGGCATTTAACTCCAGGTTGCTCTGGGGGGATTGTCCCTGTAATAAGTGCACTGTAAGTCGCTTTGGATAAAAGCATCTGCCAAATGCATAAATGTAAATGTAAATCTCTAAAAATACAGCAACATTGGAGCATACAAATCCAAAACATTTACAAACATTTCCATAACATAGAGTATGCATGTATGTGTCAGCAATAATGTACACTGTAACACGTTCAAGCTCGGAGATGGAAGGGAGGAGACGGACAAACTTTGTCAATGTAAACTTCTGTTTATGAGTCTTCAGCTTGACAATAACATGAAACCCTCAATAAGACACAACAGTCACTGGTCATTCGTGATGTTCGCTACCCCCGTCTGGCGGTGGCGTGGACGTTTTTATGCCGCTCTCCCCATGCTCACTGGAATTAGAGAGAGGTGTTAAGACAATTTAGCTCAGGTGCAAGCGTCCTTACCGCTTTCTCTCTCAGGACTGGGTCTTGACCACGCCCCCGCTGTCACACACACCTTTTAGATTTTTGATGTAATAAAAAAAAAAGTCAATTTATATTTAAGCATTTCTAGATTCATAAATATTGTAATAGGCCTTGGTGGAAAAGCGGATCAAGTTGGGTGCTGAACTCGTGACTACATTGGTACAGCTAGTAAAAACACGCATCAAACATCCACACCAACCCGGCCTTTTTAAAAAAAATAAATATATATATATATATATATATATATATATATATATATGCAGCCAATAACCTACAAACAAGGAAGTCTTAAATAATACCAAACTAAAACTCTGCTAAATAAATTCCGCTGACTTGATACATGTGTTAACGGACTATGATAATGGCCTACTTGGACAACACATTGTTTCCTAGAGCTGGCAGAAAATATGCTGCTTGTGTCTGTTTTGAGTATCTATCAAACATAAATAATATAAAATTCGCATTGGAGTGAGTTCACCTCCTCTCTTCAAATGATTGGCTAGAGGAGGAGCTGTCAATCAAGAACTAGTGGACCAATAGGGATGCAAAACACCCCTTGATTTACATGAAACTCTACTCACAAGTTTTGGTAAACCAAGTGCCGAACTTGGTAATAAGCAAATAAAAGCAAAGAAAAATAATGAAATATTTTTAAATATGAGCAAAATTGTCAGAGAGCACAAAAAAACTAATATAACCAAGAAAAACATGATTTTGTTTGCAATTCTGATGACATTGCTTACATTTTTTGGTAGTTTTTTCACAGCATATTTTAAATGACTATCGGATAAAGGTTTAGCTTCGGGAGGTAGGTTTTCTTCATTTAAAACTCCATAGAGTATTAACCTTAAAAACATTATCTTTTTGGGTGAATATTTACCTTGATTTTAGTGCCCCTCAGTGGAAACCTGCATTTCACCTGGAAACTACAGTGATATGAAATAAACCATGTCATTTCATTATGCAAAAAAGTGCCACAGACACGTTATTTTCATGAGATCAGTCCTCATGATTAATTGTGTACATTTTAAGGTGTTATTTTTCATATAATTAATAGCACTAAATGAACGTGTTAAATACAACAACCCTATAGTAATAATATTAGCAAAAACTGAGGTTAGACAGACACAACAAAGGTTGTCTATAGATGAGGGTTGCACGACATATCAGTTATCAGCCAATATTAGTGATTACATCATTTATAAGCCAGTATTATTGATTTTTTAATGGATTGGTCTCAGCCAATATTGGATAGTTATCGGCCGATGTTGAACATTTTATTTTGGACAATCTGTTCCACATAATTTTACATTGAGATTACTTTTGCCATTAGCTAGCGTAAACTTAAAGTTAATATTTAAAACTGTAACATAAAGAGTTTAATAAGTGAATCTCAAAATGAATCTTTTTAATACATTTTTCATATCTACATTATATTGTTGTGATCCCTATATTCACTTGTAGCATTTAAAACTATTGATTTTAGTTTTTAATATTTTAATAGTTTAAAAAACAAACAACCAAAAACAAACTTATTGGTATTTGCCAGAATTTTTATATAAGTGAATCCCTATTATAGAGATTGTAGAATTGCAGTCTATGTTGTAAATAATCTGTTCCTGCAAGAAACGCAAAGTGTTTCTGCACATTTTTATAACTAAACCTTTAAAATGTGTAATATTTTCAGTTGAATCTCTGAAATTCAATTCAGTGCCTGTGCTTAGAAATATTTGCTTCTCGGAGCATAATATATCCTCAGAGTGTATTCAGCAATATATATCCTAACCCCTCAACACCAGAGTACAACAACATTAGTCTTTCAAGCTTTTAGTGCCACTTTGAAAAATAAAATCTTGTCAAGGGGAAAAGGAAAAAGTCAGAATCGCTCCTTTCAAACACTTTGCTTTTAATGTGACACCTTTCTGATTCCGGGGCCTTCCCCTTTCCATTATCAGGGTGACAATATTAAGCATGACTTATTTATATCCTGTTTTTCAAGGCCCTGGGTGATGAAAGCGATGGAAGTGACAGTGAGGTGAGTCGGACCCGTCCCAGTACCTGAAGTCAACACTCGGCACATTTTGTCGTGCTTTGATCTGAGGGCCCCTTTGCTCGTCTTCCTCCTTTGCCTTCCCCTCCTGATAAGGATTTATAGTTTAATATTTTTCTCTTTCCCTCACTTTTCTCTCCCATATCGCCATCTCATCACAGGGGATGTAAACAAGTCATCTTCGCTTCATTCAGTGATCCTGACATGCAGTAGTGTTTCCTCACTATGTGCCTTTAAAGTCACAAAATGTAAATGAGTGGACTGGTTTGGGTATGTGCACGCTATCACAGCAGCGGTATTACATCTCAAGCTGCAATTTCAATCAGAATAATGCCAGTAAATGGTGGAAGAGTGTGGTCTAATGCTCTACATTAGGTTTTAGGTGACCTCATTCTTACTGTAAGTGTCAATGAGGCTCAAGTTATTGTTAAACCTTAAGGATAATTTTTTTTTAAGTCTTTGCAGTAGGTGGAGACCAGGGGCAGTTTTTCACATTTATTGTACTTTTTTACTTTTTTTATTTTTTATTTCTTTTAAATTAGACTTTTACAAATCTAACAATCATCATTTGGTATCTGAAACATTTATATGGGCCAACAATAGTTAATAGTAATAGACTGATAATGAGAATGATTCTTCTAATCCTTTTGTCTTTCAGGAATAATTTGTGTTTAAAACAAAAGTCTTAGTTGGGCCTACATTGTAATTATCTGAAATAATTTAAATCATTGTACCAAAAATATAGGCCTATTGATCAGCTGACGAGCACAAAAAACAAACTAATTTGATTAATTAATGCTCTGCTTTAATTAAAAGATATTTTTTAATTGAGTCATACAACTTTAATTTCATAAAAAGTGTTACAACTGCCCCCGACCTCACAGCCACGATAACATTTTGTACATCTACTTAGTATCTGGCATTCATGCTAAAGTAATAGTTCACCCAAAAATGTTAATTCTCTGATCATTTACTTAGCCTCATGCCATCCCAGATGTGTGGGACTTTCTTTTTTCTGCAGAACACAAACAAAGATTCTTAGAAGAATATCTCAGCTATGTTGGTCCATACAATGCAAGTGAATGGTGACCAGACCTTTAAAACACCAAAATTACATAAAGACCACATACAAGTAATCGATACGATTCCAATTGTTAAATCAATCTCTTCAAAAGTTATATAAGTTTTGGTTATAAACGGATCAATATTTAAGTCCTTTTTTTTCACTATAAATCCCCACCTTCACTTTCAAAATGTGAAAGGATGTGAAAGTGGAGATTGATTGTAAAAAAGGACTTAAATATTGATCTGTTTCTCACCCACCTTTATATAGCTTCTGAAGATATGAATTTAACCACTGTAGACTTATGGATTACTTTATGTGATTTCTGGTCACAATTCACTTGTATTGCATTGTATGGACCAACAGAGCTGAGATATTCTTCTAAAAATCTTTGTTTGTGTTTAGCAGAAGAAAGAAAATGACATGTGGGATGACATGTGGGTGAGTGAAGGATGAGAGAATACATTTTTTTTGGGTGAACTATCCCTTTAACTTCTAACCAACAACCTAGAGCTATGGGCATCCTAGTTTGAATTCAATGACATCAAGATTTTAGACTACAGAACAAAAAAAAAAAAAAAAGTATATCTTAGAATCATGCTTTTGTTATAATTGTTTTACAAAGTGAAAAACTGCCCATTTTTCTTAGGCAGAGAGAGAATTTTACTGAGCATGTGCTAAGAACATGTCATCCAGACCTTTCTTGAGCTAAACTTGGTCTGTGCTTACTGAAATTTTAAACACTGCCCCCAGTGGCCGGATCGGGAAGTAGTTTTAAACGTAAGTGCACTTGTGAGCTCCAGTTTCCAGGTAAAATGCCTACAGAGGGCCACCAAAAGCGAATAGTTTTTATCTGTAGTTGTTATAATACAGTAAAGAGGAATGCATATTTTATTAACTCTACCCCCAAACCCCAACCCTAAAACTAACCGTCACTGGAGTAATAATGTAAACTTAGAGTGAAAATGGAATTTCAAAATCAGGAATGTTGCTTGATTACTGAATTAAGACCAGTTTGAAAAAGAGACTGGATTAGATTGCAGATGTTAACTTGAAAAGGAATGACAGCTACATTCATGCTGATCCATAAATTATGGGGTGCTCTTATCAGCTCTGGCAAATCTGAAACTACATGATGTGGTTGTGCTTTTCAGTGTGTGCTGAGTGCCATCTACAATGAATAAAGTGTGGAGAGGAAGAGACATGCAGACAGATGACCAAACCCCTAAGAGTGTCCTGCAGTTTCTTTCTTCGACACTAGTCTATTAAAAAGCCAAAACATTGCCCTTGCTTTAAATCCCTGACTGACAAACATTTTTGAGGTTGAGGTTATTCAGTAGTGTTGAATGAAAATGGATAGAATCAAAAGGTCAAAGTGAATTACACAGTAAAATCCCTTAAATGGTTATGTATTTAATACAATTTAAAATAAAATATTGATTTAGTTAGTTTTGTCTTTTCAGGCTGTGCAAAATGAACACTTCAAACCTAAGAAAAGCGATAAACAATTAACCAGTGCAACGTGTGTATCTTTATCCCTGCAATAAGACATCTTTATCTCTGATTTGCATTAAGGCATGGCTGCCAAAGTGACAGTAAGAAAGTATACTTGCCAAATATTGCATGCTTTCATTCACAGAAAGCAGTTGGATGCCTTAATCTCTCTCTATCAACATAAACTCCCTAACCAATGAGCTGATGGAAGATTTAACTAAAGGGCAGTGTTTCCATACTTTTCACTAATACAGAATAAATAAATATTCATTTGTTTTCCTACGGGTGCATGTGAATTTGCTCTCTTGCTGTGTTGCAATTAAACAGATATATGCAGTCTGTTGGTTGGAAGGAAAAAGAAGCCACCCGAAAAAAAGTTACGCATAATGTAGTTTGTGTCACATCTAATTTACAGCACTCATTGCAACTTAAACAGACTCGATAAATAATTTGATAGAGAGGAGTAGCAAGAGAAAAGAAAAGCAGAAGACATGGGTGGAAGAGAATGACATTGTTATTAATATGTGTCTTTGTCACAGTCAAGAACTAAAATATGCAAAGAAAACTTCTCTCCCCAAGTCTCAAGGAAACATAATTTAAACAAAGTAAACAACTGTTATTCTCAGATGCTCACATTAGTGTTGCTGCAGGCAAAAGTTGCCTTCTTTTGGCAGCTGGTGCTGTGGCACATTTAGCCTAGAGGGGATTGCTTGAGATTTTTGCTCCATGGACATCACTGCACAAATGTTTGTGACATTTACACTAGTTGGGTTGTGTATTCTTACCTGTGAAATTCTAAAGCTGTACTCACAGGTTGCAACCTCTGTGCTCGGAGGTAACCGCCTTTTGGTAAAAGCTGCTCAGTTGCTCTTGGCTAAGGAGACCTAATGGAGTTCTCAGTTAGGGTTTATTTTTGTATCCTTATGGGTCTCAGATGCTTCTACAAAAAATACTGAAGAGAAATAAATACAGACACAAATGAGACATTCAGTATATAAATATAAAGCTATAAAATGAATGTGGATAGATGAGCCCAAGAATTTGGTCTTGAAAGAATTTGGTGGGGAATGTTTACATTTATATTGAAATCTATGATTGTTTATTTTAGACTTTGGCTCTGAAAATATGAGCACAGTTGAGACATTTTTCTCTTCAGATCTTTTACGAAACTTTAGAGACGACGCAAGCAAGGCAAGGGAAGGCAAGTTTATTTATATAGAACATACATAAAATAAGAATTAAAAAGTAATACACACATTGTTACGTCCCTGTGTGTGTGTGTGTGTGTGTGTGTGGTTATTTGCCATTGTGTTATTCTGTCACCATACAGAGAGTTCCATTAGTGGTTCCCGCTGGAATCCCCAATTGTGTCATCAGACCGCCGACTATATAAAGCCCTCCTCAAAAATGTTCGAGAGGTAGTTTTGGTTTTGAGGAGGAAGCTTGCTATCGAATATTAACGTTGTGAATTATTGAGTGTTATACATTGCTTAATCGTTTGTACTAACTTGCCTAATTTGTGTTCTTGTGACTTTGGTACGTCTGTTTTTTTCCCCCCCTATTGGCCTTCGCTTGTTGTGTTCCCTGATTTAATCATTCTGTTTGATATCATGATACTAGGGAAAATGGACAGGTAAGAAGGTCACGTGACGTACATCGAGCACACGTAGGATTTTACGATTGTATATACACACTAGGTTAGGAGTGAGTGCCATCCCCTGAAGGTTTGGCTAGGTAGAATAGTTTAATTAGGGCGTCCTGGACGCTGAAGATCTTTTGTCTTTTTATTTCTAGGCAGTTTAGAGGTTTTCAAATAGTCAGTGGACATTTGCTTATTTTCATTTGTTTGGCACCACTCGTGTCCATTTTTCTTCCCCCCCTCCTGTCCTGGTATTATCAGGTATTGTAAATATTGAATATATCTATTTTTCCTACTTAGCACTTGCTCACCTTGCACTAACACCTTTAAAATAAATCACTTTTGAAAAACCATATAACTGTAAGTATCATTTGTTATCCAGCACATCAGATATGTGTTAATGTCATTTTAATGCTACTCCCCTAATACCTCTAGACGAGCCTGGGTGTTGTAACACACATTGAGAAAACATTATATAAAAATTAAATAAAAAGAATAAAATAGAATTATTAAAATAAAAGTAAAACAAAAGCAAAATTATTAAGTTCAATCAATAAGTGCAGCACAATGCTCAATCAGAAAATGCACAACTAAACAGAAGTGTTTTCAGTCTGGATATAAATTTAGCTACTGTTGGGGCACATCTAACCTCTTCTGGAATCTGGAGGTATGTTAGGTTTATATTCAACAAGCATATCTGCAATATATTTAGGTCCTTGGCTATTGAGCGATTTATAAACGAGTAATAGTACTTTAAAATCAATTCGAAATGTAACTGGAAGCCAGTGTAAAGACCTGAGGACTGGAGTAATATGCTCAGATTTTTTGTTCGGGTGAGAATCCTGCAGCATTCTGAATGAGCTGCAGGATTCGGAGTACATCTAAGTCTTGACTGGATACAAAACATCTAATTCTGGCTATATTTTTTAGATGATAGTAGGCTGATTTAGTTATTGCTTTGATGTAACTAATGTCTGACTGAAGATTTCTTGCTTGATTTTTTTTATCTTTAGGCCCTTGGAGTCAAGGTATGTATTCATCTTTGGAATTTCACATTTGTTGCCAAATACAATGACCTCTGTCTTATCATTGTTTAACTGAAGGAAGTTTTGGCACATCCAACTGTTCATTTCATCAATCTACTGGCACAGAGAGTCTATGGGGCTGTACTCATATGGTGATAGGGCTAGATAGATCTGGATATCATCTGCATAGCAATGGTTTGCAATTAGTTTCTTTTTCACAAGTGAGATTTTGCAAAATGATAACCCAAATGAGTAGAATTTTCACTAGTTCAGTATAAGATGCTTTTTTAACCACTCAGTGATGATTTAAAGTAATATATATGCAGTAGAAACTGCATAATTTGTCTTGTTTAGATTCCGGATTCATTATGCTAATGCTCTAACATGCTATAAGCAGCCATAATATGCACCAATTACACTCTGTTATTGTAATTTATGATGACACTGATACTACTGCAAAGGTGGGTGTATAAAAGAGTGTTAATGGATAGAATACTGACACAATAATGATAATAGATTCCTTTTGTAGACTAATTAAACAAAAAAATCACATGACATCTTGGAAAATTTCTCTACGCGAATGATCCTACAGATGTAGGTAAGTTTGCACCAGCTCGCTAATGTTCATATTGACTGATCTGACTGAACATGAATGAGTTGTTGGTCTCAAAGTAGGTGGAGCTCCATTTCAAAACTACCGATGACATGGACCAATGGCAGTTAGGTGTTTAGCAGCTGGTAAGAAGATTTGTTTTTAATATTTTGTTCTAAAATGTCACACACTCTCATACATTCATTTGTAGGTAAGTGTGATGGAGCCTGAAGAGTAACTATTGAGACATTGAAGAGATCACAATTGAGATGTTTTTCTTCCTATGGGTAGACACAGTCATAGAAGCATGTAATGCAAAATGTATATAAATGTTGCTTGTCCAGCAGCTCATGGACTGTCTTTTGACCTTGTATTTTTGCTATGTTTTGTTGCTGTGCAAATGGACTGTGATGAGTCCATGTCCACACACCTGTTCTGAATAAGTGTTGAGAAACTTGTTTTGAAATGACTGTGATGGTGGTTGCCTCTGAAATAACAGCTCACTGTACCGCACACCTTTTCCCATGTGACATTATTTTACACAGAAAACAATCAAACTCACACTCTCTCAATTTGTGAAAACCACAAAGACAACAAGATAAAAATGCCTCGGGTAACAATCTCTTTTGAAAACATAATTCTTCACCTTGTTGTGTAAGAGAATCTCCCACAAGAAAATACTTAAAAGACTCAAGAGAAAAGCCTACAGTATTATAAATACTTTTTTATTTTTTTGGTAATCATGCTTTTCATTTATGTGATGAACTCACAATGATTAGTGGGTAGTCTGTTTGTAGAATTGTGTGGTGATCTGTTGTTAACTTGAGGCCTTTAATTTCCTTACCCTTTTATTTCTTTGTTTACTTTTATTCTTAAAGGGACAGATCACACAATATTCGTAAATTCTGTAAGCATTTAATTACTCTCATGTTTATACAGCCATTACTTTCTTTCTTCCATGGAGCACAAAAGAAGATGTTAGACAGAATGTCAGGGACTGATAGCCTCAGTCAGCATTTACTTTCATTGCATCTTTTTTTATACATGCATGTGAATGGTGACTCAGACTAAACATTCTGAGACAGAACATGTCCTTTCATGTTCCATGGAAGAAAGTCATATGGTTTTGGAACTACACGACGGTGAGAAAATTATGTTTGGTTGAACTATACCTTTATGTAGCCCATATGTGGTTAAGGTTAATGGTTAATGAAGCAGCTCTTGGGTTTTTATAGCATCACATTAATATATATATATACATATTTGTAAAAACAAGAAGAGATATGAGATAGTAAATAAATTAACTAAATTAAGACATTACACAGTATTTACAGTTATAGATAAAGCTGAACATATCAGTTATCAATGTAAGAGCAGATGCATTGTACAACAAGAAATCCACTACAATCACATCAAAGTGAATTGCTGCATAAAAAGAATTCACCCACAAAACAAAGCGTTACTGCTAAAAACACTTAAACAAATGTTACAGTTGCATATTTTTCATCAAATGAGGTTTCTTAGCAAGTTGTGCAGAAGACATACCCATTCCTATTGTCACTTTCAAATGCAAATTTGGGCCTCATTAAAAAGTGGATTTCTTATAGTACAAAGCGATATTCATTTCCACTCGGACCAGATTTTATTGATTTATCTGCTTGTGAAGCCTAATGCACCCTATGGGCAGGCGGGGTACAAAGGTTTATCTAAATGCTTATTTAAATTCTGTGGCTTTGGGGGAGAGGAGTACACTAGCTTTAGGCCCTGGCATCTGGAGAGGTAACATTTACATAAGCCTTTCTTTCTGCACGAGGTGCTTCGTTATTGCAGCCGTGATATTCACGCTTTGAACTTCGCCTCAAAACAACTAGTTGGAGATGTTTAAAGGAGAAATGGAGTTATGTGTGAATCTTGTATGCCTTTTATTTCCTAATGTTTGGATTTAAAAAAAATCACAGAAATTCCTTTGTCTCTTATGTTGATTAATTACACAGTGGTCAGACTTTGACAACAGATGTTATAAACCAGGGCATCTCTCCATAACTAACAGAAATTATGGGAACCTGAAATCCTAATGCTCAAAATAATGAATTGTTTTGAGAAATTAGTTCAAATAAATTAACCTTGATGAGTATTTAGAACTTTCTCTCTTTTTTGAGTTTATGAAAACTGGCACCTTTTAAGTGACCTGGATTGTTTTATTGATTTGAGTTTTGTGTTTAATTAACTTGTATCTTTGAATTTACAGGAACTTACATTTAACTGAAACTGGGTAGGTGATTTGCATTTCCCAGCATGCTTTGCCATCAATGGCACTCGACAGGGAGAGTAAATGCTAAAATTAAGTGTTATTTTATGTGTCTTTATGCAAGATGAATTTAAAGGGGGAAACTTTTTAGTGTTTAATGTTTTGTTGTGCTATTTTGTTATGTTAAAGTTTTGGGGGGTACCATTATTGTGAATAGTGGAGCTTGAGCTAATGATGTGCACAGGTACAATTTAAGATTGTTCTACAGTATAAAAAGCTGTTCTACAACATAGGATTTTAAGAATGCCAGTGAATCATGAGTCAGACGGCTCTTCTCAACTGTAAGTGCTATATATTCCAAGAAAATTGTTCCTTGTGCTTAAATTATGCTTTTTAAGAAAACCAGAGCAGATAATTTTCACGGTTGTTGTTCTTACGTCATATAGTAGGGTCACAAGACAATGCCAACATACCCACATGAAGTATGCCTGAAATATATTCATCTCACATGCACACCTAAAATACATACCGTTTTACTGGCCAAGAAGTGCGTCCTCTCGCAGCCATCGTGTTTCCAATTAGCATGCATAAAGTACCATTAAAATGTGCAGTATGAGTTTGCTTACTCAATATTTTAAGCTAACATGCATGTGTATCACAAAATCAAAAATGTGAAAGTTATATGAACTTAATCTTGGCTGTTTACTAACTTAAAACACTTGATGTAACTGATTGCCTCATTTTTATTTTAGTTCTGCTAACTTATTAGGGTTTACATTGTAGGAGAATAGGGATTAGGGATCATTAACACCAAATGCATTTTTGGATCCATCCGTGCTGTTTTTCAATTGTTTTAATAATTAAACTTGTGCTAGACGGACGTCTATAATTGTTGAAGAACTGTCAACCCACTGTCTTTAAATACAAAGTGTGATAACTGAATCCACCCTCACATTGTACAAAATGACAGCAAATCAATGTTTGAATTTAAGTTCTTTAAAAAGGTGCAAATAGGATTCAAGTGCACAATGCTCAACATATGCTATTACAAGTGTAGATGTTTTTTCCAAGTTCACTTGCAAGAATTTAGTTTCACTACCAGACAAAAATACCTGTAACGCATGCAAAATTACATATTTATGAAATAAGGGAACCAATTCTATTTGACCTTGCTCACAGCTGAACTTCTAATGTCTTTTTCTCTCTCTCCAATCATGAGGATTTGGATCATGAAAAGCTCCTATCAGAGAGATTTCCACCCACCTCTATGCCTCTTTACTGCTGTTCCACTGCCTTACCATCCCCTCCAGTGGTAACAAGGTGCCCCTGTGATTAAGGGCCAGTGTGGTGCCACCCTTGTCATTAGAATAAAAGAGAGATTGTGAGCTCCACAGGGGCTAATGAACGCCATGCATCACACTGGGCTTCAGGACATATCTGTGGCATCATTAACTAACAGTGCAGAAAGGCCAGGGCGAAGGTTGGCAGCCTAAAGACAGGCCCCTAATCATCAGCCTGTAATCACTGCACTTGGACGTAGCTCTTCGGCTTTAGCGTTATACTATTTGAGGTGTTTTATATCAAAATAGCTGCCCAAAATATATCTATGGTTAATAATGTATCAAAGCAACAGCCTGGCGATACAGCCAAAAAGATTGTTTGCAACTGTAGGTCACACTGGTTGAATTCTGTATTTCTATGAATGATTGTGTTTGCCTTTGAATTAATTGATGTTTTCAGTGCACCGTAATGCCAAGCATATATAGAGAATCACCTGACAGCACAAGGTCCAAAATCAACTTTTTTGCCACGGGTTAATTGAGAAAATGTATGGTTTCTTGCCAGCCATGAAACGTTATTATGCATTGTCACTAGTAAATATATTTATTTATGTCCCCATGGCCTTACAGAATTATTTAGCAGGTTTCCCCTTACAGATTTGTGAAAAATAGCTCCAGTCTTCGTGACGACATACAGTAGATGAATCAGGCTTTGTCTCTTGCTAAAACGGCTACTGTCACAAAAATCAAAAGACCCAAAGTGATTTTATTTTTCATTTTAAAGCCTTTTATTTTAGTTTTCTGAATGTTTTGGTGGCTTAATGTGAGGAATATTCCACATATGTGTCACCACATACATGGAGTTCTGAAAACCAACCAACCAACCAACCAAACAAACAAACAAACAAACAAAAAAAAAACTAAAACATTAGACATCCTAGATGGAAATATACATGGTACATTTTAAACGTGGTCTCGTAGAATCATGTTTCTATTAATGCTGTCAGTTGATTACAATTTTTAATCGAGAATCACATAATTTTTCATAGTTAATCGAGATTAATCACAGATTTTTCAAGTGCTGAAATATGACTCTATAAATTCTACTTTTCTTGTCAAAATGCTTTTGTTTTTGCTTTTTAGGAAAGAAAACAAAACAATATATAACAATATAATCTTTATTAACATTTTCCAAACAAAGCCTTCCACAGTATAAAGATAGAAATGAACTAAAATATCACCAATTCAAGTAGCATTAAACATTTCCTAAAGTCTAAGTGGGAGTTTGAATAATTGTATGAGCTAGTCCCCCAATAGGTTGCATATTCATAGCAATGGGCATTTAAATCTTTTAAATTCTCCTCCTCAACAATATTAATCAGCTGGCAGACTGTGGCTGTCTGCTTTGCTACAGCAATCGTGAAGCAGCGTTCATAATTTGCGTCAGGTCGTCAATGTCAGCGTCAAGTGCCACTTTGAATTCCACATGAAAAGCACGACAGCCAACATTTTGGTGATAGTAAAGACCTGACATGCTTCTGTGGTCGTTAAATTGGACTTTACAGAGTCCCATATGGGCACGTAAAGAGGTCATTTCCCCATCACTTCCTCATTGACACAATATTGCTGTTGTGTGTGTGTTGTGGTGTGTGCATTAGTGTAATGACTCTGGGTGGAAACATCACAAAGGTTCCAATCAGTAATTATGCTGGCTTATGCTTTATTAAATGTAAATGTGTTAATTGCAATTAAAAAAAACTTTCAACTTTTTAATTAATCGCATGAGTAACTGCATTAACTTTGACAGCTCTAGTTACTATACCAATATTTTTGCAAAATTATCTTTACGTGCCTCGCTGTACGTATCGTGGCAGTTTTCTGAAATAAAACTAGAGATGCTACAAGAACTGCTTTTATTCACTCTCACATTAAATAAGAGTAAAACAGCAGAATATCAGTTAATTAACACTTTTTGCCCTGTTCTTCACACAATGCAATCTTATGGACATCAATACACAATTTCCTATGATGCATAACTTGTTAGGTGATACATTTTAGCATTTACATTACATACAGTAACAAACAACATTTACAAGTTTATTCAAGCATGGTCAAACTGCATGGAAGAACTAATAGTACGTTGTATTCGCAAAGAATGCGAAGCACCTAGGTTCGAATCCCGCAGAGCATGCGAGTCAATATGGGAGCCAAAAGTGTCAGAGAAGCACCACAAAATTATGTTTTTTTTTTTAATCTTACAATTGCTTTTTATGACACTACAGGTTAATCTGGCCTTACAGTAACCTTTAAGCTCATAGTTAGTCCTTTGAGTAGGTGTTTGCCAGGCCATGACCTTCCCAGGGCATCTGTGTGAAAGGAGGAATGGAGACTCATGAGAGTAGTGGAAACAATGTCATGTTGGGTCTCCCATCTCTCTTTCTATCTTCCAAGCTCTGCCTTCCCCAGGAGGGTCCTGAGAGGCCCCTGGCACAAGAGCACCATCTCAGTTCTCATTAGTGCGTCATGATGAAACGAGTTGTAACGCATGTCATCAGCACAGGCTACACTAAGCTAATCTGACGGCCTGCCTTGTGAATCATGCATGACCTCCGTCTGCTTGGGTGCTACTTGCAGACCCAGAAGACTGTGGAGGCGCTCACCTCGTTGGGAGCATCAAAGATTTACACACCTACGTCTTTTCCTGTATACCCCACACACACCTAGTGACCGCTGATCTCTCCGGTAAGAGATATTTGCCACCCTCACAGGGCCACCCTCATCTCCATTCCTTTAACCTTCTATCTGGGCTCTGCTTTACTCTTTTTACTTTTTATTGCCATTCATTTATTTTGTGTGTGAGCTGGGGGGCTAAAATATGTTCAGAGATAGAGAAGTAATGAATGAGAGCATGAAAGAGTGTCTGAACAAGGGAGCTTGTGAGATTACAGGGGTGTTACAGCATGGTGTTATTAACATTTTAGACCCCAGAATCTTTTGGCCATTAGCTCTAACGATGGAAGTAGAACACATGCCACAGTCATATGCACCAGTATTTCCCATGACACTGAAGTGACAATCGTCAAGCCCTTCAGTCACAGGTACTGCTGAGATGAACCCCACTGTGTTGTTGCACAATACCAAAAGTTTTTGGATTACTTTGTGTTAAATATTGGAGTCATTCTCCATAATGCACATTCCAATACAATTAAACTGAATTTGAATCTAATGAGATCTTTACATTACATTACAGTATATGATAAAATTAAAGATTATTTTTAAAGAAAAAATAAAATAGATTTTCTATTTCAATAAATTCTAATTGCTATTCATAAAGAAAAAGGAAACAGCTATGAAGTTTAACCATTAAGTTAAATTAAATGCAAATGTATTACTGAAGAACCACACTGTGCTTAGCTATAAAGTGCTGTGGTAGTTAATTAAGATGATCCTCAGTCATAACATTCAAATATCTTCAGGCAAAACATTTCTTCACCTCTTTTTTACACCTTGACTTAAATCCTAATTCTAAGATTAAAGCCAGTTTAAGGAACCCTAATGTTATATTAATACAGAGTTAATCTGCTCAGCTGCTTTAGAAATTATTTACCATATATTACTATGCAGAATAGTGTCTGAAGTATGCTAAAAAGGATATATATATCCTCAAACACATATAAATATCACCACAAAAAAAAACAAAAAAAAAAACATATTAATAATAATAAATTATATATATATATATATATATATATATATATATATATATATATATATATATATATATATATATATATATATATATATATATATATATATATATATATATATAATTTATTATTATTAATATGTTTTTTTTTTTGTTTTTTTTTGTGGTGCACCAAGTGGACCAGTACACATATTACTACAGGTTAATGAAAATGCAGATCTTTTAATTTTTCATATGGTTAGTACGTGTGTAAATATTTAATGAAGGTTTTATGCTCCAGATATTTTATCAAAAGATGTTGATAAGTCCTGAGAATGTTTATAATCAGAAATTCTTAAGGATTCTAGTTTTTGAATGGCAGACTGACCTCCTCTTTCCTACGAAAACTACAAAGACTGATTGGTTTATGGAACCACACTTTGTTGTTTGATATTGTTCTTTGGTGTTTCTTCTGAAAACACTTGCCACAGTCATGCCTTTGCGTTTACTTCTAATGGAGACTCACCAAAATATAGTTTGCAGACCTCCTCAGATTCCCTGGATACCTAGAGCATATCTAAATGTAAAATACATTAAAAACCAGTGAATCTGTGAGTGAATTCTATAACAACTAAAGTGTTGCTTTAATTATCTTTCCCTGACTGACCTGTCAGAGTAATCTTAAAAACAACAGTCCAGTTTTAGTCTGGCCACTTCTAATTAACACAAAAACGATGCATTACATTGTTTAATTAATATTTCAGCACCCACTTCGCTTCCATTTTCCACTTAGATAAGGCTAATATGGAAATGACATACCCATACACCATGAGCCCATGAAAAATGCACCAGCCACTTAAAATCATTGGACAGCTAAGAGGAGGACTCTTTACCCCCTCTCCGATCCCCTGATGAGTTTTGACTTTTACTTATAATGAAACTGGATCATATTTTCAGAATGAATGCTCCAAACTAATGCAACCGCTTTCTGCTTCGGCTCTGAAGACAAGACGGAAAGGTTTGGTGGTGAAACATTATCTTCTTGCGAATCTCACGCCTTGCAAGTGTTCTTCAAATGTAATATGCAGTTAATAATTTACCGGTCATCCCCTCGCTGCAATATTTATCGTCAGGCCGTCTGTCGCCTTCAGAAGTTTCATGGAATCTTAAAACAAGCTTTACAGTGTTGGACTCAACCCTGATCTACTTTGCTTATGATAAAAGTGAAGAGATGAACCTGACAAAGCTCACAGTCTGCCATTGGTGTTGTTCCTCTCTGTTCCTCTGTGGTGGAATGAGCTTAGGACCTCCACCTGATCTGCTGAAATCATGACAATAACCTTCAAGAAAGAATTTAAAGGAATAGCTGACCAAAAACTGAAAATCTATCATAATTAAGTCCGCCTCATGTTGTTCCAAACCTGTATGACTTTCTTCCATGAAACATAAAAGATGTTTTAATGAATATTATGGGCCGTTTTTCATTACAATGGCAATGGATAGTACCTCACTTTAAATCTTAAGGACACTAAAGTATTATAAATTCTTCTGAAGGCATATGGTATGTTTTGGTGAAAAACAACCCACACTTTAAGTAATTTTGCAGTGTTTGAGTCAATGTGCTTCTCTCATAGTGCTCATTAACATGTAAAATGTTTACTGCAAAATGACTGAAATTTTGATTTTTTTCTCACCAAAACCTGCCGTATGCCTTAAGAAGACTTGGAGAATGACGCAAAAGTCACATGGAACACTTTTATGATACTTTTGTCCCTTTTTAAGCTTTAAATTGAGACACTATACACTGCCATTTTATTAAAAAGACTGACCTCATTATTAATTAAATGTTTTCCACATAAGAAAGAAAGTCATACTGGTTTGGAGCAACATGATGGTGAGTAAATTATGACAAATCTTTCATTTTTGGGTGAACTGTCGCTTTAATAACAAAGGCATGTCCTATAAATAATTGATTAATTATATTTTCTGCAGTTAAACTCTATCGTCTGTCTTCTTGTTTACTCTAGAAACATAGTATTTTGATGCTGCAAATATTGTTGGCTCCTGTATGATAAATTGACTGTGATTTCCTCATTCCTTGCTTTAGATAAAAAAATCTCTGCTTACTGAATAAATGTAAATGCTTTTAACAGACTGATCTGAAAAAAAATCAGACTGAAAATAACCTGACTGGGGCAACATTTTTACAAAATGGATTTATGTGGTTTATTACATGTATCACTGCAGTTTCGAGGTTAAATGTCCACTGCACTGACGTGCACAGAACAGGGGCTACAGAGGCGCAAGCTCCTGCCCCTTTCAAGCACAAATCTAAAGGTGCCCTTCACAAATTTAAAGATGCCCTTTTAAGTGGAGGTGACTTTAAGAGTGGAGATTTAAGCGGAGGTGTCTTTACTACAGCAATTTCTCTTCACACTCTGTCCATTTCCTTTCGCCCCAGCCCCTGCTAATGTCTGTGCATGACACTGGTCCACTGAATAAAACTCATTGTTGTTGTGCTACTTTATTTCACCAGAAAACTGCTGTGATGCATAGAATGAGGCATGCAAAGCTCATTTTACAAAAATATGTAGTAGTAACATGATTCTATAAAACAAGGTTGTCTTTTAAAGCTGTTATTGAGATATGCAGAACAAGGCTAGAGGTGGAATCAAATAGAATGCTGAGACACGACTACATGCAGCATGCAGCTATGTTATAGTCTTCCTTAACCACCAATTCAAAGAACTACTCTTGTACAATATCCAAAGCAGAGGTAAAACCACTGATGTAAGATGACCTGTGAAAAGCAGTGAACGAACTGCTAACTATATTTTGACATTGAACAAAACAGCAGGGAGAAGAGCCTTTTAGTGTTAGGTAATTAAAGTGTCAGGTCAAGTCATCCATTTTGACATTGAATGCCCTGAAGAACAATAGCTATTTATACTTGAAAAATGGCTTAACGTGAATATCGTAAAGTCCAAAACAGAAAACAGATTTCTTTGTGCCTGCAATTAAAACATTCATTATAAAGCACTGCTAAAAAATAGGCTGGACCAACAGTATTAATTTTAACAGGATAAAGTAATTCTTGAGAGCATTTATTCAAATATGTGTGTTGTTTAATTTGGGTAGAAGTTGCATTTACATGTAGGGTTAATGTTTTGAAGGGCAATGAAATTGCTTGAAATTATGATTATAAGTGTGATTTTTATATTTTTTTTTTAATTTATACTTGAAATAACTGGTATTTGGATTACAGGTCAGGCAAATTAGAAAACTTTATTTTTGGGATGGATGGATTCAGATGTTCTGGTTATGACTGTAAAACTTGTTTCCTGAAAGGAGGGAACGAGATGCTGCATCAGTACTAGCTGACATTACGGGAAATTTCCCCAAGGAGTATTGATCTCCGAAACCCTTCAAAATCTCGCCAATCTATCGGCAGATGCGGCTTGACGTTTCCCCACATCATCGTGAGTATATAAACTGGAGCACAGCCCCATTTCATCAAAGTTTTCAAATGAAAGAGAGTGCATTTCTTGGCCCCTTAAAGAAATAGTTCACCCAAAAATGAAAATTGTCTCATCATTTACTCACCCTCATATATCCCAGAAGTGTATGACTTTCTTTCTTCTGCTAAACACAAATGAAGATTTTTAGAAAATATCTCAGCTCAGTTGGTCCATTCAATGCAAGTGAATGGTGGCCAGAGCTTTGAAGCTCCAAAAAGCACATAAAGGCAGCATAACAATATCCCACATGACACCAGGTGTTAAATCCATGTCTTCAAGCGATATGATAGTTGGGTGAGAAACCAATATATTTCTGCCCTTTTTTCTACTATAAATCTACAGTTTCACCAGCCCTCTCTCTACTTTGTATTGCACAATAGAAAGGATAAATAACCACATATGGTTAGAAAATATAACAATGACACTAGCCACATGGCATAGTGAAACATTTTATAGTGATTGTCATCCACACCACAGTGGGGAAAAAATTTCGGAACGGTCATTAACCGATAGAATAAAGTAATGCCGCTAGCCAACAGAGTAGTGCAACAATAAAAATATTACTCTTCAAACTTAGAAGAGTCCAGGAACAGCACCAATGACACCAACCATCAGGGCAATGAACATTGAGAAAACAACTCTCTTTCACAACAATGATATGGGAAGAGGGAGAAGAAACACACAAGCTGTAAAACCTGGCTAAGTTATGAGGGTAAGCCTAGCCTGCAGTCAGACAGATGTCCTTCAAGGACACACCCAAGCCCAGGAAAAGGCCAGTTGTGGGGCAAGAGGGTCGCAGCCGTCGCAGCCGTCTTGCTCCTTGCAAAAATTTTTTGACCCAAAGGTCATTGCACACAAGAGTGGCATGTACCGCCGCTATAGCAGCTTCATACATGAGCATGGAGTCCTGCATCCAAATGCTCTTGCAAAAAGTGAAGCATCTTATGCACAGGGCAATGTGCTGGGGCCTCACCTCAGGAAGAACACCAGCCAAAATTCACCATTTCAAGGCATATAGCTACCACTTTGAGAGGGCTCTGGCCTGTAATATGGTGTTGAGTACAGGATGCAACAACCCTTTTGTGTTAGACGAGCCCTGTTCAGGGGCCAGACATGACATTTCCACATCTCTGGCCAAGGATACTAGATCTTGCCTCATTCCTGTGAGAGAAATCTCTCCTCACTGGAATCTTCCACAGAAGGGCATCCAACAGGTTTAGGAACCAAGGATGGTTGGTCAACTATGGCGCAACCAATAGCACGGTTTCCCTGTTTTCCCAAAATTCTCACAGCACTTAAAGGAATAGTTCCCCCAAAAATGGGTCCACCAATCCTAGTGAAGCCTGAGTCATGGAGTGCAAGAGGCAACAGTGCGTAGTCTCTGGGGCCACAACTGCAGTGGTCACCCGCAACGCCCTTCTGATACAATGCGGTTGTTCTCCACATAGCTAGCATGGTTAACGATGCTGCGTCAGTGGGAGATGTAAGAGATCATGTCTCCATATGTGATGAGGGACTCTCAAGAAGGCCCAATATTGGAAAGGCCTCATATTTAATAAGCCTAGAGGGTTTAAGGCAGCTGTGATATCCGTCATATCAACGACTTGAATTTGTTTAGCACCGGAGCATAGATTGAGTGCGTCTGTCAGTTGGACACACAAATATGGTCACCAAGTCGAGCTTCATTCCAAGAAGACGTTTGCCTAATTGAAAAATGTCCAAAATTATCCAGATGTGAAAGCAGCATATCCATGTACTTGCATGCTTTTTCCTTGGATTGTGCTAAAAGTAACTAATCTTCATGGTAGTTCAATAAACAGACACCATTCAGCCTCAGTGGAGCGATCAATGCATCAACATTGGCATGTCTTTTGGCATGTCGCTAACAACAGTAATGAAGTGACCAGTGTCATGCCGCTAACTTGTTCCTGGGTCACGACAGTGGGAAAAGTGTGAGGGCTGCTAGGCAACATGGAGGCAACTTAAATCTCTGTGTTGCTATATGGCAGTCTCCTGGCATGCCGTCAACAATCGCAAAAATAAGATGAAACTGTCCTGTGCTACAAAGGAGATGTCACGCTCTCATTCCCGGCTCACAATGGCAGCGAAAGCACGAAGCAAATTTTTGTAGGAGTGAGCCGCAAATCGCCACGGGCGAAGTGATCAGGCAGAGCCATTTGAGATGGAGAAGAGGAGCGATGCAAGGCAACAAATCATCCTCAGGTTCTCCAGCTCTGTACCCTGTCCTCGCAAGATATAGGGTAGAGAGGAGACTGGCATCCGCTTTCCCAGAAAGCAAGCCGAGAGTGAATTCACACAGATAGTCATGACCGTACTGGAAAGGCGATGCTGCTTAGATTCAAGACTGTGACAAATCCTCAAATCTCTGTGCTCTATATCATGTCCTTGTGTGCCTCCTTGATGTGATCCCTTAAGTGCTGCAGAAAGAGTATAGTGGGAGAAGAGAAAGCGGCTTTGGCTTTCAGAGCAAAAGCAAGCCAAGGGCAAAACTTTTAGAGTTTCATGAACTCCTATTAGCCTAGTTTCCATCCAGTTTAAATGCTATTTTGTTATCGACAAAGTGAAAATGCGTTAAAAGTTTTTTGGCAAAATTTGCTGTCTTCAGCCAGTTTCCATCCAAATGATCTTTTATCGTTAAAATTTGTGCATGTGATGTCATCATGCCTAAAAAACACTTTGTCACATAAGTTTTGGTTTATCACAATAGAAATCTGTCCTTAAGTCATTTCCAAATGTGTGTTTATCACTAATATCCAGATGAAGGATGAATTTTTTTCCTTCGAAGTTTTGGTAAAATAGGGAGATTATTGAGACAATTCATTGAAATTAGCCAGCTTACTGTCATTTTAATTTCACAAATAAAAGCAATCAGAAGAGGAATGTGACAGGGAGGAGGGTGAGGCCGGGCCGTGATTCCGCACACCCGACCCCTAATCAGGCTAATCAAGCCTCAGAGAGAGATAAGGGACAACTGGAAGCTGCAATGCGAGAGAGAGAGAGAGAGAGAGAGAGAGAGAGAGAGAGAGAGAGAGTGATTTACGGACAGCTGTCCGACACCTTTGTGTGTGTTTGTCTTTTTGGTTAAGTTCTTCATTAAACTATCATTTATATAGAGTGTAAAGGGGTTAAAGGGAAAGGAGGAGGTGAGAACGACGATATAAATTATTTAATGAAGAACTTAACCAAAAAGACAAACACACACAGGTGTCGGACAGCTGTCCGTAAATCTCTCTCTCTCTCTGTCTCTCTCTATCTCTCTCTCGTACTGGCAGCTTCCAGTCGGCCCTTATCCCCCTCTGAGGCTTGATTAGCCTGATTAGGGGCCGGGTGTGCTGAATCACAACCCGGCCCCACCCTCCGCCATGTCACAAGGAGGAATTGCAATCAAAAAGGAACAGTTGCCCTTCTTATAGGACTGTAATATTGGTCATTAGGCACCGGTTCCGACCACATAGTGAATCATCACTGCTCTCTTCAAGCTGGCAACCTGCTCTAAGAAGTGGGGAAACATTCAGTCTTAGTATAAGGACCATCCATCGATGTGTATATGCTGTGTGCACAGCTATTAAAGACAAATTGATCCTGTGTAATATCAGGGTTTACATAAATGATACATTCCTGATATTCAATAGGCTATTTTGAACAATCATCTAATCTAAAGCATTGCCACCACAACTACATTATGTCCTGGATATTTGTTCAGCAACTTTTAATAACCAACTGAACTTGATTGTCATCTAAAATGTATTTTAGCATCATAATGCTATTTATATTTACTGAAGAAGCTCAGCAAATGCGATCTGAGATAAAGAGGGTTATATTTTAAATTTTTAAACATTTAAAAATGTTCAAAAGCTATTTTTCTGAAAGTGAACTTAGCATTGGACAAATAGTTCAGATAGTTTTATAGTCTTTAAAAAAGTGCAGAACATTTTGAGAATGTCATTCAGCAGACTTTTTTCATCTAAAGAACAGGGTAATGCTAATATAGTTTTGTATAAAGAAAAAGCAAGTATTTAGGCCTAACAAAATATATATATATATATTTTTTTTGTGGTAATTTATTTAATTTAATACAGGGAATTTTGTCGGCATTTTTTCAAAAGTAAACTAAACAATAATTTAATAGAATTGGGATGTAAGTGTTAAAAGAGCACACTGAATCTTTTCTCCTAGTATTGTGTATTTATTTTTAATTTAAAACATCTTTGTGCATAGAAATTATATGTTTTATGTTTTGTGGACTAATTCCGTGACTGCCATCTATTATTTTGAATAATGTGGAAAAGAAAATTTAACAAATTAATGGATGGCTACCGCGATTAATCACAAACAGTAGCCATTCAATTGTTCTCTTTGTACTTTGATGTGAATGATATGAAATATTTGTGTTGGCACTCCTGGAGTGTCATGTTTGCAGTATTGAATCTATATACCATTAAGATCAATCCATAATCATGTACAATAAATTGGCTTTTAAGGATGTAGGCTATACCTTGTTGTCATGATTAACACAGGCAAATGATTGGAGCAAGTTCTGTCATATGACACTACATTTTTGCGTTATTGCCAATTTTCTCAACAAAAAGTGTTTCCAAACCAGTTTTTCGAGACATTTGATGTATCGAAATAGAGTTTATGCGCTAGAGTTAAACGCAAAAATATTATGTCGACACTTGTGAAATTTTAGCGATAATTTGCTTTACCATCAGCTTTATTTTGTTGCGCTAAAACTTTTTCCGCTAAAAATCCTTGGATGGAAACGTAGTTATTTTAATCAATCTCAGCAAGCACTGAGGCAATAACAGCATACTGAATGGGTGCAGCGGTTTGATATGGAGGAGAAGAGGCACGCAAGATTGGGCTGGCGAATAATCCTCCTCACATCTCTGTGCTTTATTTTCAGTCCTTGCACACCTTCCTTGTGTGGCCCACCAGGAGCCTCAGAAGGAGTATAGTGGTAGGAGAGGGGAGGGGCTTCAGCTTTCAGATTGAAAGCGAGCCAAGAGCAAAGTGTCTTGAGTTTCACATGTTCAGTTTCAGCAAGTGTTGCTTATATAAAATGGTGGCCATGCCTAACAGACAGAGGGATATACACAAGGTAGAAAACATTAGCAAAATGCCTTATAGAAAAATACTTTAAAATATTCTCTTTATGTGCTTTATAATACAAATGCAATAGCATTTCAAACGCAGAAGTAATAAAGGATACAAACGGAGCATGAGAGATGTTATCGCAACCCTGAAGAGAAAAATTCTGATGAAATGGTATTGTGCTTCAGTTGGCATGATTTTAAAGGGCTTTAGAGATTGTCACTCCTGGGAGAAGTTTCCCATAGAGTCAGCTACAAAATATTTGAAGAATTTAAGCAAATAAAACAGAAAAACAAAATCAATAAACAAAATATATTTAAAATTAGGATAAAAATGTGCAAACTTTACTGTTAAAATGGTGCTTTATCATATTATGATTTTATGTTGTATTTCTACCTACCAGTGTTTATTACTAAGATTACAAACTGAGAACTATAAAAACTTAATGCCATGAGGAAATACTTCCTAACAGAGCCACAACCTTGATCGTTCAATCAAGACAGCAGTGCGTCAGTGTATGTTTGTGGCACTGTAACGTTATTAACTGCAGGAGCCCAGACACCAGTGAAAAATGTAATGAGTCGAACTCCAGCTTGAAATTCTAACAGGCCTCTGAATGAGACGATGGCTACTCTCCAGGGTGCTTTACCACTGCAGCTGCTTTCCTCCTCTGGCTCATTGCCCATTACTAACTGTGCTCATCACACAGGGAAATAAATAGACCAGCATTTAAGAGGGCATGGTGCTAATAAGGCTATGCAGTGACGCCTGTCTCAATAACTGTGAGTGCTCGTGAAATATTAAAGGTAATAAACAAATACCCTCTGATGATGGTTAAAGAGAGAGAGAGAGAGAGAGGGGGTGGGGCAGTTTACCACACAGAGATGGAAAAAAAAACAGAGAAGTGAGCATTGCCTTTACTGGAAGTGTATAGATATTGCTATGAAAACTAAAGTAGAGACGTTTCCCTAATTAATGGAATTCAAATAAGTGAAATGCAACTTTTTCAGTTACTACTATTTGGGAAAAATAATGCATTTATTCAGCAGATGTATCCTTTTTTAAATTTCCTTTATGGGCCTGTAAAGGGATTAATGGAAAGGAGGAGGAGAGAACCAGCTTGACAATATAAATAATATTTTAATAAAGAAGACAAACACACAAAGGTGTCGGACAGCTGCCAATAAATCTCTCTCTCTGTCCACTGCAGTCTCCAATCGGCCTTTATCCCTCTCTGAGGCTTGATTAGCCTGATTAGGGGCTGGGTGTGTAGCATACCGACCCGGCCCCGCCCTCTGTCCTGTCACATTCCTCCCTCGTTTTCTCAGGTGGGGAGCCCCCAGCATGACGTGTAATATTACTCCACCTGTGAAACATGGGGGTGACGAGTAATATTAAAGATCTCTAAAACCTCTCTGAAGTAAAGCTAGTGACCTGATATCCTCTCTGTCATGGCTGCAGCATTTGCCGGTTCATTCTGTTTGTTTTTTTTGCTAATGGGTTTCTCACATGTAATGGGTTTCTCACACGCTCCACCTGTCTTCCTCTGATTGCACACCCTATTTTATCCTGTGTGTTTCCCCTGTTTGTTTGCTTGTTTATTGTTTGCTGTACCATTTTGTCACCTGTTTAATGTGGAGTATGTTGCGCTGTTCTTGAGATCGCCATTGCCCTGTTGGTCGATCCCGAGGAGGATTCCTTGGATTATCTTCCCCCGTGTCGGGAAGCTTGTGTCTTGGGCGTTGCTTTACATCTCACCTATCTTCAGCAGGTCTTTCCGGACTTCCACTACAACACCTACTGACAAACACACTCTCCTCGCTCTCCTGGCTTTATTAATTTAGGCTCAACCGAGCTGGTGCTGAGCGCTTTTTGTTAAAAAAAAGACTGACTTTTACCTCCTCTGCTCATGGGTTCTGTTTTCCTCAGTGCTCTGACAGAATAAACCAGCCAGCAATGGACCCAGCAGAGGAGACCACTGATTGTTATGGTTTTTCGATCAGACTCCTTGTGGCCGGTAGGCAGGGAGAGTGTTGTCTGGACTTTCTCAGGGGAACCGGTCAGTAGTGGACTTCGCGGTTGAGTTTTGCATGCTGGCTTCCTCCAGTGACTGGAATGACCACGCTATGTGGGATCGCTTTCTGCAGGCATTATCTGACTCCCCTGGCTCCCAGTTTTATGTAGAGAGAGGCAACATAGACTCCTAAAGGGCTTACATTTCACTTGCGGCCGATCTGGCCACATCTCTGCTGCATGTTTGTTTAAAGAACCAATCTTGTCAGTAGCAAGGGTGTACTGGTGAGTGTTACACCCTTAGACAAAGCCCTTGGGCTTTGCACCCTCCTCCTGGTCCGGTTACTGAGTGTTACCGATAGCCATGTTATCTCGGCTCTGGTGGATTCCGGCACCGAAGGGAACTTTTTCAACTCGGATATGGATAAGGTGGCAGCTTCCCATATGAAGGAACCCATCACAGCCCACACTCTCAATGGTATAGTACTGTGCAAATGTTTTAGGCACTTGTGAAAAATGTTGCATAGTGATGATGTCTTCAAAAAATAATGACATAAATAGTTTTCATTTATCACTTAATGTCATACAAAGTCCAGTAAACATAAAAAAAGCTAACTCAATATTCGGTGTGACCACCTTTGCTTTTAAAACTGCACCAGTTCTCCTAGGTACACATGGATAAATTTTTTCTTGGTTGTTGGCAGATAGGATGTTCCAAGCTTCTTGGAGAATTCACCACAGTTCTTCAATCTATTTAGTCTCAATTGCTTCTGTCTCATTATGTAATCTCAGACTGACACGATGGTCAGTGGGGGGCTTTGTGGGGACAATGACATCTGTTGCAGGGCTCCCTGTTTTTCTATTCTAATCTTTTCTATTTGCAAAAGTAATGTTTGGGAGTCTAACATTTTTAATTCCTAATGACACACTAAAGCTGAAGATATAAAAAAACATCTTAAGACAAATGCTTTTGTGAAACATCTTATGTGACTAAGACTTTTGCACAGTACTGTACACCCATGCACCATGTACAGTAATCACACATGCCACGAGACCTGTCACCATGGTCTCCGGGAATCATACTGAGCAGCTGTCTTTCCACTTCATCCGGTCTCCTACTACACCGGTGGTGCTGATGCATCCGTGGTTGGTATCACATAGCCCTCACATAGATTGGGCAACCGACTCTGTTTTGTATTGGAGCTCTTTCTGTTCTTCACATTGTCTTAACTCTGCTGTCTCCCTTATCCAGTCTTGTGTTTCATTGCAGGATGAGCCGGCAGATGTTTTGGATGTTCCGCAGCAGTATCACGACTTAAGGGCAGTATTCAGCTGATCCCGCGCCTTGACCATTCCTCCTCATCGCCCATATGACTGCACTACTGAATTGTGTCCTGGCCCCTCTCCGCCTCAAGTATGGTTGTATTGGCTCTAGGGCCCCAAGGTGGAGGCCATGAACAGGTATATAAACTATCTTTAGCAGCTGGTCTCATCTGCTCTTCCACTTCGCCTGCAGCAGGTTCTTCAGTGACTGCTAGAGAATCGACTGTTTGTCAAGTTGGAGTAGTGCACATTTCATGTGCAACCGGTTCCATTTCTGGGGTTCATAGTCCAAGGGAGTGCGCATGGACCTGACTAAAGTTAAAGCCATCGCTGAGTGGCCACACCCAGATTCTCACAAGATTTTGCAAGACTCTGTTCGCTAACTTTTATTGAAGATTTATAAGGAGCTATAGCAAATCGCCACTCCTCTGATGGATCTCACCTCCACGCGCACAAACTTTTTTTGGTCCCCGCGGACTGAATCTTCATTTGCTAAACTCAAAGAGCGGTTTTCCACAGCACCCATTTTAATTTCCCCTGACCCTGCTTTACAGTTTGTGGTGGAGTTGGATGCATCAGAAGTCGGTGTTGGAGCAGTTCTCTCTCAGCGATCTCCCTCGGATGGAAAGATGCATCCCTGTGTGTCCTTTTACACAGGTTATCTCTGGCCAAATGGAATTATGACATCAGTAACAGGGAATTACTGGCTGTCCAGTTGGCCTTGGGTGAGTGGCGTCACTGGTTAGAGGGTTCAAGGATGCCTTTCATGGTATGGACTGATCACACTTGAGTACATTCGTAAGGCTAAACACCTTAACTCTAGGTAGGCCTGTTTGGCATGCTTTTTTACTTGTTTTTATTTCACGCTCTCGTATCGTCCGGGCTCAAAGAACATCAAGCCTGATTCCATTTCTCGATGTTTTGAAATAATGAACTCTCCGGGTAACATCCTCCCTGCTCCACGAGTGGTGGGCATGGCATCCTGGGAGGTAGAGTCTATAGTCCCCCAGATACGTAATATCACGACACCCGCCACATGCCCAGTGGGTAAACTGTTTGTTACGTTGCTCATTAGACAGCGTTTCTGGTGGTCATCGCTTGAGCAGAACATTCGTCAGTTCGTCCATGTGTCCGATGTGTGCAGCTAGTAAGACCTCCTGTAGTCCCCGGCCAGGTTCCTACAACCGCTGTTAGTTCCTTCGAGACCCTGGTCGCACATAGACATGGACTTTGTTACTGGTCTCCCCCTCCCATGGCAACACAGTCCTTTTTGACAGTAGTGGACTGGTTCTCAAAGCGGCTCATTTTATTCCCCTAGGGAGAAAGTATTCATGCCCTCCCAGTGGATGTCACTTTACTGTCATGGCTCCGGTGTTCGCCGGTTCATTTTATTGTTTGTATTGTTCTCTCTCCCCCATGTTTCACAGGTGGAGTCGGTGAACGTAATCTTGTTTCCCAGGGAGGCATCGATTATGGTGATGTTTTTCTCACACGTTCCACCTGTCTTCCTCTGATTGCATGCCCTATTTTATCACGTGTGTTTCCCCTGTTTGTTTGCTGGTTTATTGTTTGCTGTACCACTCATGTTTGTCTCCTATGGGAATGAAGAAGTTGGTTGCGCTGTTCTCGAGGTGGTGTTTACCCCACAGATTGCCATTGCCCTGTAGGTCGCTCCAAAAGAAAGCTTCATTGGATTATCTACCCATGTGTCAGGGAACTTGTGTCTTGAGCTTTGCTTTGCATCTCACCTATCTTCAGTGGATCTTTCCTGACTTCCACCACAACACCTTCTGATGAACACACTCTCCTCGCCCTCCTTGCTTTATTATTTTGAGCTTGACCGAGCTGGCGCTGATCTGACTTTTATCTCCTCCTATCTCCTATCTCCTAGCTCTGACACTCTCTTAATTTCTCTCTTTTTCTGACTTATAGGCCTGCACTCTTAGGGGCAGTTTAGACCAAAAGCATTCTTGCTTGATGTAGCACAATGAATATAACAGAAAACAGGAGTCTCAAGATGCGTTTTTAAAGGTTGAAATTCCACAGCATCTAAAAACGCAGCACTCCAATGCAAGAAGCTGAAAAAATGGTTAGACAGAGCAGCGGTTTAAGTTGTCCATCTATGGCATATTTACACAAAAATATATATATAGAAAAACAGTGTACATGTATGCAAAAATTGACCCTTAAGATCATTATGAATTTTGCATGGAAACGTTTGAGATTTGTTTGCTTTCTTTTCAATTTTTCAAGTTTTTCAAGCATACCTCCTTTTCTCAAGTGCGCTCTTAGCAGTGCACTAAAGTTAACAGATTGCTTTACCACAGGAATAAATATATGTCATGGCAAGATTAAAGTAGATGCTGGTTTATAATTAGCTCAGTCGCCCTCAGCAAGAGATCGCTAGTACATCTTTGCCATCTTGATGGAACATGGATGTCAGCAGGGTTGGCTAGGAAGAATTGAGCAACCTATCAGCTTTTAGAGGAATAGATTATTCACACACACTACCACAGTATGTATTAACACAGAAAGATTGACAACTATTAATGGACTACAAACGTGCTTCTTTTTAGACAAATACAAATCTAAAGTCACTGACTGAAAAAGAATGGACATCCTTCATATTAGTCAGCACCAACACTCACATACCATGACAACAGGTTGCATTTGAGAACCAGTTAAGGCCTGACCAAAGCTGAGGGACTGCTGAAGCTCCCTCAAGCCCTGAGCTCCATCAGGCCTGCTTCCATCATCTCGGTTCCATCCACTTTCCAATCGAGAGGATCTAACCTTTGCGCTGAGTGGCTCTTAATTAGCTAAAACTTTGCTTCAATCATCTCCCAATCAGCCTAGTCAAGCCTTCTCATCCTGCCACTGTCACGCTGCAGTGGTGGCCCCATTAAACCTCCCAGATGTCTCAGCCCCTCTGTTGATTCTAAATGAATTCATGCAATTACCAGAGTACCCATTCGTGTCGACAAACATTTTTTTTTGAAAGAGGGTTAGAGGAGGAGGAGAACTTGTTGTAGGACAAGGAGGAGGAAGGGGAAAAAAACTACCAGCTCTGACATTTCAGGGAATTTAACAGGGATGGCTAAATGAAAGTGATCAGCGGAAGAGTTTAATATTTAAGAAGTCAGTGACGCAGCCCAAAGTTTCTAATGAAATTATAACTCATGCTTGAAAAGCAAAAGTAAATGTGTTGTGGGAACTTAAATTATTCAGCCGCCCCATATCTCCGCCTTTCTGTTAACCCACAGACAATCATGGCACTTGCAAGCTTTTAAAGAAGGAGGCATTCTGCAACAAATGCATGATCCGAAACAAGAACATTTAATCTTGTCCCCAATTATAGTGACTTGCCGATTAAGGTACGTCCAGGAACAACTTAATCGTGTTAATTAATTTATCTCTTATACTGACAGACATGCGCACTTGACAAATCACTAAGCTTATAATCTACAGTAGCTCCAACCTTATAAAGCCATTGTGCTCCTTCAGTACACCTATGATTCTTTTTTCTTTTATGTTTAAAAAAGTATTCAATTATACCAAAAAGTATATTAATTAGCTCTTTTGAGAAAGAGATGAGGGGCCCACAATATCTATGAGGGTCGGTAAAATATTTAGGGCGGCAGCATTCATATTAATGGTAACATTACACATATGTCTAACAAAATTCAATTAGAATTCAACTCAACATTGATGTCAGGTGCATGTCAGGCATATAAATGTGCCCTAGCTTTGGGTTATGGTGTCTATTTTCATACATTATTTTTCAGGTAGCTTAGCTTTTGGCCACTCGACTACCCTTGCGGCGTTATTCCATCAGAAAAAGAATTACATACTTGATGGGAACTAATTAGATCAGTCCTCACCTGTGAGTTCTCCAGGCAGTTGTATCCGGACCTGCACCAACTTTTCACTGCACTGGCTGCTTTTACTCACTTATACCACTCTTCTGTGCTTTGAGGCAGAAAGGAGGGAGAAAGTTTACCCCAAATCAGTTCTAGAGATTGTTCAAGTGTCCAAATACAGTTAAGAGTCTCTTACAGTCTTTTTTATTTACTAAGCTCTGTCTTTCTCAGAGTTGGCTGTTCAGTGCATTGTAGTTAACATTTTCAGAGGTTAATGAGGTTAAATAGTAATCTAAATGAGAAATTATGAAAATCTAATTTGTATGAAGAAAAATAAGTCATTGGTTTATGTTTTAGATTAGTTTAATGTGCTTTCATTTATTCATAATTAATGTGTGTCAGAAAATTAAAAGTGTAAAGCCAAGTGCTTAAATTGTGTATTTTCAGCTCTACAGTCACAATCATTAAGCACAATGTAAAACATAACTTGAACAGATTTGACTTGAAAGCTTTATAATGATTTCTTAAGATACTAAAGATTGATATGCTTTACAAGATGACTTTAGAGAGCACTGCTAGAGTAATTTCAAAAAGGACCCATGGTGTGATTCACATTAATATAAATCTACATTCGTTTTCCGTCCATGACAACGGAGTAAACTGCTCACTGTCAAAAGAGAATCTGAAGCTTTATCAAATGATATTTTATTACATGTATTTTTTATTTAATGATGAGAGTTTTCAGTGATGTTTGTGTTTTTTCCACATTTCCAAAGACCATTCATCTGTGTTTGTGTTTGTTTGTTTTTGCGAACTAATATGCAATCATAAATGCAGGACCACAGAGAAGCCAGCAGACCAGGGGGCCACACATAGATTTATGAGGGCACATTTAATACTTGCTACGTTTTTAATTGTTCCAATGTGGAGAATAAAAAAAGACTACCTTTCAAGAAGCTTCTGTTTCATGCACGCTGATTAAAGAATGTGTGAGACTTCAGTGACATGGCGGGTATTATTTATTCATTGCAAACAGTGGAATTTGGGTGTTACTTTGAAAAATGTTCAAAACTGCTGGCCTGTAATAAAAAAGCAGCTAGAAAAAAAAAATCGAACTCATTAACTTTTCATTGGTGAATTCTCTTTCATATGAAATATCCCCAATATATGGCTGTCACAATCAATCAGGTGTCCAGAAAAGAGAGTTTGACAAGTGAAAAAAGGGATGGGGAATATGTCAACGGTGGCACACGCTGTTTCTTCTCTCTGTCATGTTGCCAAAGCCCACGGTTAAGCAGACACCACAGCCAAAAGGAAAAGTGAAGCCTGAGATTCTGACAAAAAAGAAAGAAAAGAAAAAAGTTCTTGCCATCCTTTCTACGACAGAAGTCTTCAGCTAAGGTTATGTTATCTTTAAAGTCAAGAGAATAGTTCAAAAGCAAAGATTTCTCTAGCATTGAGACCTATTGGGAGGTGTTTGGCAAGAAAACCACTTGGCTCATAATTGTGTAATCGCATGCTTGGTCCCCTGCTCCCGCATGAATTCTCTTAGTTTCACCTTGAACTCAACTTTTGAAAGCACTAGTGCAGTAGCAAGGGAGAGATGAGGGAGCATTGAGGAACATGTGCATGGGATGCTGCCCCTGAGTGGAATTCAGTACTTAGAACATTTTTTAAAGAATCATGGATAGTAACCCATCAGATTCCTGCACTACAAAAGAGAGAGTTTACTTAATTACCCAGACAATTAAATGTTAATTAGTTGGAAATTTGATGGCTGGCAAAATAGAAGACTCAAAAGCATGATTAGGAAATGACAGCAGGCGGGTTTGATCATCCTGCCGGTGTCACCCTCAGTTGTCTCTTCCTGAACACCTAGACATTTGCCACAATAAAAACCTCATTTTGACCCTTTCTCGGGTAAATTTAAGTTTGATTCAGTGGTTATGTGTGTGAAAAATTCAACCTTGTCTAAAATGTGACTTCATGTAAGGTTGGAAAAAATGTATACAAGTAGAGCTCCAAATGTTGAAGTACATGCAATCCTTCAGCTTCTGTCCTCTTATCCATCTCAATCTCTTTTGGATTTCATTAGCATTTTTTGGGCTGTCACATTTTCTGATTGGATACTCAGCCTCTAAGTTACACTCTTATATTAAAACAAATTCAAAAGTGACATAAGTGGGATTTAACGCCACCAACCCCCACCCCCCATTGTAAAATTCAGAAACTAAAAAGGTACTTCTCCTCTAATATATTTTAAACTCTCCACAATAGGTGTGATACATTTCTGTCCAAGCTAGAGTAGCGTATCCGAAATGATAGAAAGTTAGCAAGAAATGCTTTTTTCTTTATCTTCCTCTCTTGCTTTCACTCTTGTTCTAACCCTTTATGTCTATCTCAGTCTCTCTCCTCTGAACTTAACAAAAGAAGTAGAGAAGGTACTGATTGAGTCAGGTATATCAAGCGTGCACAAGGAAGTTGATAGACTCTCATGCCTGGTGGGCAAGTATTATTCCTACTGTATATCATTATGGGCGAATTGTCCTAATTAGCGCAAGGGCAGAATAATGAATACAACTCCATTAATCAAAAGGTAATATATGTAAAAGCAGTACTTTTGGCCTTGGGAGAAGCTGCTGAAGGTAGACAAGGAGAATTAAATCAAAGGAGATAAAAAAAATGCTCCTCCAGGGTTGAATATTGCTTTAATATTCATATATACACTATTTCTTGTATTTAAAATATATAGCTTGTTCTTTGACGCTAGGTGGAGGGTGAAATAGAAAAAGTAAACTGAATATAATGCAAGAGCTTTTTGCTAATGGCTCGAATTTAGAATGTAGTTGTGGATAAGTGATTTAACAGTGGGAGCATTTTAAATGCCTCAACGAATGTTGTATTTTTGTTCAAGATTTCCATCAGTTGTATCTAATCCTTTGGTGTAAAATGTGTTTTGTCTTTCTTTTCTTTACACAAATGTACACTATGATGTATTTAAACTTCAACAGCAAAAATCTAACAACAAAGTGCTGCACAACTGTGTTTAAATTTTACTATTCTGTACATCACTTTAGACCTCACCTTGAGTGATTTGTTTCCTATTTGCTCCTGTCAGTGCTTGATTGTTGACTGTTGTTGCGTAGGGGATCGGATGGCTGTACATGTCTTTTTGAGGCCATGCTTGTTGACTGTGGCTTAACTTGGACCTTACGGCCCCTCACTCCCCCTGTCATCCCCTGCTTTTGTTTTCATCGCCCGTTGACCAGCGGCCAATTTTAACCGGGGCCCCTATTTTACATGGGCCCTTGTGCGGCTGCACATCCTGCAGTTACGTCACTGACTGTTGGTCTTGTCAAGTTGGCCAGATGCATGGAACCCAGTGTCACAGCTTTCCGAGCTCCCTGAAAATAGGAACAGTAACAAAAACATTCAGCTGCAAAATGTATCTGAATAATGAACATTGTCTGTGGCAACACTGTATAACTGAGGAATCTTCAGTCATTTCAATTTAAATCAATATTTCATGTCTTTTGTGTTTTTTTATTTGTTAAGTAGCCATGCAATAAGTGAGATAATGTATGCCATTATTGTAAAACAAAGGAAGACAGGTTAATCAAGCATCCAACAAAAAGCAAAGGTTAAGTTCAGTGTTCTTGGACACTTTGCTGTCTCTTTCTTCAAACATAATAAAGTAATTTAAACTCAAATCAATATTTATTGTACATTTAATTATTTGGTAAGTAGCTGTGTAATAAACAAATAAGGATCAATACGAATATACTGTATATTTCATCACTGTTTAATGTAAAATACAGGAATTAAACATAATTAAATATAATTCCTCTGGTTATAAAGACATTTCATACACTAAAAAACACTGTTAACCTTAAAAATGTGCTCCATGTGGTAACATCTAAATTAACAGGTTTGATTCAAGAATAAAATATATTTTAACATAATCTGAGTAGTACATAAGGTATAGATCGAGTAAAAATAGCTCCATAAAGGAATATTCCGTGTTCATTACAAGTTAAGCTCAATCAACTGTATTTATGGTGATAATGTTGATCACCACAAAAAACAATGTTCCTCCTTTAAAAAAGCAAAAAAACAAGGTTACAGTGAGACACTTACAATGGAAGTGAATGGGGCCAATTTTTGCAGGGTTTTAAAGCAGAAATGTGAAGCTTACATTTTTTTATGAAATCACTTAAATGTATTCTTCTGTGTTTTATTTGAGCTGCAAAGTTGTTTAAATCATTTCTACAGATATTTTATGGTTTATTGTCATTACATTGTCATGGCAACGAAGTAGTAAAATTGGCTATAACTTTCAATTCAAATTAAATTCAAAATGTATTTATAAAGCACTTTAAAAACCACAGAGTGTACCAAAGTGCTGTACAATTACTTTTTTTTTTTTTACAATTAATTTTTTTATAAGAAAATTTTTTCTTATAAAAAAAATAATTAAAACGAAATTAAAATATATAACAACAATAGGCAGCACAAATGTGACTGTTCAACACCTATTGATCATTATAAAGTAGCAAAGGCTTCACAGAAAAGGCTAGTCAGTGATTTTGTCATACTAAAATCATGTTAACACGCATATTGTTTATTTCTTGTGGCTATACTTTTGAAATAGTGAGTATTTTAAATGTTAACAGGTTTTTTTTTACACATTTTAAGAAGAGGAGGGGCAAGTCAAAATAATTTTTTGTGGTAATCAACATTATGCCACAAATGCTGTTGATTGAGCTTAACTTGTATTAAATCTGGAATATTCCTTTATTTGCATGTTACTTTTTACATTCATAAGTCTTGTGAAAAATAAACCCCATCAGAGTGACTGACCCTGATCACCCTATCAAGTTTTATTTTGCAATAATGATAGGCTGACATGCCGTATGCATTACATATGACATGCCTAGCTAATACCTATTGTTTCCCCTTTCTGCATATTAGACCTAGTTTAAATTAATTGACAGCTCTCTTGAAGAACTTACTGATGTTACATAACACAAGCTTAGCCTATATGCCTCTTACACCCCTGTGGTGCTGTCACTTAGCTTTCGATTACAGTAGGTCACGTCAAGTCGTGTTTTTTTTTTGTCGTTCAACCATAGTACAGTTAGTACAGTACACAGTGAAACGAGACAACGTTCCTCCAGGACCATGGTGCTACATAAAACAACATAGGACAAACCCAGAACCACATGAGACTACACAGACTAAATAACATACCTATATAAAGTGCACATGCAAATGTGTGCAAAAAGTATGTGACAGTACAATAAATTACAAAATTTAACAGGACAATAGGCACAGTGAGAGAGAGAGTGCAGCGCCGACCAGTACACAGTAGTGCAAAAAGATGACATTTTCTAAAAAAAAAAGAAAAAAAAAGAAAGGTGTACAGCACAGGACAATTCCTCAAATGTAGGCATCAACCAGAGGTGTTTCTATGTAGGTCATGAGACACCGATAGAAGCAGATGACACAGTAATGGTGGCTTGTAGAAATGTTTGAAAAAGCACTCAAGTGATCTCATTTTTCGTGGCTGCCACAACAATATTTGCTCCATACTGCTGATTCCTCTAGTCTTCCATTTTTGATGCATTTGCACCTCCAAATCCAAAGTGAACATACCCTCTCAATGTCTTTCCATCTCTCTTCCTCACTCTCTTGCACACATATACATTCTGTTGGACCGTCACTCTGGATGGCATGCAGGTTTTTAAAATGCTTCTATGCATTTAAAAATAAACGTGCACTGAGTTTAAACTGCTTATGTTTTATATTATTTAACAATGAAAACAAAAGATGAGAGACTTATCTGGCCACTATTGGAAAAAATGGATTAGCTTTAACGTGAAAATAAGAGCAATTTACATTTTGGCTAGGTAAAATCATTTGAGGTTTCCATTATATCATTGGAATTATGTTTTGTTGTTTATGAAATCAGTAAAATTGACACATCTAGATTCAAGATGTTCCTTGTTCCTATATTTTGCATGGAACGGTGGTGAAAATATAGTGTATATTCTTATTGATCGGGGAATATAGAATTAGGTCATGTATAGGCTACTAGATGTTGTTGTTGATTTCAATTCATATTAACCCATAACTTTCATTTCACACTGGAAAAACAATTTAAACAGAGCAGTTCAGTTCTGATTGCCTAACACTATCAAAATAGTTAAAAGATCTGGATTTTTCCTGACTATTTAATTTAGTGTCCATCTTAACAGTATATCAAATGCTTCAGTTCTAATTTGAAAGAAAAAAAAAATCTGTTAAGAAAGACAATAATTCTTTTGTGGCTATTGACATACATACTGTATGTACTTCAATATTCAAATTATTGAACTAGACACAATGGAGACAGAATGAGGAAAGCGTTTCAACCTGACACCTCCCTCAACACTTAAAAGACGACAGCCCTCACCACATCTATTTTCTTATTCTATCTTATCAGTTACATTTAACGCCTTAATGAGAGGAGAAGAAGCACGTATCAAAGAAGCACTTTTGTCATAGAGCATTAGAGTCCCTCTTTTGGTTATTTTCCCCCTGATCACAGATTGTTTTCCAGCAGGTGGAATGAAAGACATTGATTAAAATATGAAAGGTGCATGTTCTCTGAGCTTGCTGCTGGCTAATGTCTAAAAAGTGTGCCAACTCCTCTCATTTATACATGGTTCCCCTTTCACTTGTCTTCCCCTGATTTCCGTGTACAAGCTGCCATTCATCTTAATTTGACCAAGACCAGGCTATTCACGGGATATTAAGCTATTAACCAAGGAGATATCTGACAAGGCTATTAAAGGGATAAGATAGACAGACAGACAGACTATAGTACCTAAAGTGTCTAAAAGTAACATGTACTGAACAGTATTTACATGGATTTACCAATTAGGTAAATCTCCCAGGTTCAGGTTAATACCATCTGTCCCCCCTTCAACAGCTTGCTTTCTTTTCACTCAACGGTGAAGATAAAACATGGCCAGAGGAGCACGAGACAGGTGAAAGGTGCAGAAGTTGCCGCTCTTACGCGTGACGTCACTAAAAGTCGCGCGGGCAATTTTGTTTTCTTTTGGGGCGTTGTCTTCGAGATATTTTCCAAACGGCTTTTTTTGCGTCTTTGAAGTGCACTGCGAGAAGGGGACGCAGCTCAAATGGTCGTTCCAAGCTAAAAAATAAAAAAATGCTTGTAACGTTTTTAAGAGTTGTAGTGAAATTTAATATAAGTAAAAAAAAAAACAAAAAAAAACAACAACAACAACAAAAAAAAAAAAACAATAGGCATTAAAGTATAATAAACTTTCATAATAGGTATACAAATGTTAGCATGTGGTGCTTTCATTAGCTTATCACTGTTAAGCTGCCAAATAAAGAAGTCTTCCTGTCAATGTTGTTCCTTAAGAGTTCGCTAGATGGGGCTATAATTCTTTAATTGTTTTGAAAGAACCATCTCAAAAAGCATAAGCTAAAAGTGAACAACTCATATTTCTCAAGACGTTCAGGACTACCTGTGTGTGTGTGTGTGTGTGTGTGTGTGTGTATATTTCTGTTTTATTCTCTCTCGCTTCTCTCTCTCTCTCTCTCTCTCTCTCAATTTAACAGTACTTTATTGGCATGATTGTGTTTAATCACACACACACACACACACACACACACACACACACACACACACACACACATCATACGTTCATGTAATCACCCTACAGATCACTTGGGGATGTTTTCAGAGAGCTTATTTCACAGTAAGTATGCTGTTGAGTTGAAGAAGACAATGAGAGATCGATATGCACGACGCAGTTCTATGCCTCAAAGGTGAATAACATTGTGTGAAAGAGACACACTCACACATTATATGAAACATCAGAGGGCCTTATATCAAATACAATAAGAGAGGCAGAGACTAAAAGATGTCAGATGCTGTCCGCTGCAACTGAGGCCATTTATCTCAATATGTACAAAGCTTGGGTGACCATATTCTGGTTTTCAAAAAAGAGGACACCTTATTTCTTTATATTGATATTGGGGTAGAATAACAGGGTTCAAAACAGTTTGAAAGGGTTGAAAACTTTAATACAGTGAAAAAGACACTCTATTAGCATAACATATATATATATATATATATATATATATATATATCAATAAATGAAAAAAACAATCCAACATTCTTTTGAATGTCCATGTACTAAAATAAAATATTTGATGCCATGAGTGTACCTTAATTTACTATTATTATTATATTGAGTGGCCATGGATAATGAAGCAATACTATTACAATTTTACCTGGTCGCAAAAAGTAGTCCGTTAATTTACCTGATGAACTTTCACCTTTTTCTGACCCTTTATGCTTCGCAGAGCTAACGTGTGCTTCTAAATCACATGCACCTGTATTAGCAGCTGACACTTAAGTGCCAGCTTTACATGTCATACATTCTGCTTCCCACGGATCTCGACCTGGACAAAAACATGGGAATTTTTTGTGCAAATTAACTGTTTTATGCCGAACACAACAGCGTTTCGCGCGTCCGATTAGAGATTGACAGGCAGGATTTTGGCCAATAGTTGCTGCAAGTCTCTTGTAATTGACCATGTGCGAGAAGGCGGGATTTACAAAGAGGGATTAAAGCAACGCAAATATGCGCGAACACACAATTAAGTGTTAGACCAGATGCACACCATAATGCAACCATAATGCAACTAAAGCCGAATCCCGGACATTTTCGCAAATTTAGAAATCCCGCCTTTTTTAAGGTCCGAATAAGAGGACATGTCTGGGAAAAAGAGTGTGGTCACCCTAACAAAGCGGGCCATGCTTTATCTTTACCAATAGCATACATAAGCACACCACACATATTACTGACTCCTCTTTCTCTCTTTCACCATCACACATACGCAACCATTTAGATTAAATAGACAGGCTGATAGGCGGGCGGACGGACGGATGGACCAATAGATGGAAAGACATTCAAAGACTTGACTATTTCTGCACTATAGATGAGCTTTGGGAGTAGACGTCCTTCCTGGGACCTTAACCTCAGCTTGACATGGGTTCCTACTATGAGACTGTCTAAGCTCACTTGAATAAGCAATATAGGTTTAATTGAGACTGGACTATGGATTGGGGGTTTCTTTAGCCCTAACCATATTTGCCACTGAATCTGAATTGTACGGTTCATTTTGTGGTCACTCCCTTAGCTTATACAGTATGTAAATTGCACCTTTGCTGTTATAACTTCTCTTACATCTAGACACTTAATAGACATGCATAGGCTACTAATTAAAAAAAAAAGTTGTCTACGCAATTCTAAATGGTTGTCTATGCAAAAGTTACCCACTATTGTTCCAGAACACAATGGGATGTCATTGGTGACAGCTGATTTTAAAGACAGCAACAAGCAGAGCCAAACTGCCCACCTGAGGAGGTATGTGCACATGCAAAGTGCTAACAGCTGGTTACATAACTTAGCAGACTTGAGTGCTCTCAACAAGCACTAATCTCCCTGAGCTCTTGTGTTCAGCTGTGTGCTTCAAAAATCTGCCTGGCTCTTTCACTGCCAATTGAAACATGAATGTGTCTTAATAGCATTCTTGACCTTAACTGGTTCCTCAGCAACCATGACAGTATACTGATCTATTAGCTTACTATGCAATCAAACAAGTAAGCTTCTAAGAGTGAAAACATTTGTTATCACACTAAAAACAGTTTTACCTCAATTGACATCATCGTGGCCTGGTAACTTTTTGTTTTAAAGTAACTTTAGCTAATATGGACCATGTGTGACAAGCTGACAAGACCACTCGTTATCATAGTTAGCAACAATCCCATAAAAACATTCTTAACATTTGTAGGATAGCTTGAATGATGGCATAAAATATCTTAACACAATTCCAAGTAACACATTTATGTTCCTAAAACATAAAAATCTAGTTTTCTTACCTTCACTAGAACGTTATTTAAAGATTAACATAACATTCCTGGAAGTGTGAAAATATACTGAAAACTTAATTTGGTAACACTTTACCATTTAGAATGTTGCATGTATGTATATATATATATATATATATATATATATATATATATATATATATATATATATAATACAAATACATTAACGTAAATTAAAGGGATAGTTCACCCAAAAATGAAAAATTTTCCAATGATTTACACACCCTCATTCCATACCAGTGGTGTATGACTTTATTTCTTCTGCAGAATACAAATGAAGATTTGTAGAATATTCCAGCTCTGTAGTTCCTTACAATGCAATTGAATGGGTACCAACATTTTGAAGCTCAAAAAAGCACACAATGGCAGCATAAAATTCATTAATACAATTCCTGTGTCTTCTGAAGCGATGTGTTAGGTGTGCATGAGAAACAGATCCATATTTGAGTCCTATTTTTCTATAAATCTCTGCTTTCACCTTAACATTCTTCTTCTTTTGTTTTTGGCGATTCACGTTATTTGTGCATATCGCCACCTACTGTGTAGGGAGGAGAATTTATTGTAAAAAATTATGTAAATATTGATTTGTTTCTCACCCACACATAACACATAGCTTCTGAAGACACTGGAGTTGTATGGATTACTTTTATGCTGCCTTTATTTGCTTTTTATAGCTTCAACCTTTAGGCATTTACTTGCTTTGTATGAACTGACAGAGCTGAAATATTCTTCCAAAAATCTTTGTTTGTGTTCAGCAGAAGAAAGAAAGTCCTTCACATCTGGAATGGCATGAGGGTGAGTAAAGATCAGAGATTTTTTATTTTTAAAAACTATGCTTACACATTTATTAACGTAAACTAATGAAGAACTGTACTTTTCAAGCACTATTCATTTTGTTTAATATTTATTTGAACATATACAAATACATATAAAATACATTTTCAAATTCAAGGTTTTATATCCATTAGTATGCATTTTGATCGAACATGAACTAACAATTAACATTTATACTTTAATAAATGCAGATTAAAGATGAATAAACGCTGTGATAAATGTTTTTTCATTATTTCATCTAAACGTAATGCATTTAAAGTAATACAAAAAATAATCTTACTGTAAAGTTTACAATTAACTTGAATTTATACTAATAATAAGCATGTTCCTTTTTATATTAATAACATCATACATATGTTCCATTAATGTTATTTTAATAATGTTTGAATTCTTCAAATAATGTTAGCTAACATTGTTGGAATGTTCCCTGATTGGTGGGATATAGCATTATATCTTGTCTTGTGTGTTGAGTGAATTAAGTAAACCCTTAAGATAAGCTCATACACCAAGTTTAAATGGTTTGAATAACTGCACATTTTAACTGCTATTTATGTTAGTGCATTTTAATGCTTAGCCTAGTATTTAAAAGTGCTGAGTCTGATTTAACCCTTGTTGTAGGAGCTGTTGTGTCTGATGTATTGGACAGTGCAGTTGGCTAAGCCTGTGTTTTCACACTTAAGGAGTGTGTCACGTCCTCTGAACACTGAAAGACAGAGATCAGAGGTCAAACCCATTATGGAGTTAAAGAAGGACAGTGACATCCACTCGGCAAGGGATGACAAGGCCTTTGTTGCTATGGGAACAGTGTCCTTACTGAACTGTTTCCAGAGCCTGGGGACCTACAAACACGTAGTGGACCACATCCTCTGTCCTTTCAAAATAAAGTTGTCTTGTACTCAGATGGATGTTTTGAATGTCAAGGCTTTGAGGATGGCTTTGTCAGACTTAACACTGTACAACCTTAGATTGTTTCTCATTGGAATAAAATGGGAATTCTTATAGTGGAATTTTTCTCGGGAAGGCACTGAGCCTATTTACATAACATTCCTGCAACAGCACCAGTATGACAGTACACAGGCAGACAGATTTTGCTCAGTGTTTTCGGTGTTCCAATTTAGACATGGTGTTGGATCTGAGACATGGATTGAATTTGTATTACATGTGTAGTGGGCTGAAGTGTTAGTCTGGGCTCAGGGCATCAATTATGAATAGAGATATACAACTTGGCTGCATGTCACTGGATTTCTCCAAGAGGAAAAGAGAAACACAATTTTGCCATTCGCATAAATGGTTAGGAATATAGTCACCTAGGCTCTGTGTTTGAGCTAAACACTCCTTGGTGCCAGTAGCCTGCTATTCCAGCATGAAAAACTCAGTGCTTTAAGTTAAGATATGTCAAAGACACATGATCTGATATAGCTTAATGTTCTTAAAGTACACCAACAATCTTATTTCAGGGGAGGAGGAAACAATGAAAGAAAATAACATACTTGTGTGATGTAATTCATGGCCTGTGTTTACCTGTGTTTAATATTTATCTACTGTATTTTCACAAGCAGACATGCTCAGAAAAACGCAATAATAATGTGATTTTTTTTATTCAAAGCTCCAGTGTATTGCCCTCCAGAGACCAAAAAGCAAACAGTCATGTAGATGTTTTAGTTGTTCCTATCAGATATACCTATACTGGAGAATAACAATAAGTCTTGCCATAGGGACAGTATTACAAAGGGCCGGGGAATATAAAAGAGGTTAACCTGCTCTTGAAGCTTACCCAGGGGAATATACATATCATGGGCTTTATTTCACTTTGACTTTGATGCAATATTCATTTGTAAGTAAAGAAAGGTTTACCATTCACACATGTGGAATACATATAGGTGGAAATGTACTTAGAAAATTGTACAAATTGGAAAATTACAAGGACAAATTAATTGTGCATATACTGTAATATGAAAAATTTTAATGGTTAAGATACAGCATTTCCAAAACCTGCCATAAAGATAAATATTTGTACACCACCACACATTGTCGGTGAGTACAACCCAGTTTATTGTACATTATTTAGATCTCCACATGTATGGATATTACGTATTCCAGGTATTTAGTAAAGTATTATAAAAAAATCTGACACATAAGTTCATCTACCTGAGAACCGGGTGCTCATGGTCTTCAAACCAGGGGGAGCATATACCAGTGATATTTCAAAAGGTCACTATCATTATTGTTGCTTAGCAACCTGGAGCACAAACTGTAGATATACACATCAATGGCTTAGAGATGGCTTGATGAAAGTAGTGTAACTGGTGACAGTGTTTGCAGTGTGGCAGCACACTTAAAAAAAAATAAAAATCATCACTTTCGATTTATGTGATACAACTCGAGTTTTATGTGTTTACATTCAACTAATATTCCACTCTTTCTAATGCCACGTCTACACTAACCCATAAAAAACCCCCCCTCAATTTTCAGTTTCGTAACACAATTTCCCCGTCTGTCGCTCTCTTCAACGTTGTGTCGATGAAGCGACACTAGAGGTCTCTCCTGAGCGGCGAATATGCCTCTGATCTATGAAAAAAGGCCATTGAGAAGTTGGCAGACAGTATTTGCATACCCTGCCCCCGGACATACGGGTACAAAGGCAGGGAAATACGTCTGTTTCATTCAGAAATTTTCTTCGGAGCCGATGGTTGTGTATGCATTCAGCTGCGAGTCATACACCTGTTCCTGCCTTTGTTCCTCTGACGCTCTGCCTGCTGTTGGATCTACGGCCCCTGGGCGCTTCGTCAGCGCAGAAAGCTAAAAGTGTTTATTAAAAGAGTGATTTTCTCTATAAAAGAGTATTTTCCTCTAAAAGAGCATTTACACAGCGGCATTGATCGTCCTTTCAGGACGCGTCTTTATAAAGATGCCATTCCGCCCCTGTGTAGTTCCTGGTTGCGGTAGAGTACTCTCCGCTTCAGACGGCCACAGGCGTTGTCCCATGTGTCTGGGCAGCGATCACACCGAGGCAGCGTTTGTGGATGGTTCATGTTCTCATTGCGAGAGCATGACCATGGCAACGTTGCAGTTGCGGCTCGCTTTCAATAGAAAGCTCGCCACTCCAGCCACCCCCCACATTACTCCTTCTTCCCACGGGATTGAGGATGATGTGGCTGGCGATGGAGGCGATCTGGGGACGGCACCGGGTGCAGCTCCACTGGGTACGCCCCTTTGGACCACCCGCCCCCCAGCACGTTCATTGACTCCCGTCCATGCTCGAGGCAATGGCGGCTCGGAAGCAGACGGAAGCAGACGCCCCCCGTCTCACAGACCCCCTCGAGGACCTGGAAGGCTCCCAGGCGCTCCTGAGACGCTCGACCCAGAGGCCAAGACGTTAGCCCCTGAGCTAGTAAGCAGACCACTCCATTTGCCGGTGGAGGGCCGGGAGAAGAATCTTTTGTTGAATATATTTCATTTGCCCCCCCCCCCCCCCCCCCCCCATACAGGGCTGCGGTACCCACATTCTCAATAACAGAGCTATTTCTGGCACTCTGCCACCAGATCTTTACAGTCCCGGCATGCTGGACGTGGACCTGCCGCCTTCAGCCCCATGACTGTTCCCCAGCCGGCTGGTCCCGACGAGTCTAGAGGATGCCTACATCGGACCTCCTCCTCAGTCACTAACCCACCCCCTGCCGGGTGTGCGGAGCAAGGTAAGTGCTTCGAGACTTTTTTCAGCACTAAACCCTCGGGACACATCTTCGCCTCCCGACGCCGTACTACCTGCTCCACCCTGCTGCGAAGCCCCGCCGGGTATGTCAAAAATAACTGTCCCCTTGGTGCCCCAAGCGTGGATGCGTGACTTTCACTTCCCAACCTGTCACGCTTGCTGGCCCGGACCACCCGACTCGGTTATGCAATTCAGTTTGCCAGGCCCCCGCTCCCCTTCGTGGGCATCCGCTTTACCGCAGTACACGGCAAGCATGCCAAATCCCTGCATGCAGAAATCGCTACTCTTTTTCTAAACAAAGATGCGATAGTGCCTGTCCCTCCAACCGAAATGAAGAAGGGCCTCTACAGCCCTTACTTCATTGTACCCAAGAAAGTTGGCGGCTTACGAATGATCTTGGACTTGCGAGTTCTCAACCCGACTCTGTACAAACTCCTGTTCAGAATAGTCATGCAAAAAACATATCTTAACTTGCGTCCGGCATCTAGATTGGTCCGCAGTGGCAGACCTGAAGGACGCGTACCTTCACGTCTTAATTCTGCCTCGACACCGACCCTTCCTACGGCTCGTGTTCGACGGCCAGGCGTATCAGTACAAAGTCCCCCCCTTCGGCACCTCTCTGTCCCCTCGCGGCTTCACGAAAGTTGCAGAGGCTGCCCTTGCCCCGCCCCGAGAGTTACTATGCGCTCACAGAGACTAGGTGCTAAGGCACCTCAGTCGTTTAGGGCTTCAGGTCTACAGAGAAAAGAGCTAGCTCGCCCCGGTTCAGAGCATCTCTCTTCTCAGCATGGAGTCAGACTCAGTCTTAATATCAGCACGCCTCATCAACGAGCATGCACAGTCAGTGCTAAAATGCCTCCCCGTCTTCAGACCGGGCACAGCTGTCCCTTTAAATCATTTTCAGAAGCTCCTGGGGCATATGACATCCTCTGCGGTGGCTGCACCGCTGGGGTTGATGCATAAGAGACCTTTTCAGCAATGGCCCCAGACTCGAGTCACGAGACAAGCATGGCGCCGCGCACACACTGTGTGACAATCACCACCACCTGCCGCTAAATGTAAAAACCCTGGACAGACCTCTGCTTTCTGTGGACAAGAGTCCCCTCGCAGCAGGTGTCCCAAAGCGCCCTGGCCACGACCGACACCTCCAAATTGGGTTCAGGTGCCATGTGCAACTGGCACGCAGCCGCGGGCCATTGGAAAGGGGCCCCGCTGTACTGGAACATCAATGGCCTAGAGTTGCTGACTGTTTTCTCTGCCCTGTGGAAGTGTCTCCCATTAGTTCGAGACAAACGTGTCTGTAACACAGATCAAGTTCATGGGCAAGGAAGAGGCGAGAAACTGGCTTGACATATAAACTAAAGGTTTAATGGTAAACTCAAAAGACAAACACATAAGACGACGGACATGTCCGTGAACGATCTCTCTCTCTCCCATCACCGTCTGCGAGTGGCCTTTATCCCTCTTGACGGCTTAATTAGCCTAATACGGGACCGGGCGTGCGTAATCATGCCCCGGTTCCGCCCTCCACCGTGCCACATTCCTCCCACGTTCTTTCAGGCTGGCGACCCCTGGCCTGACGGACATCCCCGCGGTCTGCCGGTGGGTCGTCCCCATCAACCTGGATGAGGGAGGGGGCAAGGGGAGGGAAACAACAACAACAACAAACAACAACAATTAAAAATGGGGGGGAGGGTTCCTGCACTGGGCAGTACCTCCCCTCCCACGAACACCATCATTTAAAAAAGAGGGAAAAGGCCAACGCAGAGCGGCAGCGAGAGAGAGAGAGGAGAGAGAGAGTAATAAAAAAAAAACTTACTCGCCGGTTCTCTGATACGCCGTAGCTCGTTCCTCCGCCACTTCTCCACCCTCTACCGAACGGCAGCCGCACCTCTCCGGGCAGATCGGAGGCAGTCCTCCAGCCCCTGGCGGACAGAACACCCCACCGCGTTCCCGGGGAGTCGAAGGGGCCTCCCCCCGCCCCTGGCAGCAGTTCTCCCGCTCCAGGCGGTCGGTCGCGATCACCTCCCCGCTCGCGGACGGCGGACTTCCCTCGACCCCTCCGCGTTTCAGCGGCTGATAGGGGCATTCTCTGCTCCAGGCGGTCGGCTATAGGAGCCCCTTCTCCCCTCGCGGTCGGCTGCCGTTCCTCCGCGTCCAGGCGGCTGGGCTCCTCGTCCCACAGCAGATGGCCGCGGCTGCTCCGCTGGGCAGTGGCGAGAAATCCGCTACGGCGCATCCCTCTTCCTTCCCAGTTTTCGGCACCAATGTAACACAGATCAAGTTCATGGGCAAGGAAGAGGCGAGAAACCGGCTTGACTTATAAACTAAAGGTTTAATGGTAAACTCAAAAGACAAACACATAAGACGACGGACATGTCCGTGAACGATCTCTCTCTCTCCCATCACCGTCTGCGAGTGGCCTTTATCCCTCTTGACAGCTTAATTAGCCTAATACGGGACCGGGCGTGCGTAATCACGCCCCGGTCCCGCCCTCCACCGTGCCACAGTGTCCTAGTCAGTTCAGACAGCACCACCGCTGCAGCGTACATAAAACGCTAAGGCGGCGTACGCTCCCACCACATGTCACTACTCGCCCATCGTCTCCTCCTTTGGAGGACTCAAGTCGCTGCATTCCACTCACATCCCCAGCAACCTCATTGTGGTAGCGGACGCGCTGTCTCGACAACGCTTGCCCAGTGTAGAGTGGAGGCTTCACCCCCAGTCAGTCCAGCTGATTTGGGAACGGTTCGGCAAGGCTCAGGTAGACCTGTTTGCCTCCCGCTGCCCGCTCTGGTATGCCCGAACAGAAGCTCCCCTCGGGGCAGACGCACTGGCACACAGCTGGCCTGCGGGGCTGCGCCAGTACGCATTCTCCCCAGTGAGCCTTGTTGTAAAAGTGTAAAGTGTCAAAAAAAAAACAACATTTTAATTGTGTGTTTTGGATACATAAAATTCTTGCCATGAAATTAGCTACAGCAAGTCAAAGGAGTTTGCCATTTCATAAAATAAAAAAAATAATTAAAAAAAAAATAAAAAAAATAATTATATATATATATATATATATATATATATATATATATCACATAAATCTCCTGTGATGCATTTACACTCACTATTGGACATTGTTTGGCAAATTAAGTTTTAACAAGACTGTACTTTCTAGATGTTCCCAATGTTAAAACACCCATTAGTGGTTATGTGGCCTAAAATACACAGACAATTGTATCTGCCAGAAACAGTTTTCCAGAGACCAAAGGTGTTTTTGTAGGTTACTGCTGCACTCTGCATTGCATGTCTCAAATACTTTGAATCCACAGAAATATCTTGTGTTGTTGTCTCCAATGTATAGCATTATGGCATTCTCTCATGGCTGGCAAACGCCATCTCTTGTGAAGGGCGTCATTTCTGATCCGTAACTCTCCCAGTGTGCTGAGAATGATGGATCTCCTTGGCTGTTCTGTAGGGGAAGGCAGGTCTGAATCTTTTTCCCTCTTGTCTTGTCTTGAGTGTTGGTGAGGCGTACTGAAATTTCAAGCACTGTGGGATGGTTGATCCATTAGAGACTGTGGGATTGACATGAATCACCTTCTCAACCACAGTCTCTAATGGATCAACCATCCAATAGTGTTGGAGATTTCAATACGCCTTCCCAACACACAAGACAAGACAAGAGGGAAAAAGAGTAGTATCAGGTAAATGACATAATTCTGAAAAGTTTTTAAAAGAAATCCAGACATTGCATCAGTTAACATATCATCAGTACAGGTTAATCCATACTCCATAATACTGTATTTTTCTAAGATCCTGAGAGTCCATTCTCTTCTTTGCCTCATAAGATGATTCACACTAAATAGCTCATCAGACTATTAGCCAAGGAGGTGTTGGTGGAGTGCTGAGCCCCAATTAACATGCTTGTTTAATAAATTTACCATACTATTGCTTTCACTGCTGTGTCTACTGTAGTTCTATGTTTTAGACTACTGACCATGCAATTGTCCAGAGGAGCACAAATCAATACAAGAGCAGCATGTTTCAACTAATGAGTGAATTTCTCAAATTATCTTAGACACTGTTTACTTGAGACTTGGTGGAAAGAAATACCCAGAGCTTTGAAGAGTAGCAATTTCACTATTTGGAAGAATGAAGGCAATTAAACGTGCTCAGTGAATTAATTTGGATGTGCGTTTACAGAATAGTTTGCTTTTGTAAGCGGGCATGGTTTACATTCTTTTTTCCTCATTTCAAGTGTGAATGAAATATTGTTAAAATAGTGATTACATAAGTACTTCTTAAGCTCTTTTGTGTGGCAAGGGTAATCGGGCCTCGCCCTGCCCAAACTGACCAAATCATGCGCACCGATCACGGTCTGATTTCTAAAGTTACAGCAAAACCTTTTCTTCAGTGAAATTTACAAGTTAAGCTCAATTAACATCTAAATGTTTACCACAAACATCTATTTCAACTTGTCCCTTGTGTCAGGATCCTGCCCTCCTCATTTGCCTCCTGATATTTCTCTCTTATACTCCCCTGAAAGCTGAGGATGCAGTGGGCCTACCCAGGGCCGTAGCTAGTGGAGTGAAAGGTCCAGGGGGCCCCACAACAATTTCTAAACTGCATTTTTTAATAGGAAAGGGGCCCAGAGCAATGTACAGTCAGGTGGTCCAGAATACTTTGCTAAGGCCCTGGGCCTGTGTACCTCAGCAGAAATCGAGATTCATCAGACCAGGCTATTTTTCCAGTCTGTAACTGTTCAGTCTTGGTGAGCCTGTGCCCACTGCTGCCTCAGATTTCTGTTATTGGGTGACAGAAGTGGAACCCAATGTGGTCTTCTGCTTTTGTAGCCCATTTGCTTCATGGTTCGACGTTTTGTGCATGCTGAGATGCTATTCTGCTCACTGCATTTGTATAGAGTTGTTATTTGAGTTACTGTAGCCTTTCTGTCAGTTTGAACCAATCTGGCCATTCATTGACCTCTCTCATCAAGTACAGTCCACAGTACTGCTGCTCACTGATGTTTTTTTGTTTTTGGCACTATTCTGAGTAAACTATAGAGACTGTTGTTCATGAAAATCCCAGGAAATCAGCTGTTACAGAAATAATAAAAACCAGCTCCCCTGGCACAAATAATCATGCTACGGTCGAAATGACTGAGATAAATGTTTCCCCTTTCTGATGGTTGATGTGAACATTAACTGAAGCTCCTGACCCGTATTTGCTTTATTTTATGCATTGCACTGCTGCCACACAATTGGCTGATTAGATAACTGTATGAATAAGTAGGGGTACAGGTGTACCTAATAAAGTGGTCGTTGAGTGTGTATACTGTTTATAATGCAATGCACCCGAGACGCTACACAAGCATGTCTGACGCAAGGTGTGGCTGGACTTCCAAAATTAGGAAGTTACACATTTTTTCACAAATAAAATCAAAGAAATTTCGTTCAAACTTATTTATAAGTACTACCCCACTAATTATTTTCTTGTAGAGAGATTGAATTGTGATGTTGATATATTCTGTACATTTTGTGGTCTGCAGGTGGAAACATTTTTTCATTTATTTTATTTCTCGACTTGTTTTTGGTCTAATTTCTGCAATATTGTTAGAGACCATATTATTCCCAGCTTTCAACTTTGTTTTGAAAATGTTTTATAATAATTTTTTTTTTTTTAGCTATGACATGTCTCTTCGTAAGGAATATTATTTGATTAATGTTCTGCTTTTGTTGGCAAAGTTTAGTATTCATAAATTTAAGTACGGTGGTTATAAACCATTAGTTTTCATTTTTAATTCAGAGGTTCAGCAATACCTAAGAACAATTTCCAATTTAAGTAACAAGAAAGCTGTAAAGTGTATTGAAATATTTAAACAATTTGATATTTTTATTAAACTGTTTATTTATTTATTTTCTTTTTTGTTGTTGTTTGTTTTAATATACGCCCTAGATGTAAAATTTTTGTAAACATTAATAAAAAAAATTAAAAAATGTCTGATGCAGGTGTAGATTGATGGGTCCTTAAACAAGCCCTCATAATAAATCTCCAACTGATTGACAAATTCACTTGTGAAATGGATTGCTGTGAACTGTATGCCAATCATTGACTTAACTTCAATAATATGGTAGTAAACAAAACATTGTAATCTAAAGCCGCCTTTTGTATTGTCTTATCAATGATTAACTCTTCTGCCACAAGAATGTAATGCATTTAATTATATATATATATATATATATATATATATATATATATATATATAAATATTTTTTTAAATATTTAAATATATCTATGTATAATTATATATTGATATAAATATGTATAATCATTATATATTTAATTATTGTTATATGAGGGAAATATTTGCCTCAATATCTCAGCAAATATTTGTATATGTGATTAATCGCGATTAATTAATCGGGACACCATGAAATTAATTTGATTAAAAATTTGAATCGATTGACAGCCCTAATATATATTTAAGCAGATATTGCGCATACAGTAAGGTACTTAAAATGGAAGAGAATGGGGCTGGTCTATGAACGTTAAAATACAGTGCACACAATTTAATGTATAGCAATAAGACAAAAAAGATTTAACTTATAAAATCAGGGATGTACAGGTGTTCATATCAACACAATTACTGCCAATTGAGCTTAAATTGTACTGAACCCAGAACATTATTTTAAAATTAATTTTCCAGCAGGGTCATGCATTCTGCTGAATATAATTTGATTGCCAAATTTTCTGTGCAACTTTTAGTGTATATAACAGAGCATATACTCACTTATTATTCTGTATCCAAGCACAGGCTCCATATTTGATTATTGCCTCCCAGTCACCTAACACTGATAAAAGGCCTGGTGCTGAGGAGGTGTATATCTCACTCAATGGAAGATAAGGAGGAATGTGTCATATAGAGAGGTCTCTGTGGTTAACTGTATGGCATTCATCCTTAGAGGTGACCTCTCAGCACCTCCCTCCCTCCTCATAGCTGTAAAAAGCCATCTGAGAGAGAAGCTATAATGGAGGGGCATGGCAAGTGAAGATGCTCCAAAGCATTGATTAGATGGCAAGCTCCTCCAATAGCAAGTCCTTAAACAGGACTGAAGGTTTCCCTTAATAATCTTTCAGGCAATAGTCTGATTTTCTTTGTCTGTTAATTTACTTAATCTGTTATGATTCCCATTGTGTTCCAATTCAGATATGTGTGATTTTGCAAATTTTTCTCTTTACTTCTTCCTTTCTTTGTTTATATTCAGGCTGTGTTACATTATTCCATCAAGCCTAAGACCACTTCTCTCTTTCTCCCTCTTTTTCTCTTTTTATACAGAGCTAAAGTGAGCACACTTGTGTCACCAGCCTGCCAAACAGAGGAAACCAGCAGTGATTTAGCAAACAAGCGATCAATCAATGGTGCACTGAGGCATATAACACATGCCAGTCAAAACCTATTAAGTTCAAAGGGTCCCCTTTAAATTCCACTTGAGTGGGCTGACCCTGTGGCAGACAGCCCGACATACCAGGGCTCAGAGGACAGTGGCCAAAATGAAGATTGAAATGAATATAAAGAGATTATGATCAAGGTCAGCACAAGGCCCATTTATTATATATCAGAATATCATCTCAGCATTAATAGTGGAAATGGCAATCAATTTGTTGAAATACTGTACTTGACAAACCTTAACCTTAAATATTAAGCAATATCACACAAGCAAGAGTGCTGTTGCCTATATATCAGGATGGCTGAGATTTGGCCGAAGTTTATTACAACTATGTTGATATATGGAACAAGTACATAATATGAAATAACTTACTTTTTCAGTCTGATCTCGTAAACATTACGTGACCGTGGCGTCATTTTTGCAAAACGAACGTTATTACAGGTTTTGCTGCAGTTTGCTAGTGAAATGTCCAGCGGGGTAGTTCAAATGCGAGTGAAATGGTGTCATAATCAGACTATGTTTTTAAGGTGAATATTAGATGGAGGTTTTGATGAGTAAAACATAACTCCCTATCCTAAAACTTTAACATAAACCTAAACAATAGTGTTCTACAAAGCAAATGAGAGGTGAACAAATCTGACATGTTTAACCAACACCTAAACCTAACCGATAGTGATCAAAAACAAAATGCGACATGAAAAGCAAATGAAGCAACAACATCATTTCAATGACACTTTCGGCTCACGTCTCGGCTAGCCTGCTTGGCTGGGCTCGAGTCTGGGTCTTTCAAGTCCAAGGTCCAATACTCAATCAGGTGAGCTACAGCGGTGCTTATCACATTGAAATAAGTGTGTAAATGTAGGTGAGTCTGTACATGTATAATGTTTCAAATGAGACGTAATAATAAAAGTGTTTCGATATCATAACAGCCATTGTACTTGTGATTTGTGAGTTGTTTTAGCATCTATAGTGTTAATTTCACCAGGAAACTGCAGTGAAATGTATAGTTTGGCACATAAAAGTCAGTTTTTCATTATAGTAACGTTCATTCTATGAGACTAGGTTGTTTGCTTCAGACAAAAAAGTATGTTCCACCATAGAAAATACATCTAAAGGAAGCCAAAGCATCAAGCACGTCTCTGCTTTGCTCTTGTTTTGCTCTAGTTTTGAACTAGTGGTGTTTTGTTCGTAACAAATCAGTGTATTTGAACAAATCTTTTAAGTGAACGAATCATTCTTTTTCACTTCCATTATTTAGGTGGTGAACAGATTTGTGTTTTTGAACAAATCATTTGAGTCAATGATTGAATGGCTCACTCATGACATAAAAGATGGCAGTTATTTCCACCTACTGCCGTAATTATGCAATCTTAAGAAAGATTTAATGAAAAAAGCCATACAAAAATTCATGTAAAACTTATACAAATAGTTAAGCATCCCAACTGTTGTATAATCTGCATAAAGTACTTTTCCATCTGATTAACAGACAGCTCATGCATGTATTGAACTCAAGGTATCTTTGCTGTACTTCTTTTTGTTGTTTTGAACCCTGAGCACTTATCATGCAGTACATGGTCCTATTCATGCAGAGAACACTCACATCACTTAAAACCCCATAGGAACACATAAAGCATTCAGTGATTTACATCACATGATACACAAATGCATCACATTCCTGTCCTCTTATTGATGCCAACCCCATAAACACATGCACGTACACCCCCCACCCCCCTGTGTCACACACTCTGTGACACAGAATGAGAGGCCCCACTCTGCGTTAGTGGAACACAAGAATGAAGGGAACAGAAGAGAAATGAGCACTTTGAGTCAAAGAGGAGCTTGGGGCGTGCTGCGGGCGAGTGAGCAGTCAGAGAGAGGCTTGGCAGCTCAATGCGCCTTCTGTTGACAGCTCTCAGAGAACAGCTAAACCTAATAGCAAGAGATGGGCCCCACAACTGCTCACTTCCCTGCATTTGCTTCCCCCTTTGCAACATTTAGCTGACTCCTCTCAGCACATTTGTAAATATGATGTCATATTTCCATCCATGTATGCCATCCATACACCCAAGCACTATTAGGATTATATTTGTTACATTCAACTTAAAAGTTTAAGTTTGCTTTGAACTGTTGCTGTGCATGCACTTTTACATAATTTCCTTAAGTGGTTGTAATGATAAAATTAAAAATGTTGGTCAAAAGACGTGGCTTATGAAAAGGATAAAGGAATATTCCGGGTTCAATACAAGTTCAGCTCAGTCGACAGCATAATTGTGGCATAATGTTGATAACCACAAAAAATTATTTCAACTTGCCCCTCCATTTCTTAAAAAAAAAGCAAAAATAAAGGTTACAGTAAGGCATTAACAATGGAAGAGATTGAGGCAAATTTATGGAGGGTTTAAAGGCAAAAATGTGAAGCTTATTTTATAAAAGCATCTAAATGAATTCACTGTTAAAACACTTGAGCTGTACATTTGTTTACATTTTCATTTTTTACAGTCATTTTTGGGTTTACATTACATCATCATAGTAAAGACAATGGAAATGTGGCTATAACTTTACACAGAAAGGGTTAGTAAGCAATTTTATCACCCTAAAATCATGTTACATGCGTATTGTGTATGTCTTGTGGCTATACTGTTGAATCAGTGTGTATTTTAACATTTACAGATTGGCCTATTTACTTCCATTTTAGTGCCTCACTGTAACCCAGAGTTTTGCTTTTTTTTAAAGAAAGTTGAAAATATTGTTTTTTTATGGTAATCAATATCATGCCAAATATGCTGTCAATTGAGCATCACTTGTACTGAACCCTGAATATTCTTTAAATTAAGTAGAGACATTCTGATAAAAGTCTGAGTCTGATTCTGTCTCACTTGGCCACTCACATGCAGATGAAACATCTTGATATTATGAACATTATAAAAAACAAATAATGTGATACTGCACATCAATCAAATAAATATATCTCCCAACTTGAACTAGCACTTCATGAGCTTTTCATGAAATTCACCCAGCTCAAGCAGTCCAATAAATTATTCCCCGAATTCATGTATTTTTGCTACTTTTCAAATGCCTTTTATGACTATGTTTTACCCTTGTCCCAGACCCAGACTTTACATTTTAAACTATGAAAATCCATCATAAAAAACATTGCATTAAAAAACTATGATAATCTAAACAAAGAGTACAATAATCTTAAGGAAAAAGTCATTTTTGATACATAAAATGAAAATGAAATGACATTTTTAATAGTATCAAACTAGTATCAAAAGAATAGTATCTTCTGTGATGCAGGTATATTCAGTGCTGGACATTGTTAGCAGACAAAAAAAAAAAAGAAAAGAAAAGTGAAATACAGAAAACAACTGTTCATTGTCTAAAGGTCCAATGAAGGCAAAAGAGACCATAGTAGAAGAAACACCCAATTATACATTTTAGATTAACAGTATTAAACCATAACTTGCTGATAAATTAAATTACACTTATTATTGAGAGCACATAATCCCTTTACAAAGAACACATTCATTTAGCCGGAATCAAATAAAATATGTAGCTCATGATGATCCCCATTTGCCCTAACTGCAGGCGACTGCAGACTTGTGCTTAAAGCAGAAAGAAACAAAGAGCTTGTCCTTCTGTCATCCTCTGGCAGCTGGAGTAAAGGATGACTTTGATGGGGGAATGTTGGGAGGCGTCCCACCAGTGGGGAAAGAGAGAGTGAGAGAGCCTCAGTGCAGCCAATCTACTGTATGCTATTTGCACCAGACACTGAATGAGTGATTACACTAAAGCCCCCTACCCCTCCTCTTTTCTCCCTCAGGGCATAAAGGGGACATATGAGTGGAAGCTTAATCGGGGAGTATGCTGGTGTATGTGAGTCTGCAATACAGGCATCACATTTTAGTTAGTCTCCTATCCACTTTATTTTAAGAAAGGAAACATATGTGAACATATTTGGTCACTTGTTCCATATTTATTCATGCAATGCATTGTGTGTGTGTGTGTGTGGTACACAACAGTGATTTTCATAAAATCATGGTTAAGTATAGGGTTTGGGCAACGGGTTAGACTTTATGGTTTTGTTTAGGTTTGGCTTAGAGGTTAAACTTGTGAAAAAATCTTAATAATGTTGTTTGCTGGTTCATTAATTTTTTTCTATTGGACTTATTGTTGTATGTTTTTGTATGAGCCAACTTGTACGATTTCTTATTCACCATCTCATGGCATTTTTATGATTTGCCATTGTTGAGATGGTAAACAAAGTCCAACGTAGGGTTTCCTTTATAAAAAAAAAAAAAAAAAAAAAGTACATTAATGTTACCTTTGTTAAGGGTTTATAAAGGGGTGATTAATACATTATAAATCATTGATATGCGGTTATAAAAACATGCATAAAAAGGGTGATTTTCAAGCAATTCTTGCCAAATAGCGAGCTATTTTTCCTTACATGTTATAAATGCTTAATAACACTTATTGAACATTAGTAACCTATGAAAATGTACCTGAATGTAAAGTGGACACTTCTGACACAATTATTAAGGAGTTGCCAAAATTTGTACTTAAAGTTCAGTATGGTTGTCATGCTTTATTATATGATATATGCTGTGAATGAGCATGGAGACTTTGGGAGATGAATTTAGGTAACTAGGACTAGATGAGTTGGGACTCCAATCAGAGTTGCACCATTCTTTTGACTTCAACATGACAAAGAAAGTGACAAGACAAGTGAGTCAAGCCATTTCATTAATTAATATAAACACAAAGCAGACATGCAAAATGACATACTCCCTTCTTTTAATCACTATAAGAATCTGTTTTTTGCTACTTTGTGACATAAATCATGAATAAGGATATTTCAGTAAATCATTAATAGCATGTTTTGATTAATCTAATTATAATTAAGTGAATTTATTAAGCATTTATGACATGAACGTTAATATGTGCACTTTTTGGCAAGTACCGCGTCCTTTTTTATTTATGTTGTTATAAATCAATGAATCACATTGCTTTTGTAAATTAATTATTTTTCATTAATGAGTGCCTTTTTAAAACCATAACAAAGGGAACAGAAATTATGAAAAATGACCAAAGTGAGACATAAAGACAGCTCTTTTCCTCTCTGTGGAACAGTATTCAGTCCAATATAACTAAAAAAGTAACTAAATCAACATGAATTATTTACCATTTTAGTATTTTATTTAGACATATGTATTTTTTATTTTTTTTTACCCTTATCTGCATTTTGATTTCTAATTCTCTTTACAAAAAAGACCTTAATTTTTCTAAGTATTCAAGCAGACATGCTAAAACAATTTCAGTTTTATTTTCCTCCTGTTTATGGAGGGAACATTCACACTCAAACATATCAATCAAAATCATACAAAACAATGTTCTGTGCACATGCAGCATCCATTCTCTAATAACAATGCGCATGTGCCGCAGACAAGCAATAATACGGTTATATATTTCTATATGTAATGCTTTTAATAAACATTCTATCAGTGGAAACCAAATCAACGTGGGCAGAAAGAATGAAAGAAAATCAATTAAAATGAAGTCACGGCTCTGGCTAGCGAATTGTCGGTGGCAGTTATTTGATATAATATAGTTAATATTCTCGCTGGGTAAATTAACACAATTTTGTCAAAGTAGATGGAGTGTGTCAGGAGTGTAGAGAGTATTCAAGCTCCCCCAAGGCTGCTCTAATAAGCGCTTTTGAGTAAACAATAGTCAGCGCTGACCACTGCGCCATGGAGAGCCACATGGGGCGAAAATAATTAAAGCTTAGTTGCCTCATCAAAGCTAATGACATAAGTCTTAGCTGTATGTGTGAAACTCTCCATTTCTCTAAGTATCACTGAGGCATGGCATCCCAAACCTTAAACCCTTCCTGCGCCACATACCTTGTGTGTTTATGTGTGTGTGTGTGTGTGTGATGCATGTGTGTGATTGCTCGTTTGTATTGTGTCACTCTGCTATTGATTCTGAGGCTGCTCTGGCTGGAGAGAGGCGGGTGGGTGGGGCGAGTGCCAAAAGGCAAGCTGGGGGGCGGTACTTAAGGTCAAAACATATTGTTCGCTCTCCTCCCAGTCTGCGGGCTGCCTCACTGTTGTGATTGATGGGGTGGAAAAGTGAGATTTGGAGGAAAGGAAAGAACCCAGGCACATGCACTAATTTTTAAGTTGAATTGGGCATTAATGGGCCTGATGAAGCAACAAATGTTAGCTTAGTGGTTTATCAGATTTTTGAGAGACAATAAAAAAAATGAACATGCCAGGAAAAAAATAAATACAAATAATATATATATATATATATATATATATATATATATATATATATATATATATATATATATATATATATATATATAATTATTATTATATATTTTATATTTTTTTTGTCTTAAACACTTTGTCTAAACTAAGCTCTGAAACCAAGCTCTTCAGAGGAAATCAACCCATGTAAGTACGACAAAAGTGTGTTGGACCATAATTAAGACACTTAAGTAAGAAATCACAGTGGGCAGATGGGCTTCTGAACAGATTCCAAGTAGACTGCAGGATGCTTTGGAAGGCACATTTAATGAAGCAGACATGCCATAGTTTGGCAAAGACGGGAAGCTGTCTTCTTTCAAGCATAGTGCTGTCTCACAAAACACACACACACACACACACACACACACATTGGTGCAGCTATTATTATAAGGACTCTCCATGTACATTTATACTGTACGAACTATAGATTCTATCCCCTACCCCTAAACCAAACCCTCACAAAAAACTTTTAGCATTTTTAAATTTTCAAGAAAACATTGTTTAGTATGTTTTTAAGTGATTGAATTATGGAGACACTAGAAATGTCCTCATAAACCACATTTATAGCATAATGCCCTTGTAATTATCAGTTTGTAACCTAAAAAATGTCCTCATAATTGACCAAAGCCTGCCCCCCCAACACACACACACTCACACACACACACACACACACACACACACACACACACACACACACACACACACACACACACACACACACACACACACACAAAACCTTATGTTATAGAGGAAAACCATTTATTGTCATTCATGTTAACTTTAATTGATGCAATATCCCTTTCACATTGGTGCTTTGATCACTAATAAAATTACTAATGTGTGTCAGTAACTAACAAAGCTTAAAGGAATAGGTCTCCCAAAAATGAAAATTCTGTCATCATTCGCTTATCCTCAACTTATTCTAAACTTGAGACTTGAGACACAAAAGAAGACATTTAGCAGATAGGGATTGGCGGATCGATCCCAAAGTATCAATACTTACGACACTGATTTTGTATTGAGAGGATCAATCCTCACATAAAAATATTGAAAACAAAAAAACTAAAAATTTATGCTTTTTATGTGCTTCAAAGTGAGGAAAAAATAACTCTATTAGCAAATAGTTGCAAAGGAAAGGACCTGTTTATTCTTCCACTTTTCTTACACATAAATGCTGAAAGACAGGTAATGACAGAAAAGACAGAAAAACATAATCTGGAGTTAAGCCACTCTATAAAGGATGAATTGTAACATTTTTGAATGGGTTTGTTTGACGTTTGTTTATTTATAGTAGCATACTGTAGTAATCAAACTTTATATTTCTATGTTTATTTACTGTAAATTAAATGTTGTTAAAACATTGATAATTTTCTGTAATTGTTGTTAATAAATAATAAACAAAAAAGTCTAGTAATTAACAGTGTAGGCCTATAAAGGTTACAATAAAATATAATATCAAAATATAATAAAGATCTTAATATTATAATAAATGGTTATAAAATGCCCAATTTTATTCTAATATAAAAAATAATAATAATAGGAGTATCAGAATTGGTGATATATGCAATATTGTTCTTTATAGTACTTGGTATAGGATCAAAAAGAAAATAATTGGTATCACCTATCCCTAACTAAGGAATGAATGCCTCAGTCACCATTTACATTTTATTTGTATGGAAAAAGATGCATGTAAGTGAATGAGGTATTTTGATCTTTAGGGTGGACAAGTGATTGTCTCTTCATTGGACCGGGAGGAAGATGTCAGAAATGTTTGGGAGGCACAAGGAAAATCCAGGCCCCCCTTATACCCGGCCATGCTACTGAGGGTCTTAACACATTTCTCAAATGTTGCCACATCAGCCTGCCTCTGCAAAACACACCAGAAAGTTATGTAAGTATAGGACTCAGGGTGCCTGGGGCGAAAAGATATGGAAAAAGAAAAGCAAGAACAAAAATGAGAAAATCTAAAAGAAAAAAGAAGAATCCGGAATGGGCAATACATAACCACAGGCAAACCAATATTTTCTACTTACAAATTGTGCTCTCTTTTCTCCCCCTTGTAGATCCATCCACTTGAATGCGCTGCAGATTGTGTTAGCTGATAGGAGAGAGAAGAGAATTGGGAAACAGTTGATGAACAGAAAAAAGCAGCTTTAGATTCATGCTGTTTAGTCAGAGGGGAACTGGCCCCCACAATGATTCTGGTTTCTCCAAAGGTTTTTGTTCTCCATTAACCAACATCTTATGCAGTTTTGTGTTCCTTGCCACAGTCGCCTTTGGCTTGCTCACTGGGGTTCTAAATACAGTTATTATATAATTATTTAATGATTTATTTTTATAAACAATTTACAATCATATTTAATCAAATTACACAATAATGACTCTATAGATATTACAGTTTCATTGTCTGTTAAAGTGCGATTTTCTGTAAAGCTTCTTTGAAACGATGTGTGTTGTGAAAAAGACTATACAAATAAAAATGACTTGACTTTTCATATCATCCCAGGAGCACAACCAGAAAGGACAGGGAGAGAAAAGAGAAAGACAGGAATGAGCGTAAGCTTGTTGAACATTGCTCAGTTTCTTTAAACAAATGCTTCTCTTTACATGCTCTAAAGAAGTTGAAGTATGGACAATAGTGGGAATTTAGCAACAACAGGTCCTCAATCTTATAAACTTAAACATTAAATGAGGCCAAAATGATTGGCCTCTTAGGAGCTGTTTTTTTTTGCTGTGTATTTCACTCTGACAGTACAGTGCTTTAAAGAATCAATACTGTTAAACTCTGAATATAATTTTCTTTTGGCTTCAGGCCAAGCTTTAACATCAGCCAGTTACTGGTTCGCTGTCTCAAACTTGTACTGAGAAACGATGGCCGAACTATAATCCCACTTTCAACAATGAGGCACCTCAAATCTTATTTTATCTCTGGACAACTTTAGAAGAAAAGACAAACAGCTTAACACATTTTCTCAATTTCAACAGGATCAAACTGGTAGCAGAGCATCAAACACAGAGGACACATCAGGCTATGAAATACATGTCATTTGAACTGGTGTAGGTAACAAAAAGGGACCTGGTGCTATTTCCGTCCATGGAGAGCTGTCAGTCACCATTATCCTCACACAATGATAATTTTTTATCAAAAATGATCAGCCCAAATTGGCAAATGGCAAAATAATTGAATAAAAATAAGGTTTTAAAATGTGGTTTTCCCTGATGAATAAAGGTGAATTTCAATACAATGCATAACTAGTGGGAAAGATCTTAGCCTTTTTCGCCTTTAATGAAAGCAACGTGAACCAAAAAACTGGCGGTATACAAAACACAGTGTTATATTGGACAATGCATAATGACTTACCTTGGAATAATTACTGTATATAACACAATATCCATCATTTCATAAACACGGAATGCTGTAATCAATACATCGGTACCTCAAAGGGATGGAAGACTGAGCATATCATTTTATTGATAAAAAAAAACTAAAACTACACATGCCATATCAAGAGAGAGAGAGAGAGAGAGAGAGAGAGAGAGCATTCTTCTATACTGTAAGTCTTCCCCAGAGAAGGCCCGCAAATTAAAGCTTATAAAAGGCCTCATTACTCAAACTGCTCCTCTGTCTCCTGGTACCCCTCTACATGACACACATACACACACTCTCACATAAATGCCTTTTTACATCTCCATGTATGTACTGTATATGCCCTTAACTGTATCTGTTAGCATTCTGTCAAGGGTTCTTGTAACTGATATTGTTTTACTGTTGCAAATGTAGGCAGTCAATAAAAGGTATCTTCATGTCAGCAGCTTCATAGCATGTGAGGAAACTGAAGCTAACATGTATCTAATATATTAGTCAATTAAGCCAACATGATCACACTTAAAATTGGCTTGTTATTTCTGAAAGATTTTCCTCAAAAAGTCAGAGATGATGTGGGTCTAGAACAAGGAAACCATATGAAATATGTTAATTCACTGAAAATCGCCTGCACTGTCCCTTTGATGTGAGTTCTATCTCCTGTTAAGCCAGGTGCACACTACATGACTTGCAGTTGGTGACCTCTTTTTGTGATACTGGTGAACATACTAGACAACAGAGAGTATCAGCTGGGTGTATCAACTATATGACCATTTGTCTCCAACTGAGGCCCAGTGTTAACCTGGTATAAGATGCATTTTGGGTGATTTGATAATACGTGTACAAGTGAGACACATCACTGTTACACCTGTTCGTCTCTTTTGACCACTTATGTTCAGATTTCGAGGGGAGAGTCTCTGATTTCATGAGGACCTGCAGCAGTCATTATGTCTGTATATTACTGAATGATAAAGCACAAAAAAGAAAGAAGAAAAAGAATGTGCTAAAAATGCTCACAGTTTCTCTTAATCATACACAAACATTTTGTGCATATTTCTGCATTCATTTTTTACAACAACGAAATTCATTAACAAACTCGCACAGTTTATTCTTGATAACATGTCAACAAACATGAAAGAATGTCTCTCACCCATCTTTATGCTTATTTGCACTTATTTGCAATGGAAAAAAGACAAACAGCTGAAAATAATAAAGAGAGCAGGTAAGGAGATGTGGTTTAAGTTTTATTATATATTCCAATTATTTTTGGTCTCCTGCTTCCCATTACCTTGCTCTCCTCTTGTGCTCTCTTTGTATTTCATTGGTTGTGGCTCATTGTCGGTCTCTCGCTCGTCTGGACAGTGCGCACACCTGATGACATGATGTCTAGATATTAAGCTGATTTGTAATTTCATTGCTTTAACGCCTTTAATGTGCACATGACTGTAGTTCCATCTTTGGCTGTTGGCGGGGGGGGGGGGGGGGGGGGGAGTTAGATGATAGCCAAAACAATTTTGTTTACCTGAGGTGGTTACTCTTTCACAGACATTTTAATTATTTTTGTATTTTTTTTGGAGATATAGTGGCTTAACTGAAAACCACAAAAACACTATAGCAATTCAAATAGTTGTGGGACCCATGTAACAACCTACCAAAAACCGTTTGGGCCTTTCTTTCTACACAAACAAGCCAGCAGACCTATTCTGAAATCTTACAATACTTTATTTCAGGATGTGTAACAAACAGAACATATCACCATCAATGGAGGACAAAAATATGAATGAATCTCTGAAAATCCTTAACATTATTTATTGAGAGGTTTAATGGGACCTGAGCATTGTAAGATGAAGTGCCAGAGAGACTTCTGGAATGTTTAATATGATCTATTGATCAACACTCTCAGTGTGACTCTAAAATGCTGTTGACAATACACCAGTTTGACGGAACAATAAGAAAGTTCTTAACTTAGACAAGATTCTTTCGCAAACTGCAATCACAATAACTGTATGAAAACAGTTAAACTAATGCTTTGGATAGTTAGCTTTGGGCTAATGGTATCTAATGTTGAGAAGCACCTGTTCCATGACAGTAGTACACTCAAATGGCCTGACCATGACTTAGATTTCTTGAGAGATTCCAGAGAAATGCAATTTAAGACAAATTATCCCCTGACAAAGGCCATATAAACAGACAAATGGAAAATTAACAACTGTCAGTTCTAGAATTGCTCATTTATTGATAATGTGGAACTCTTTCGAGAAGAATCATACATTAAATTGTATTTTGGGTCTGGGGTTTCTGAAACTATGATTAAATCACATTTTTTTCATACATATTTATGTTCAATAATTCAAAAGCTATATAGATTCCCCTAAGGTACCAGCTACTGTATTGTTGAAAGTACTCCTTCACACTATGGAGAAAAGAAAAAAAGAAAGGGAAAAAAGAAAGAAAGGGAAAAAAGAAAGAAAGAAAGAAAAGAGAACCTCCTATTAAGTTGCAATGCGATCATACAGTATTTCTACTCTACCTTTACTCAACAGTAATTGGTGGCGCCACTCAAAAGAAAGTCTGTACTTGCATGATTTGTATTTGTGATTGAAGAGCTCTGCCTTTGCCAGTGTTGGTGAAGCCTTATTTCTGTTTGAATTTGTCACTGTGTTCAAACCCCCAAGCTGAGCTTTTCTTAGGGAGTGATGGATCAAAGACACGTCCCACTGCTTTGTTTGTTGAATATTATACTGGAGACTCTTCTATTTTTTTCAGTCTTCTTATATATTGGTATGTGCAAGTTCACTCCTTAAACTCTTTTACAGAGATGATGATGTGATTTAGGAATTATTTAATTCATTTGTTCTTTGTGGTGTTGGTGTTAATATGAAATGGTCCTCATCAATACAATTAGTACAGATTTAGCAGTAGTTCCAACCCATTTCATTTTTTTAGGCATTTAAATTTTTCACATTTTCTACTGGCTTCATCTTAGTTTGAACCATGTCATATTAGATGCACTCAATAAAAGAGATGATGGCAGTAGCAGATAGTCATGATTTTTTTCAGTACTTAACATTACAACCAATCCAGATTTTAGAATTTTACTTATTTAAAGAGAGTTCGCACTACAACAGTTAATGTCAGCATCTCATTACAGTATATCACCCCAAAGACATGTTACATGTATACAATTGTTCACTTCACATTATCCCACAATTGTTGTGATACTCCTAATTTGTACCATTAACTCCAGGCAAATTTGCAGATGTCGTACAGCTGATAGAGGGTGTGAAGGACCAGGGGAATTTAAAATTGTTCATCAACTCCATATCCCAAAACATTTCTAGACAAGATTCCTATTTTTAACCCCACCTAAGAAAACAGTTTAAGAGTGCTTATTCAAAAAACAAACAAACAAACAACAAAAAAACAAAAACATGAAAAGTAAATATATACCAAATATTTTAACAAAAATCCAAATATTATCATCAACAACAATACTGAATACAAGAAAATATTACTCCAGTGAATAAATAAGAAATATTTCTGCACCACACTAACCCCCCAACACACATGCATTTTCTGACGTGAAACACATTCTCACTGCTCAGTGTTCACAACTTTTCAACAATCTGACTGGCCATTGCAATTGCGCATTTATTAGAAGTTTCTTCCTCTGACGACAGCTTTTTTGTTTTTCGCAAGCCTGAGAGAAACTGCAAAAGATGTCTTTAGTGATTCTCGCACTGTCACGGATTTGGTTAAATGTTTTGTGGCCAATTTGAACTTGAATCTGTGATTAGAGCAGCTGTGCCATCACCGGTGTATCTCTCATTCATCTCTTTGTGAGTAGTGATGTAATGTTGATTCAAAATATTTCATAATAGATTTTATCTTTAAACACCAAAATTATGGATTTCCCCTTTAACTCGGTAAACAGATCAACTCATTCCCATTTCAACTGGAAAATGCAGTTTTCTTAGTCAATTTTTCTTGTTTAATTACTAGCTTGAATGCAATCTTCACAATATCCCCTTTTCAATGTACTAAAATTAATTTTCAGTCTAAATTTGTTGGCCAACAGTTGCCCATTCCTGATCATCAGATGTATCATGCATGGGACTTTCACCTAGCAGCCAGTAAAAGTCGCTAGCAGGTTGGACTTTTATTCTGAAATATTGTTTCTCTGTTCTTGTTTTTAACCTTGTTCCTTTTGTTTGTTTAATAAACTCTGCATCTGGGTTCTACAACTTTGACTGCCTGAGAATCAGTGTTACAGAATGCAAGACTGGCAGAGCACATTGGGCAACTTTGCCATGGGTCCATGCCTTTGGTCAGGTGTTATAATAAAAATAATAATAATAATATGTTTATTTTATATAGCACCATTCTTGAACCCAAGGTCGTTTTACATGAGAGCAAATACATGAAATACAGCAAATGAACAGATAATACATACATTAAATAAATACATAAATACATAAAAACAAAATCCCTGACAAGCAACCGGTGAAGAGATGAGTTTTTAGATGTAATTTAAAGAAGGAGACGGTGGTGAGTTCCGAAGGGGTTGTGGGAGAGCATTCCAAAGCTGAAGAGCAACAGTCATAAATTACCTGCCTCCCATTGAAGACAACCTGAAATTCGGGACAAACAGGAAATATGCACCAGTAGACTGCAGAGTGCGAGTTGCAGTGTTGAATTCTCAGGGCCAGCAAAGCCTTCTCTGCTGGCCTAACACGCCAAATAAATAAATATTTTTCATCCTTTCATTCTCAATCATGTTTTTGCCTATGTATTTTTAATCACAATCCACTCTTAATTAATCTACACACAAATAGAGAAAAACAAAAAGTTTATCCAGTCAGATTTTATTCTTTTATGCTTAAGGAGCACGTAAATATGAGCTCTACCCAGTCAGCTCAGTCCCTCAACAGTGCAAATGAATGCGCATCTAATGTAAGATTGTCATATTCTTTAGCCAATTAGATTGATTTATTTGTTATTGGTGGGTGTGATGTCCCAGTCGAGGTATCTTGAAGTCAGAGTTACATCTTGTAGGCTTGTGCAGAAATTCCCGAGATGCAGGGGCATGATGTCACACAAACATGTCCACACTCAGGGAGATATACAAAGTGATAAACATTCACTTTATTAAGTAATGATGATAAATTAGATTGTTTCCACATTACATGATATTAAAGCTTGTTTTGAAGGCCTAGACTTTAAATGCATGGCCTGCCACTGGTGAGTGGGAATATAAGGTGTTGTATAAAGTATCCAATTGTTATACTTAAGTAATAATAATTATACCTTAATGGAATCTGACTCAAGTTAAAGTAGCTCATGAGAAAATTACTGTCATTCGGTTGATCTAACTAAACCCATTACTGCATAACAGGCCCTGAACAAACAGTGTTGGGTAATGTTACCTTTGAAAGTAATATTGCTTTACTCCTTAAAAAAGTAACTTAAATAATTAAAAAGTATTTTTTATTGAAAGTAAAGCATTACGTTACTTTTGCATTACTTTTTGTCTCAGCCACTTCCTCTTCTACTATGCTATGAATTTCATATATATATATAAACCATGCATTACATACAAGGTACATTATAGGTCATGCTAGCTACTGTAGAACACTCATAGTTAACAAAAAGATATTTAGAAAGTAGGTCTTCACATCATATTTATAATAAACAATCAATAAAATGACTATTCATGATTTGTTTTTCCATCAACATGGAATCCAATACGAATAATGAAGAATAACCACTGTATTACCTAAAGCAGTAAAGTCCAGCACTTGAACCTGCATCATATATATCATCATGTGCTGAGTCAACTTGGATGTTTTTCAAAAGTCAAGATAAAATTCAGTGGGGAATGCCAGTCTAACATGTTCGAGGAATGTGTCTGATAGTGAAATAATATTTTTCATTTAAAAGTGCAGTATGTAACAATTTTCATGTAATATTTGCCTTGTGTGAACGGCTTGTAACGCAAATTTAAAAATGAGCCCTTCCCGGATTTCCAAGGTTGCCTATTAAAGCCTGTATACTGATTTTCATGCGAAGGGAGCAGGTCGGTTTTGCCGGGAAAATCCAAAGGATGTGGCGTTTATGCACGCTCCCGACAGCCTTGCTTCAAACAGTAACAACTTCTCTTCTGCTATTCAACAGCGACAACAAACTGCAAAACTAGGTAACGTTATCTTAGAAATGGAATACAGCAAACATCCGGCTCCTAGCACTTTCAAATAATTTAAACAATCTTCTCTTTATACTAAATGTCAGGTATACAGGATAAATTGAAGCAAAAACGCTGGTTTCTTGATCGTAGTACAACATATGACATACAAAACACACAATAGTGCAAAATATCAATGCAGAGGAACAGTAAACTGTCTGGTATAGTTCGGTATTATGTAGCTGTATGTGTGTAACAGTATGCTATGTTAGCTGATAGTTTTAGATTAGTCTCAAAGTTTGTAGTAAAACAATCATAACTGTGTAATCTTAATTATTATATCATTTGTCTGTATGATGCCGGTGAATCACATTCAGTCTCTTTGTATGTTACGTCATTGTTTTGGCCAATGCTCCCTTGCTCACATCCCTAATGAGTGTGTGCACAAGCAAGAGCACGAACAATAGATAGCTGGTTGTAGTTCACTTAACAGCCACAGGTGTCATTAATAACAATGGTTTTATTGCAGTGTGTATTAACATGTGAATCAATCGCATTTTACTCAACCGAATGTTGACCTCATATTACGCTAAAACACACTTTTCCCGGCTTGTATAGCTAATGCGCTTGCGAGTTGATTGACAGGCGATGTCTGTATCTAAAAGGTGACTGGCTCTTTTACCTGTTAGGCGGGACTTCCTTTCTACATCCATTTACTGTTGGGTGCTAAAGCTTCTTGGCTGGGCGTTCCAATTTCTCCCATTCATTAAAATATTCACTCCTGTGAAAAATATTCAGAATATACACTCTACTTGTGTCCTTTTCTAATTTTCCTAATAAAAAGAAAGAATGCTCGTTTGTTTCTAATACATCATTCCAAATGCAACAGCCAGCATTAAATAAAGTTTTGAAGCACATCTTATAATTTCTGGTGTCTTCTTAATGACCAACATCCACTTCAGATACTTGGTGAACTATAGAAACATTGAGTTTAAGGGTTCACAGGCTGCACAGTGCAGATTCATTGGCTTTTTACCAACATGTCAATTCGCACGGGATAAGAATTATAGGGTTATTTTTACCATGTGTAGGATAAGTAAAATACTATATTTACCGGCACAGGAACACGTAGCCCGCAAAAAGTTCCAAAAAATGACTGACATGAATGATTAGCATGGGATTAAAATAAATGAGAAGCTCTGGTAATTAGGCTGATACATTACCGCAGGTTCCCATATAAATTAGCCACGTCCAAATAGGGCAAAGAGAACAAAGCTATTTTTTAAAGTAGCCTATCTGAAGGCATTGTTTGTGCAGTTGTTATTTGTGGCATTAAATATTAGGTTGTATGCCAATAAGACAAGGGATTTTTTTGTATCTGTTCCAAGAAATTATGTCTCATTTCTTTCTCATTTCATGCCACTTGTGAGCGTGGAGTGTAGCGATAACTTTTGAACTTTAGCGTTGGAGTTGAGCAATCACACATGAGCGAATATTTGAGTGGACCGACAACTCGCTCCACTCTGCTCACATGCTCTGTTGCTGACCAGCTTCTAGCTGGTGTAGTAACTTCAGCAAGTAGCTGTATCATTGGTGATGGCACCAATCACTGCTATGTTGCCTCCTCTGCCTGTCAGCACTGCATTTTCTCCCTTTTGTCTTTCACATTTTAAGAGGGTGCCAGGCTGGCAAACCTGGGACAAGTGTCTCAGATAGCGATGGTGAAGATAAAAATCCCTTGTGAGAGATCCTGCTCCTGCCCGCATTGCTTCTGTCACCACTCCATTGGAACTCTTCAGCTCAAATTCAACCAAGATGAAACATCTCTCTTACTACTTATATACTATTTCCCAGCAGACAACATTGTGGCCTTGATGTGTGTCCTCTTAACATGAAGCTCAAAAAAACACCCAGTTAGCATTGTTTTGACTTCGTGAGATGCTAATCAAAATCTTAGGGGTGTCTACATGTTTACTGTCTAAATGTGAATGGCCTTACAGACAAAAACGGGAAACACCAAATTTGGGCATATAATTTGACTCTTGCTGGTGTCAGTCTGTGGATAAATCATTTATTTTAGATTGTTGGGACTGATCTCAGAGCAGTCAGCATATTTATTATTTGTCTTTGCCTTAGTACATTACTAGTGCACTATCATCTCATGGTGGCTTTTTAAATGTCAAACATTGCTAATTCTAAATTAAAATAAATTTACACTCTAAGAAATGGTTCTATAGAGCCTAAAAGGGTTCTGATAATCGCTTCATACAGTATTTGAACATAGAAAATATATTTGAAATAGAACTCTTTTTTTTAAGGGTTCAATCATAAGAACACTCTAGGGTTCTTTTTAGCACATGAAGAGGATCTATATAGAAATGTATATTGTTATCTATTATCCACTTCATATTAAGAACCCCTAAAAGGTTCCATATAGAATCCTTTTTATGGGAATACCATAAATCATGGGTTTTTTAGCCATGTGGAAAAAGGTTCTATATAGAATCTTTGGTGTTTTATCGTCTGCTTCAACTTCGGAACCCCTAAAAGGTTCTTTATTGAACCTTTTATAGAGGTTCAACCAAAAGAACCCTATCAGATTATTGTAGTCATGTGAAAAGGTTCTATATGGAATCTTCAAGGGTTCTATCTCTCACTTTACATTTCAAACCCCTAAAATGTTTCTTATTAAGCATTATTGAACCTTTTTTAAGGTTTCAATCAAAATAACCTAATAGGGAATTTTGTAGCCATGTGAAAAACTTGTATGAAGAATCTTTAGGGTTCTATCGCTCACTTCAAATTTTGAACTCAAAAAAGGTTCCATATTGAACCTTTTAAAAGATTTCAATCACAAGAATCCTTTAGGGTTTTAAAAATGGGATCCTTTTTATTTTATGTCATATATGTTATTGCCATATTTAATGGATTTTTTTGTTTTGTTTTATTCCCAGAACATTTGATCATTTTTGAACATGCATTGTATAAAATGTTTTTTCAACCTACCTAAGATATTTGCCTTAAACATGTGGTGTAATCAAAATTACAATAACTGGTTTAATTTAAGTCAAAAATATCATTTAATTTGACTAAATAAACCTGGATACATTTGACTACATTACTAAAAGTAATTTTAATTGTTAGATGTAGTAGAAATACCAGCTTAAGTTATCAAATTTATGTACCACTTTTTACAGTTTATATAACTGTATCTAAGTCAAAACTGAACAAGTATATTGTAAAAAAAAATAAAATAAATACTTCTTGGTTTTTTTTATTATTATCTTTTTTGTTGTTGTTGTTTCTGGGATGAAACATAAGTGCTACAAACTCTTTGTGGACAAAATATTCCTTTTTTTATACAGAGTATTTTTGTTATAATTTGGTTCTGTGGAGCGGTGTAAAGAATATTGAATGTGAATCTTAGAGTGTTCAAATTACCATGGCATTAATTGACAGTTAAAACACCACTCAACATTTCATACAAAACAGTCAAAGGTCAGGCATATAGGAAACTAGATACAGCAGGCCAATTAGTAGTAGCATGTGTATTCGCATACAGAACTTCAAGAGTGAGTGGCCCTTAACATGAGGTGCACTGAAACAAGGGTTTGTGTGTGCGTGTGTGCATATGTTGGGGTGAGGAGGAGCGAAATAAGCACCAAGTGCAAAAATCCTGGCTGAAACTACTCAAGAAGGAGCGAAACATGTCTCTTAATGAAGCAAGGCACAGTCCTCTGCTATAATTTTCAAAGGCACGCAAAAAGATTAAAGTCAAAGGAGCCTCCCAATGGCTCCGAGCCTGCGTTTCTTTGAAAAGCACCCCAGTGCACAGAATTTCGAAACCCCCCCCCCACTCCCCCACACACATGACCCACCCTGCTGTCTTCCTTTCTCTTTCTCTCAAATAACTGAAGCTGCACTTTAGCCACCAAGTCTCCCACTGATCCTGTCATTAAAAGAACACTAGTGTGGGTCTTTGCACACAAGTTGGCAAGCCTGCATGGAACAAACGAGGAGCTAAACAGGCACCTTCTCTCTGTGAGATATAGGGGTAACAGCCTTAATGTGTGTGTGTGTGTGTGTGTGTGCGCGCGCACTTTGATATACACAGTCTGAAAACACTCTTGTGCTCTCCACGAGACAAGCGCACTCCAGACTTACGAGCCAGTAGTGTACTCTGTGTATGCTTCACCACACTCGCACATACAGGCAGTACAATAGGATGAATAATTGATTGTCATGGGGGCTTCATGTGTTAAGAACAGAGGAGGAGTGCCAGTAGCGTTTTCACTTCAAATTTGTATTGACTTTAGTCTCCGCGAGTCATCAGCATATCTAACACCTGCCTTAGTCAGATGTGTAGTGGTGCCTGAGCCTGGAACTCGCTTTCATCTCTACACTGTTACAGAAACACACAAAAAAGTGTGTGTTGGAAAAAAAAAAATCATACCACCACACTGTTTCAAGAGATCATTATCTATCAAGGAAACCAGGACACAAGTTTGATTGCTCAGCTCTCAATTCTCTCTCTCTCCTTCTTTATATATATATTCACTGTATATCTGGGCTAACCTTTGTTTGATAACGTCTAAAATATTTTCAAAAACCGAGAAAAAGTTATTGACAGCTATTCCTGAAAAGGTGAATCAATGTAGATTATATGATTCAAAAGGTGAATCAATGTAGATTCAATGTAGATTCAAAGTCTTTCAGGAACTCTTTCCCCTTTCTCTCCAGTATCACGCACATCTCAAATAAGTAATCATCTTTGTTCGTATGCATTAAACATTAAGCAATTAAAAAGTGTAAGTTTCAGGCTATGTGAAAGGCACACTGCAGGTCTTGATGTTTTTTTAAGGAAGTGCCCCAACTTCCTTTCCTGTTTAACAGGATAAACAGCCTCTTAACATTTCTGCTGGAGAGCGATGGCCTATGGTGATGTCAAAAAATATGCAAACTATTATGGAGCAAGAAATGTAGAGAAATGCGCTACTGAGTTTGGGGTTTGTTCCAGAAGCTTATTTTAATTAGATTAAGTATCTCAGAGTTGAAAGTAACGTGAAGATTGTGTATAAAATCAATGCATATTTGTGCATGAAAAGTCACTCTGTAATGCTGCATTAATTCATTTATGAAAGTAAAATTTTTATCTTAAAATTTTTAAGATCATTTTGTGTAAAATCACAGACTATGAATGAACAGCTTCCTGAAACTCTCTGTGTGCAGATGGTTAAACAAAGTTGCAGTAAAACTTAATTCAGATACTTAAACAAACTCTTGACTCTCATTGTGGCATGACCTCAAACAAGCTGTGCATTCACTCAACGGACGGGATGTGCGGTATAAAGTGTAAACAGTGATGCAAAATTGAACAGAGAGGGCATCGTTGGGACTAAGATTCATCCCGCTCAAGTGTGTAGACATTTTGCCTTGGGCCCAAGTCCTGCCACTATGACATCACATGGGGACTGGTAGTCAACTATCAAAGAAGTAGAGTGTGATCGTCTGGGGCCTAATGTATTCATCAATGGCAAAATATTTATACTAGCCATTCCCTGAAAGGATATCTACTTTTTAAAAAGTGCCGTCTGTTGGCACCACATGAAGAGTAACAAGTCATCAAAAAGACCAGAGAATTAAAAATACAAAACACAGCAATGTTGAAAAACAAGAATCTTCATAAAATGTGAAAATTCTCTTGTCGAAGTGATTAAAAAGAGAGAGAGAGAGAGAGAAAAGATGCCATTGGCTTAAGTGGCATGTTGCTTTTTTGACTAGGCAACCTTAGATTTGATGAAGTGCTGTCTGGCTGATCAATAGGATAGAGCTCCAGGTGGTATTCTTAATTAAGATAATTTATGAAGCTGTTACAATGGGGATACATCACAAATGGCCCTCGACATAGCATTATACTAAACCTGTGCTACAGTCTACTAGCTTAATGCCATATATTTTAGGTTTCAACACATCTTATTTTAATATAGTCAAATAAAGTTCCATCTCCTGAAACATGAAATTAAAGTTCCAAACACAACTGTTACAAATACATTTTTCTAATTAATACTCCTAAAGAAATAAATAATTTTGAAACGTGTAATTCATGAACCTTCAAAGACTCCAGTCATATTACTAACCTGTTTAAAAGCCGTTTTATTCTACATGGTGATTGTCACCTTGTGGGAACTGCCATGTTAGGATTACAAGACCATCCTAATGCTACCTGTTTGATCTCAGTAACCTTGCTGTTATTATACACTTTCACCCATGAATTAAATAATCATGGCTGACTGTGAATAGTTCATCTACAATAGCATTGGTTACCGAAAACTATTGCATTCCTATAACTGTATTTTTTTATATGAAAAGGGCCAAGAGCAATAAACAATCAGTTGGCCCAGAATTTACTGCTACAGCACAGGCTGAATGCCTCAGGTAATCACCGCATTCTTGATATTTAGATTAACTGCACAGTTACAAATGTGATATTGATTTAATTGCCAATAGTTCAACAAACAAAACAACAAATGAAAAGTAAATGATATTGAATAACTTATTTTGCAGATAAAAATTGGCCAGTGCCAGCAAAGCTGTGAATACAAACATGGGGAGTGATACAAACAGAGAAGTGTCACAGTGCTGTTATACTAAATATCAGCACTCTTGGTATTCTGCTTGGTCAATCAAATTTGAAGACTGGAACTGTTGTATAATCAGTGACACATAATAACTGACCCTGCTTTGACTTAATTTGCTGGAGCAAAACAATTACAAAATAACTAGGGATGTCCCGATACAATACTGGTATCGGAATCAGGCCTGATACCGCACTAGGGTCCTATTTCTATGGGTTTAGTAACATCAGTCTGTTCCCTCCTCAAGCTCTATTGTCAGCTCTGAAAAAGACACAATTAGCTTGGGAAGTTCCACAGTTCTGCAGTCAATGTGAGATCAATGACCATTGTGGAGATATTTCTATGGATGCATATTGTTATGAATATTCTGTTAATGACATAGCATATGTGCTCAAATTGACTTTAACAACATGGTCATATACAACTTTTCTCATTTGTGGAAAGATGTATTCACATGTTTGAGCCTAGCTGGTCTACAGAACGAGTTTCTTTAGAACTGGTCCTTCTAAAGAAAGGATACATTATTTATAATCAGATATATGAATATGTCAAACTTTAAAACCCACTACTCAAAATAATCAAACAGAATAATGTCCCTTTTTAAGATTTTGCTTGTATGCTTTATATTATTTAAATCTAAATGCATGTAAATTCCACTACTATGTAAACACAAAAATCATGTAATGATGAGCTACAGTAATTGTAACCAATAATTTTTAAATTAAATTATTTTTGAAGTGGTAGATTTACAGCGAAATACTAAGGCATTTCCGTGCCTGTGCCCCAGGATAACACACTCAGACACAAAAGCAATTTTACTCGGCCAACACACAAACCTGATATCAACTGAATCATCGACACAAATAAAGGCAGTCTGGCTTTTTGTTCTCACACAAACTCTTAGCCTCTATTATACACATATTTTTACCAAATATAAAAAGGTTATTTGAAGGCCTGTTTCAAAAACACAAATCATTTCAGTGCATGGCTCTCAGAGGCGTAACATAACAGAGTAGGCAGGATGCTAACTGTTAAAAACTAAATAAGTCAGTTTGGAGCGACAACACCACATGCTTATGCTAGCAGAAAAATGCTTAAAAACATCTGCATGAATATGTGATATGTGTGTGTGAAGAGCCTGACAACAAAGATTATTATTTTTTATTTTTTTTTATGAGGACACAGCAGCGATGGAGCCCAAACAACAAGGTGTGCCAGGATAAGTGGCTCCCAGAATGCTACCCTGTGATTTTCCCAAATAAGTGTGTGCTGAAGGTGTTACACCCATGGCACGCTTAACACACTAAAAAAAATCTATTATTGACTTCAAGGAAGATTGTTCCTACTAATTAAACTTGATTAAATTGTTGTTAAACTTGAATGTTTGTAGATGACATAATAACATAATACATGTCATAAAAATATTACACCGATCCAGATTCAGTATCACATTCTCCTTAAACAGATCCCATTATTGACCTACACAGTAAAAGAGTGGTAACCTAAAATTGTAACTGAAAGATCTATTTCTACTTGATCTAACCCTTAAAAATGGGGTTTGCTGGGGTAACCTAATGTAGCCAGGTTGATTTAGCCAGATTAACCCTTAAGCTTATAATAATAATAACTACAGTCTTGACCAACACAAAATAGGTATTGTATCAAAGCTTAGAAGCTCTACTTCCTAATGCATTATTGCAGGTATTATGACCAAAACTGAAAAAGTGCTTTGAAATTTGCAGACAAATAAGAAGTGTTCTGTTTTGATTATTTATATATAGCAATTGCACTGTACATATTATTGCAATCAGAAAAAAAACTTGAAACTCATCAAATTCTAAAGCTTTCAAAGAGTAGACCAGACCTATTTTTGTACTCACAGACAAAAATATAGCGAGTAATAGCTCAGAATATGTCTTTGACAATTCCGTTTCGTGTGAACAAGTGTTGCTTATACGCAGCTTTTTGCTTATAACTTGATGAAAATTAAACAGAATATAATATGTCACATATCATTTTTAGAGGAGGTGATTATATTTGCAGACAAGGCAATCAGATGCAAAGATCATTAGATAATCCACACGAAGCACAATGTTACATATGGCCACCAGGAGATGGCGCCAAGTACATGACACAGACTCAATGCAGACTGTATGAGTCGAAAAACACTTAATCTGTGGAATCTCATTATTAAAAACATGTCTCCATGCAATGCAAATCTTTAGTCATTGTTGTATTTGCATGTTCTTATGTACAATTATTCTGTTTTATTTGTTTGGAGAGGCTTTTAGACACATGAAGATGTTTTTGGACACTATGCCAAATTGTTTTTAAACTTTTGATTGCTTTGTCGTATCAACACAAAGTTCTCAGTTACAGATGATATGATTGGGAACAAAACAAAAGCTGTTTTTCAGAGCCACCGTATTTACAAGCAGATATAAATAATGTCAAATCAGAAAAATAAAAAAAAGTAAATCTTTGGCTCAAGATATTTTGTGATTTTTCAGCAGTTTCTTACACTTTCTCAGAATGTATCATAATCTACAGTATTAAAAAATTGAAATGTTTCAACATTTTACCAAACACTTGACCCTCCTTGTTTTTGTCAAGTTATGAAGCCTTTGATTTTAGGAATGCCATTGAAACACATCATCTTCAAAAAAACCTTCAGAGCTTAAAGGGTTAAATAATATTGAAATCCAGTTAATTTCAGATGTTACAACTTAAAGCTTTTTTTTTTTTTTCTTTTTTTTTAGATTACCTATATTAAACTATTTTTTATAATTTTTTTTACAATGTAATGATTATGACTCTGGCATCAGCCCTTCACCGGATCCGTTTTGTTAAACACATGTTCTGGATGGCAACACTTCTCTATAATTGTTCCACTCTCTTGTAACACTAACATTCCATCACTTGCTATTAGTGCCCGTCACCCAGTAAAAGCTAATCTTTTATTCTGTTTTTCAATTATTGTAGAGTGCAGTCCTTAATAGGGAGGCGGAGATAATGAAATTAACTTCCGAATTCTCTGTGGCACAATGATCAGATATTCTCTCAGCCTGGAAAATATATGCTAATTTTATGCGTCGATCATTTGTTATTACCACTGCAGCAACATAAAACAGAGTTTTCTTGAACAATTAGACTTAAAATAGTGCATATTAGCCACAGGAAAGCAGACATGAATATTAAAATTGTGCAATAGGAAGCCCTCTACTTTTGACACTCAAACAGTGATGTGGGTGTGACAGAATTGTGTATTTGTTTATATTCCGAGGGCCTTGAGATCTCAGAGGTGTTCCATCTACATGAAAAGAAATATGAGCCCGACAGTTTTCATAATGGGTTGTAACGCATGCAGGCGTTGGGAAGATAATTGCACATAGACCCTCTCATTTACTTCTCCACTACTTGTTTGTTTATTTATGTTCTTTTGTTCTTCAAGCTAAACTCTATCACAGGGAGGACTCAGTGTGCAAAGTATAGATTCGGATTTACAAAAAAAGAAAGAAAGAAAAAAATAGCCTAAAACAAAATAAAAGCACAAAAGATTAATCAAATTTTTTAAAGCATATGCGGGTTAGCTGGTCTTAGCCTGGACTGTTGGCTGGTTTTAGAGGGGGGTTTTTTTTTGCCACTTTTTACATGTCCAGGCTGGTAGAACCTCTAGACCAGCTTAAACCAGCTAAGACCAGCCAACCTGGTTTTAACTACTTTTATTTTTATTTAGTAGTAAACCATCAAATATACCAATTTATTGTCTTTTATTCACAACATTTTCTGCAATGGATCTTATTTATTTTTTTATTGACTTGCATTTCTAAAAAAAATTGTGGTTACAACAATGAAATAAAATAATAAATAAACAATAATAATAATAAAAAAAACAGTAATGGCTTTTGCAAAATGTTTTTAAACCCTGAGTATGATCTTAAAGAAATAAACAAAAAAAGGCTTTTATCATTAAGTTTGCTGACACATTATAACTGATCACCCAGCTTTGAAGGCCTCTGGCACAAGACACCAGACCCACCCCTCCCATCCGTCACTAGCGGCAATCTCCCCTAGGGGATGCCCTCTTGACACCCATAATGGTTGTTTGATGGCCCCCATAAAAGACGTCAATGTATTGATGGAAGCCCTTTGAGGACAAACCTTATTTGTATGTGGATCAATCCAGTCAATTCATAGAAGGGAACCATAAGGAAGTGAAAACAGACTTCAGTGATGACAAAACACCTGTGACCTCACAGCTTTCTCTTCAAATTGTGTTGAGAGAGACAGTCTGTTTTCATAATAGCTCGTTGCATTTTTATTAAATCATCGAAACCCTCACAATCAGATTACCATCTTCTAGATTAAATTGTATTGTCTGCAATTTGTCGGTGCAACCTAGGAATCCTTTATCAGCCTGCATTTTTGCTGACACATTTGCATCTTGAGCACATTGATATACCAATTCTAAATTCAAAAAACTGCTCAAAAAACGACAAACTCATATGAAAAGAGCAATGATGAAGAAGAGATTTTATTTCTATTTCTACTTTTTCCTGTTTTAAGATATTCATTATCTAAGTAACCAACTGATGTAATTCTCTCTATAAATAAATAAGGCCTGTGAAGGAAAGACACACCAGACAATCTCTAAAGGGATGTATCAAGTCTTGAGGATAGAGAGAGAAGTCAAAGATAGCGCCGCAACCAAATTGTTATGGAAAACAACTACTTTGTTAAATTATTTTAAAAAGAGAATCATTTCTACTTTTATGAAAGACAAAAAAGTTAAATTTTTTAAATAATAATAATCCTATACGTACTTATTTGAATTCAAGTGGGCTGTTAAAATCTGTGAGCTCAAAGTTTTGACAAAATAAATTTGGATTATATCATGAAATCACATCATTCAACAGTGCTGGCGTAAAATAATGAACTGGGGCTGGTGAGTTGTGAATTTATGCTATAAATTCTGATGACCACCCAGTCCAGATCCACAAGCTGTTATTATAATAATCTCATACAGTACCTGGCTCTGTGATCCTTGGCCTCAGACTGGATTTAACTAATGAGACCCCATGATGTCTGCATACGCTCTCCTCCCAGTGCCGCCCAATTCCAACTTGATGAACAGAGCAAACCACCTCATTTGCATTCACAGAATTTGTAACGCACTCTATGGAGGCCCCCAACCAAAGTAAAGAGGAAGAACTAATAAGAAGACAGTAAGAAAAGAGAAAAAGGTGCACCATATCTTCCAAATTCAGGTCGGTCTTCCTCGCCCTTCGTCCCTCAACAGAAAGTCAGCAAAGGGAGCCACAAAAGAAAGGAAGCCTGAAAAAAAAAAATTTGCCTCCTAAAACCCCTCGTAGCATTTGGGGGAGAAATGTTGGGAAGTCTTAGATGAGGGCAACGGGACGTTTCGGAGAAAGTTTGAGTGGAGTCCAAGGCTAGGTCCTGTGGAAGAGAAGGAACGAGCCCCAGTGCCTGCCTGCTCCAAAGGAGGACGTCATGAGACTGCATGGCTAATGAGCTCGCAGGCTCCAGAGAACCCCAGATTTTCTTATTCTCATTCATCATTAATTCAGCAACGTTGATAATTTCATTAGATTGCCACCATTTTTTCTTTGCTTATCAATAATTGATGGGCACAGCTCCTGGACCGGGTAGTCCCTGTGCTCAAACCTGCACTCTTTTCTTCTGTGTACTGTATGTGTGTGTGATAACTGTGATATGGACTCACCTGCAAACACAGTACTTTTGACACCCACGCATGTACATTTTGTCCGGCACACATACATACACACCAAATACACATTCACACACATGGCTTTGCTCTGGAAAGGCAGCTCAGAGGGATGAAACATATGGCAGTCATCAAAACGAAGCAACGCTTCAGGTAAATAAAACAGTACCTGGCAAATACTGGAGAGTTCTCATCTGGCACCATGGCAAGAGCACAGAGGAAGTCGCCAGGGCAGTAAAACAAACACACACAGGCAGTCAAGCAGCCAGCCGATCTCCCTGCAAGCTTTCAACAGCCAAGCTGTGGGATTACTCTAATCACATTTATTTATTAACCCTCAATTAAGAATGGAAGTCTTACGGCTCATGTTAGCTTAGGGAGAACACTGGGACTTGCAATACACATAATTGACAGGCAGGGCTTATTCTTAGTTCAAACCATTTTGGCTGATTAAGTATAAGCCTTTCATCTGTGGATACAATGCTATTAATTAAATCATGAAAAAAATTATTCAAATATGACAGAGAGGGGATTTAAAAAAAAAAAAAAAGGAAAATCAAATGAGAAGCTGCCTTGCAATAACTCCTGCAATATTCATTAATAAAAAAAGATTGCTTAAATTTAATGACAGGGATTACATGTGTAGAGACCGTCTCCATTTCGTGAAGCCCCTTAACACAAACCCTCCTCCCCATGTTTGATTACTTGATGAAGAGATTAAAGAAGAGAGCAAGGCACACACACACACACACACACACACACACACACACACACACACACACACACATATGTTGGTGCGGCTATCCTTATGAGCACTCTCCATAGACATAATGATTTTTATACTGCACAAACTATTGATTCTATCCCCTACCCCTAAACCAAACTCTCACAAAAAAACTTTGTTTTCACATTTTAAAAAAACAAAATATTTTTAAGTTATTTGAATTATGGGGACGATAGAAATGTCCTTATATACCACATTTATAACATAATGCCCTTGTAATTACCAGTAGGTAACCTAAAAAATTTGTTCTCGTAAACCACCCACACACACACACACACACACACACACACACACACACACACACACACACACACACACACACACACACATACAGGTACAGACACTCACATTGTGTAGCAAATAATTAAACAGATTACATACATTTAGCCATTACACACACCAGTGTTGGGATAGCTACTTTGAATTAAAGTAGTGAATAGTCAAGTCAAGTCAATTTTATTTGCATAGCGCCTTTCACAACACATCGTTTCAAAGCAGCTTTACAGAACATCAGGAATTAACAGACGATAAAACTATAATGTCTATGATGTCGATGAATCATCATTGTGTAATTAGATGAAATACGATTGTTAATCATGTTTAAAAATAAGTAATTAAATAATAATTGTATTAATAACCCCAGTGAGCAAGCTGATGGTGACTGTGGCAAGAAACTTAAAACTCCATAAAATGTTGATTAATGGAGCAAAATATCCTTGGGAGAAACCAGACTCACTATGGGAGCCAGTTCCCCTCTGGCTAACATCATGAATATAGTGTAAATATTACTTATGTATAGTTAAAGTCATGGTGTAAAATTATTAAACTAAGTAAGTGTTAAGGGTCAGTGTTTAAACATTGATTTTGTTTGAACTGTAAGATTAATGACTAAAGTCTTTGAAGTCCATCCTGGATTAACTGCAGAAGTTCACATAGATGCAATTGTCCTTGTTAATTGGCTGATGAAGGCTTTTGTTGGCAATTGTTAGTCTATGCATTCCATTTCAAGATCGTAGTCCATTGAAATGGATATACAGTCAAGCGGTAACACTTGAATTTAATTTTCAATAATAATAATAATTTTCCATTCCCCGTCTGTCGCTCACTTCGACGTTGTGTCGAAGAAGCGACACTAGGGGTCTCTCTTGAGCGCCGAATATGCCTCTGATCTATGAAAAAAGGCCAATGAGAAGTTGGCAGACACCGCATACCCGGCCCCCGGACATACGGGTATAAAAGCGGGGAAATACGTCGAGTTCATTCAGAAATTCAGATGTATGCAGTCAGCTGCGAGTCACACACCTGTTCCTGCTTATGTTCCTCTGACGCTCTGCCTGCTGTTGGATCTATGGCGCACTTCAGCGGCTTTTCTCCTTCTCTGCACGGCAGTGCAGCTTGCCCATGGGCACTTTGACAGTGCAGAAAGCTTAAAAGAGTTTATTGTAAAAGAGTGATTTTCTCTATAAAAGAGTATTTTCCTCTAAAAGAGCTTTACACAGCAGCGTTGAACGTCCTTTTCAGGACGCGTCTTTATAAAGATGCCATTCCGCCCCTGTGTAGTTCTTGGATGCGGTAGAGTGCTCTCCGCTTCAGATGGCCACAGGCGTTGTCTCGTGTGTCTGGGCAACGATCACACCGTGGCAGCATTTGTGGATGGTTCATGCTCTCTCTGCGAGGGCATTAGGGTAACCACCTCCAGTCAGACAAAATGTGGGACAAGTAGCATGGTAAAGAGGGACAATGTGGGACAGACGTAATAACTTTAAACTTAAGATATATTGTCTGAGACCGGAGCGAGGACATCTGTTACAATAGATGTTGCTTTGGTGCGGCCACACAACATTTTCTTAGCTATTTCAGAATCTGGAAAAATTACTGGGGCTAACTTGTTACTGCAGTCGGTAGAGCGATATGAATGTGTGTGATGTACGGCATGATAAATGCTCGTCACTTCTGCTGCCGAAACTTTGTCAGCCTGTGGGTCATTTGGTTTATTGAAAAACGATTGCACTGATTTGCATGTTTCTTGATGATGTGCTTTTTTTCTGTGGTACTCACATGCACCATGTCGCTTCACATCGTACTCTCCACCATGTCCCACAGAAAAACTGCTTTTGCATAAAATACAAAAAGCTCTCTCTGCTTCGCCATCTACAGGTCTTAACCAATAGTATCTTTTGGTCCATTCGCTATTAAAAGTGCATCTTCTCTTTTTCGTGGCCGCACTGGCCATGGCTGCTTAACCGACCGAACAGCGCGCCCTCCAATTTGAGATTGTTGACAATGTTGAGGAGGCGTTTGTGCACCAGTCAACAGTTTGATTGACGTACGACGACTCAGCCTATCGACTACCGCATTTATTGCTCTCCTCTGAACTATTGGACATAAGTTAACAGTACGCCTATGGACGCATCCTTGTATTTAGGCAGGGTCCAATGAAAAAGCGGGACAGATGCTCAATTTGCGTGAGGCGGGACAAAAGGTAAAATTGCTGTACAGTACAATGTAAAGCGGGACAGGTGGTCACCCTAGAGGGCATGACCATGGCAATGTTGCGGTCGCGGCTTGCTTTCAATAGAAAGCAAGGCTGGCACTGGAGGCGATCTGGGGATGGCATCGCTCATTGACTCCTGTCCGTGCTCGAGGCAACAGCGGCTCACCTCACAGCCAGTCTGCCTATCCTCTAGAGCTCGAGGTGGATGAGCTCACCGCTGCATCGGAGAGCGTGGTGTCTTACGCTGATGACTCCCCTGGGCTGCTGCCAGCACGCCCAGGCTGAGGCTGATGCGCAGATGACCGACATGCTTTCCCAGGCCGCCGCCAGCGTGGGGCTGAACTGGAACCCTCCATCCTCCCCACAGCCATCGCGGTTGGATGACTGGTTCCTGGGGTCTGCGCGCTGTTCACAGCCTCGCCCCCCACCTGGCTGGGTCGCCCTGTGCTCCCTTCTAAGACCTGTAGGACAACATCGTCATTCACTGCCAAAGCCTACAGCGCCGCCGGACATGCCGCTTCCGCCCTGAACGCCATGGCCCTCTTGCAGGTCCACCAGGTCAAGGCACTTAAAGATCTTCACGGGGGTAGCCCTGATCCAGATGTGTTGCAGGAACTGCTCTCAGCGACTGACCTCGCCCTCAGAGCCACGAAGGTCACAACGCAGTCACTCGGGCAGGCGATGGCCACACTCGTGGTCCAGGAACGTCATCTGTGGCTGACAAGGTTCGCTTTCTCGACGCCCCTGTCTCCCAGTTCGGCCTCTTCTGCGACATGGTCGAGGACTTGGCCCAGCAGTTCTCCGCAGTGAAGAAGCAGACAGAGGGTATCTTGCACATCCTGCCCCACCGCAAACCTGCCGCCATGGGCCATGCCCCATCTGCCCGCCAAGGGCGTCCTCCTGCAGCTAAATAACACCCTGCTCCGCCTCAACCCGGGCCCAGCTCTCAGCCCCAGCGTCGAGCACACCACAGGAAGCAGACGCCCCCCGTCTCACGGACCCCCTCGAGGACCCGCAAGGCTCTCAAGCGCTCCTGAGACATTCGACCCAGGGACCAAGACATTAGCTCCGGAGGTGGCAAGCAGACCACTCCGTCCCCCGGTGGAGGGCCAGGAGGAGAATCTTTTATTGAATTTATTTCTCAGTAAAAGAGCTATTTCCTTTGTCTCTGGGTCACCTGGCCCACAAATGCCATTCTCACGGCACTCTGCCTCCAGATCTCAACAGTCCCAGCATGCTGGATGCGGACCCCCTGCCTTTAGCCCCACGACTGTTCCCTGGCCGGCCGGTCCTGATGAGTCTAGAGGACACCTCCAATGGATCTCCTTCTCAGTAACTAACCCGCCCCCTGCCGGGTGTGCAAGCAAGGCAAGTACTTTGAGTCTTTTCTCAGCACCAGAGCCTCGGGACGTGTCTTCGCCTCTCAACGCCGTATTACCTGCTCTGCCCCGTTGCGAAGTCCTGCCGGGTACGTCAAAAATAATCGTCTCCTTGGTGAACCCTAGCACGGAGTTTGGATGCGTGGCTTTCACTTCCCAACCCGTCTCACTGGCTGGCCCGGACCATCCGACACGGTTACGCAATTCAGTTTGCCAAGCCTCCGCCCCCATTTGCGGGCGTCCACTTTTCCGCAGTACAAAGCGAGCATGCCAAATCCCTGCGCATGGTAATCGCTACTCTCTTACTCAAAGACGCGATAGAGCCTGTACCTCCAACCGAGATGAAGAAGGGTTTCTACAGCCCTTACTTCATCGTACCCAAGAAAGGCGGCAGCTTACGACCGATCTTGGACTTGTGAATTTTCAACCAAGCTTTGCACAAACTCCCGTTCAAAATGCTCACTCAAAAACGCATCTTAACTTGTGTCCGGCATCTAGATTGCTTTGCAGCGGTAGATCTGAAGGAAGCGTACTTCCACGTCTCAATTCTGCCTCAACACTGACCCTTCCTACGGTTCGCGTCCGACAGCCAGGCGTATCAGTACAAAGTCCTCCCCTTCGGCATATTTCTGTCCCCTCGCGTCTTCACGAAAGTCGCAGAGGCAGCCCTTGCCCCGCTCCGAGAAGCCGGCTTCCACATACTCAATTACCTCGATTACTGGCTTATCTTGGCCCACTCCCAAGAGTAACTATGCACTCACATAGACCAGGTGCTCAGGCAACTCAGTCGTTTGACGATTCAGGTAATGTCAGCACCTCTCACCAACGAGCGTGCACAGTCAGTTCTGGAATGCTTCGCCACCTTCAGGCTGAGCACAGCGGTCCCAATAAAACTTTTTCAGAGGCTCCTGGTGCATATGGCATCCGCGCCGCTGGGGTTGATGCATATGAGACCGCTTCAGCACTGGCTTCAGACTCGAGTCCCAAGATGAGCATGGCACCACTGCACACACCGTGTGATGGTCACACCCACCTGCTGCCAAACATTCAAACCCTGGACAGACCTCTGCTTTTTAAGGGCAGAAGCACCCTTACAGCAGGTGTCCCGACGTGTCTTGGTCATGACCGATGCCTCCAGATTGGGTTGGTGCAATGTGGGCAACGGGCATGCAGTGGCGGGCTGTTGGAAAGGGGCCCTGCTGTGCTGGCACATCAACTGCCTGGAGTTGCTGACAGTTTTCTTTGCCCCTCAGAAGTTTCTCCCATTAGTTCGAGACAAACATATCCTGATCAGGTCAGACAGCACCACCGTGGTAGCGTACATAAATCGCCAAGGCGGCATACGCTCCTGCCACATGTCACGACTCGCCTGCTGTCTCCTCCTTTGGACTCCACAACTCAAGTCGCTGCATGCCACTCACATCCCCAGCAACCTCAATGCGGTAGCGGACACGCTGTCACAACAACGATTGCCCAGTGGAGAGTGGTCACCCCCAGTCGGTCCAGCTGATTTGGGAACGGTTCGGCAAGGCCCAGGTAGACCTGTTTGCCTCCCAAGAGACCTCCCACTGCCCGCTCTGGTATGCCCGATCAGAGGCTCCCCTCGGGGCAGACACACTGGCACACAGCTAGCCTGCGGGGCTGCGAAAGTACACTTTTCCCCAGTGAGCCTTCTTGCACAAGTACTGTGCAAGATCAGGGAAGACGAGGAACAAGTCACCCTAGTGGCTCCCTATTGACCCACCCGGGCCTGGTTCTTGGACTTCGTACTCCTCGCGACAGCCCCTCCCTGGCAAATTCCTCTGAGGAAAGACCTTCTTTCTCAGGGATGGGGCACGCTCTGGCATCCGCACCCAGACCTTTGGAACCTCCACGTCTGGCCCCTGGACAGGACGCGGAAGATCTAGCTGGTCTACCAACTGCTGTCCTAGCCATGATCAACCAAGCCAGAGCCCCTTCTACCAGGCAACTTTACGCCATCAAGTGGCACTTGTTCACGAATTGGTGTTCTTCCCGGGCTGAAGACCCACAGAGGTGCGCAGTTAGGTCAGTGCTCTTATTTCTGCAAGAGAGGCTGGAGGGGAGGCTTTCCCCTTCCACCCTGAAGGTGTATGTCGGCGCTATCGTGGCCCACCATGACACAGTAGATGGCAAGTCTTTGGGTAAGCACGACTTAATCATCAGGTTCCTAAGAGCCACCCGGAGGTTGAACACCTCCCAGCCAAGCCTGTTACCCTCCTGGGATCTCTCAGTGGTCCTCGCAGGCCTCCAGAGACCCCCCTTCGAGCCCCTAGAATTAGCTGGACTCAGGGCCCTCTCTTTAAAGACGGCCCTGGTGATCGCACTCGCCTCCATCAAGAGGGTCGAGGACCTGCAAGTTCTCTGTTAGCAACACCTTCCTGGAGTTCGGTCTGGCAGACACATATGTGATCCTAAGACCATGACCGGGCTACATGCCCAAGGTTCCTACCATGCCCTTCAGAGACCAGGTAGTGAACCTGCAAACGCTGCCCCAGGAAGAGGTAGACCTAGCCCCTTCTTTGCTGTGTCCGGTACGTGCTTTGCCTACATACTTGGACCACACACAGAGCTTTAGGTGCTCTGAGCAGCTCTTTGTCTAATTTGGTGGACAGCGGAAAGGGAACGCCTCCCACTGGGTGGTCACACCCAGGCCATGCCCGCCCCTTGCAGGTTCGAGTGCAGTCAACAAGGAGTATTGCGTCCTCATGGGCACTGGCCAGAGGTACCTCCCTAGCAGACATACAGTATTTAGAGCAGTGGGTTGGGCAACACCTAATACCTTTGTGAGATTTTACAATCTCAGGGTTGAGTCGGTATCGTCCCGTGTTTTCTCAGGTCCAAGTCGATAGAATTTGGTAACACGCTGACAGACTGGCCGGGTGGATCAATTGCACCTGGCGCCCTTTCCCTTGGCTGAGGTAAAACTATGCGCTTTCTCTCCCAGGACATCCCACCCACCTGGGTCCCTGGATCATTCCTCCCTAGCCCTTTTGGTCCGCAGTTCAGCGGAGGAACTCGCCGACCCAGTCCACTATGGGTACTCTATCTACCCTGTACTGGAATAGGTGCCCCACAGGTCAGGACTCCTACATTGACTTCCCTGTGTGTATTTTCCACAGTACGGTCCACTTATGAAGTGCACCCGTGTCTCCCTTAGGCAGTCCCAGCTGCCCTCCGGTCACTTTGTTGTAGCAACTCCCCCCTCCTTGAGGCTGGATCTACCACTGCGCCACGTTCCACATGTTGCCTAAAAACCCATGTGATGTATTCGCCACCTTTACCTCCCCCTTTTGGGCAGGTGTGGCCTCTGCAGGGTCTTTTCCGCCTGACAGAATAGGAAACAGGGTAAGACCCCCTTTCCTCGATGCGTGTAAGGGCCCCGGCCGTTCTTGCTCTATGTGGAAAAACATAGAGAGAAAAGAGGTCCAGCCAGGCTCGGCCCGTTCCCAGGTTGGGAAGCATCGCCTTGTTCCCCTGTCTAGGGTAACCAGAAGGATTCCGATGACTTTTTTGGGGCATTGGGGAAGGGTACGTGCAGTCTGACACAGCTGGTCGCTTGTGTATGTAAATTAACTGCCCGCTCCTGTGTCAGAAGTACACGTACACGGCTCAGCGCATAGCGTGTTTTAAATTGGACCCCTAGTGTCGCTGCTTCGACACAACGTCGAAGTGAGCGACAGATGGGGAACGTCTAGGTTACTTATGTAACCTCTGTTCCCTGATGGAGGGAACCAGACGTTGTGTCCTCCCGGCCACATCGCTGAGCTGAGTCACTGTTGTGGCCGGACCATTTCTGGCTCCTCAGAAAAATCCTGAATAAACTCAACGTATTTCCCCACTTTTATACCCGTATGTCCGGGGGCGGGGTATGTAAATACTGTCTGCCAACTTCTCATTGGCCTTTTTTCATAGATCAGAGGCATATTCGGCGCTCAAGATAGACCCCTAGTGTCGCATCTTCGACACAATGCCTCCATCAGGGAACGGAAGTTACATACATAACCAAGACGTTCGTTAACATCAGTTAAAAACATTAGTTAATATGAACTAATAATGGGCAATACTTATAAAGGTTTTATTAATATTAGTTCATGTTTGTCAACATCTACTAATACATTATTTAGAAAGTTGCATTTGTTTACATTAGATAATGCACTATGAACAAACATGATCTAACCATAAACAACTGTATTTTTGTTAACTAACATTAAGATTAATAAATGCTGTAAAAAAATGTATTGTTCATTGTTAGTTCATGATACTTAATGCATTTACTAATTTTAATGATTGTAACCTTATTGTAAAGTGTTACCAGTCAGCTACTCTTATAACCATGATATTTGTAGTAAAACCATGGTAACCACAAAATTAACCATGGTTACTACAGTAATAATTACTACAATATTACTAGAGTAAAAACATAAACACTATATGGATACAGTATTATTGTAGTACAAGGCCGTTTCTGAGCATATGGGGGCCCTAAGCGAAGTCTGTATTGCTGTAGTAAAATTATGGTAAGTTGTATCAATATATATATATATATATATATATATATATATATATATATATATATATATATAGGGTTAAACAAATAGGGTGACAACATTAAATTAAACAACATTTAAAATACACACTTCTTAACTAGAAAATGCTTTTTTCTATAATTGAATTGCAATACAGTGAAAAACAGCAGCAATTAAATAAATATTTAGCTTCAAAAAAAAGGCAAAGTCCCTTTAAGGCTGCCCTTGGCTCAAATGAATCAGCTCCCAACTTTAAATATAAGGGAATCCTTCATTAAGTGGTGATACAGTATCTAACTCTAAGTTAACACAGAAAAAACACACCAAACTTAATTCTTCTAACATGTCATCCATCATTTGACTGTAGTCTCACACAGTGGTGGGAGTCATATTTAATTGTGTCGATCAAACAGGACCAATATTGTTTTCTGAAAGGCCCCTTGAAATGAAGGCTCCATGTTTCTTTGTTATTGTGTGTTTCTCGACATGCTTTTATAGGTTAGAGGCTTTGTTATTGGGTGAAAATGTTACACAACAGTGCATAATAGATGGATCTTGTTTGATCAGCTTATTGCTACCCTTTTCTTTCTTAGACTTTTACGCAGAGGCGCATTCACACATTACCACACACAACACATACAGATAAAGGAACTCATTCTTATGGAAAAAGACAGTAGCTTGCACAGTAAGCCAAATCCAGATAATTCCTCTACTTTGAGTCAGTCTTCTCACCACAGCTTGTTACAGCTGAGAGTTTGGAGTGCACAGTGATGAACAAAGAGCAGCAAAACATTAAAAAAGAATAGCACCATGCTGGCTCATGTTGCCCAAAGCAGTGCACTTTTTTCAGCCAAAGCTTGACTGAAATGATTTCTTGATATTTACGGCCTAAAACACATGCTTACCTTCCAAAAAATTATTATATTATTGATTTACATTAATCCATAGAGCATGTTTGTTTTTGTGTCAAAGGAGTAGTTTAGCAAATAAAAAAATAAAAAAATACTAATAATTCTGTCATTATTTTCTCATTCTCGTGTTGTTCCAAACCTGTCTGGAGAAAGAACTTTCTTTCTTACATGAACTGAGAAAAATTATTAAGTGGTGAAGTAAATATAGCACAAAGAATAAGCACTTTCTACATTGAATAAGTTAAATCAAAATATTTAGTAAATTCTACAAAATTGTTCTCAATTCAAATATGTTGAAATGAATGCTCTAACTTATAAATAAATATTATTTATGACTGTTTTTATCTTTACAAAGCCTATTAATGTTTATCTGCTTATTTCAATTTCAGTGCAATTTAGTTACATTTTTGAAGCTTGTTTTTGCCTTCCACATAACTAACCATATGTGAAATTTTGAACTAATTTTTAAGTTAGATTTACTCACTAATTTTATCAATATTATGTCATGAAGTTAAGCATATTTTATATAATTGTATATCTTTAAAATTAACTTTTAAACTTTTTTATAAGAAAATCATGTCATTTTTTTCAGTGTGGAACACAAAAGGAGAAATGTTGTACCAAAGTGAAATGTTTCCATAGAATAAAAGTAAATGGGAAATGGAGATAAAAGACTATAAAAATACAAAAAGCACCGTAAAATTACCATAAAAGTAGTCCATATGACTGGTTGCAATATTGCTATATTCCTAAACATTTATTCAAAATTTTCTGAAGCCAAACAAATACATTGTGTGAGGAACTGACTGCAAATTGCGTTATTCACTGAAAATCTTCCTGTTTGTGGTGCACTGATATATTTCTGATTTTGAAAAATTTAGATTTTGTGTTCCACAGAAGCGAGAAAGTCATGCAAGTTTGGAACAACATGAGGATGACTTAATGTTGACGGAATTTTATTTTATGGGTGAAATATTCCTTTAATGTTTGAGTGAAACACAACAACAGAAATAACCCATATTCTGTGGAAATACAGAACCCTAAATGCACTCACTGCACAATCCCAAATGTTGAAAATTGTCACTGTCGCACACCACACGCTTATTTTTGAGATAGAACCCATTGGTGATTGTAGGATGATTGACGGCTCTGTGCTAAAGCAGATGAGAAACACTCCGCCCCTACTGTATTCAGACTGTTTGAGAAAGTGCCAGTAGCCCACCCATAGGGGGGCCACACCGAGCTCTTCAAACAGCCAGAGTGTGTGCATGTGCACGTGTGTGTCTATCCTCTGTTTGATCCCTCCGCAAAGGGTCAGGACACAGAGGATTGGTCTATGGATTGGTTTATGTGTAAGTGTGTCTGGTATGGATGGGTGGTGAAAACAATTGATGCTAAAATACAACATTTTCAACACTGAGTTGCACAAAACTACTACTGTATAATGAAATTGGGACAAAGTGTAAGCTTACATACAGATTGTGTGTGTACAGGCTCTTAAGGCCAAATTGTGGGCATTACATTATTTCTCTTTCCCAAATTTCACCAGCACCTTTGAGGGTGCCAATGCCTTGTCTTCACTAGGCAGTTTATTTTTGAATAAATTAGACTACAGGGAGATGAAACCCAAACTTTACAAAGTATAACTTTTTTTGGGTAATTGAGATGAAGTGGTACAAATAAGAGAAGCATAAACCAATGGAGAAAAAACTCTTATATGTGTATTGTTTTTCAATAGCATCTGGGATCAAACAGGCACTAGCTTTGCAGATGAAAGCCCAATAGAACAATTACATGCACAATCAGAAAAGTTGCACAACACAGACAAGTGACACTGCTCTTGGCTTTGCTCTCATTTCTACTTTTTCCACTATTCTCCCCAATTTTTGAATGCCAAATTCCCAATGCGCTCTAAGTCCTCATAATGGCATAGTGACTCGCCTCAATCCATGTGGCAAGGAAGAATCTCAGTTGCCTCCGCATTTGAAACCGTCAATACGCATGTCAATGTGGCTTGTTGAGCACGTTACCGTGGAGAGATCGCGCATTTGGAGGGTGGCATCCACAGACAACTCACCACGCACCCCACCGAAAGCGAGAACCACATTATAGTGACCCCGAGGAGGTTACACCATGTGACTCTACCCACCTTAGCAACTGGGCCAATTTGTTGCTTTAGGAAGCGCGACTGGTGTCATTCAGCATGCCCTGGATTCTACTTCTTCTACATTACCCCAATTCTCTGTCAGGCTATCTGTCAGATTATTTCTCTGATTCCCCCCCCCCCCCCCTCTGAATTAAATATGTCATTATTTACTCACACTCATGTAGTTCGAAACCTATATGCTTTTATTTTTTAGTGGAACACAAAATAAATGTTGAAGAAAAATTACAGGTCTTTCCATACATCCTACAACAGTTCATAGAGACCATGTCTGTTTATATACAAAAAGAACAAAGAAAGCACCATAAAAGTTGTCAATGCAACTCTTGAGCAATATTCCAAGTCTTCTGAAGTCATACAATAGCTTGTGTGAGGAACAGATCAAAAGCCATAATTCACTGATAATCTTCCTCTTCAGTGAGCTATTATATCAAGAACCTGATCAGTCTGAATTGAGAATAATTCATTCTTTTCAATTAATCAATTGATCAGACTGAATGATTAATTCATGACTTTAAAGAACTTAACTGATATAGTCACTATAAACTGTTGTTGTATGGAAAAGACAACTTGTAATAATTGTACAAGATGCCTAAAAAATAAAGAAATCATATGAGTTGCCTTGTACAAAAGCGTACAACATTTGTCTCATCGAGAAAAGATTATTGTGATTTGTCCAAAGTTTAACCCCAAACCTAAGCTTAACCATAAATTCTAAACCCCTACCCAAAGCCTAATCCTAATAATTATTTTAATAGGAAAATCACTGTTGTGTACCACGAAAGAAAGTGAAACATGGAGGTTTTAAACGAGCGACCTTATGATTTTTCCTAAGTTAAACCCAGAACCCAAACCCCAAACCTAACCATAATTTTAATAGGAAAATAACTTTATTGATTTGAAATTCTGTTTTTTTAAGTTTCATATGAGCCAAGTTGTATGATATCTCATGATTTTGCCATCTCATACAAATTATTACGAGTTGTGGAAGAGACTGCTGTAAAGGTCCTTTAAAATATTTCCTTGGAAAATAATAATAATAATAATATAGTTTTGGAGTGAGGGAAAGTAAATAATGACATAATAAAGTGTAAAATAGCAACTGCCACACAGTACGGCTATTTGCACACCAATAGACCAATCCTTTGACAATGTCACTGCTTACATCACACATGGAAGTGGTGGCAAAAACTGTGCGTAAATAGTAAACTTCTGTCAGATTACGTTGTTGAAAAAATATTCATTTGTATTTATGATGGTTTTGTGTCATAATTATGTTTAATCGTCTAATCTGCCAAATCACATACAACAGTTTGCTGGATTTCTGCCACCACTTACTGGGCATGCGCTGACATTTTTGTAAACAATGGAATTGGTCTATAGTCTGGTGGAAACAGAGTTGTAAGATAAACTGCACCTTTAGTGTTATTGCAGTGTTGTGGGGTGTAACGATGGTGCAGAGGTGCTTTTTTTGTTTATGTTTGTGCATACGACCCGGGTTCGATTCAGCCTTTAATAATACTTAGAATAATAAATACAAATGTGGGTCCAACGCTTGACACTTGTGTCAAAAATGCACAAAATTGCTTAAGCGCGCCCAAAAGCATTAGGTGACTGATCTGATCGCAGAGCCAATTGGCCACCACAGAGTCCTGATCTTTCATTTTGTTGTTATTTAAACTTAAATGAAGACTATCCAATTACTACAGTTGCTGCACTGCTAAATCATAAAGATTATAAATGATAAAGATTAAGTGAGCCCTTGAACTGTTGCTGAAATTAATATATCAAGCAAGATGTCTGCTACAATTTGCTGTATATTAAAGAACATATACAGTACATATAAAGCCTATTACAGTCCTATATATATATATATATATATATATATATATATATATATATATATATATATATATATATTCAGTGAAGACAGAGATCATAGTACTGAAGTAACCATGTAATTTAACTGCAAAATATTAAATAAAACCAGGTCTGCATATCAGGCAACACAATATGCTGTGCATATTGTATATATTAAAATTATTGCACACTGTTTACAGTACCACACCTTCAAGGTAGTGTCTCTTTGTAAAGCTGGATTCAAAGCATCAGCACGCAAGCAGGTGAACTATGATGAAATATATAGCAAAAGATCATTCACACAGTCAAGTATGTTAAAAATAAATACATTCACAGGAGGAAGTAATGTTTAAATTTGTGTTAAAGTAAAGTATATTTTAAGTAAAACTAAGTAATATGAGTATACAGAATAAAAAAAGGATATATAATGGTTATATTATGAATTATATAAATAGCATAACAATTTATATAGACAATACTATTTTATTTAACAATAAGTGAAAAGTCCAATTCTTCCATTAAAGATGAGGCATAAACAACAAGACTCCAGGTCGAAGAGTGAGGTAGAATCTTCTGATTTTTAGGAACCAGTGGTGTGATAAGGAGTAAGATAGACTTGTGAATCTTTGAATGGAACACTAGTTATAACAGCAACAACAACAGTAGTAGTATGAGCATTAAGCCTAATTATTATATGTTTGAAAATCATTCACTATAACTTCATTTAGAATGTGTAAGGGGTGGGGTGTCCCTTTTTCTCAGTTTGAGCCACTGCCCCTCGAAATGTCTGTGCACGGCCCTGGGTTTTACTATAGTAATATTATAGTCACTGTGTTTTTTGGCTGAAGCCATAGTTTTAATGCAGTTAACCATGGTGTTAATACAGGTATATGGTTTTAATATAATATCCATGTTATTTTTGTGGTTACTATGATTTTACTACAAAATAACACGGTGATACTATGTTTAATGGTATCATTTAATGGTACTATGTTTTCAGGATTTTTCTTTTTCATCTGTATGACAAGGTCAGTGTGAGCAGGAATGATCTTACACTATACAGTCGGTGATCTCTTCATGCTGCCTCTGAATGAATGGATCACCCCAGTCTTCCACAGACATCTCTCATCCATCCCCACTGAGACCGAAACATCCAGAAATGAATCCAGTGATGAAACAGCGGGTGACTGGAACTAACCTCACTTACTTCACCCTAGCCTCTGGGGGGGAGGGGGAGGGGGTTGGGCTCACAAATGGCACTCGGCATGAATCACTTGTCAGGAAATTATGTCTACAACATTTAATATAGCGAATTGCTACTTGCGTTACAGACGGCATGTGATCATTCATCACAACTCCTCACAGCCGTGGCTGTTTGCCTGATTCGACGCCCTTCCCTCCTATAATGGGTGTACAATTGAATCAGGTGTCTGGTCCTCTTAAGGAAATTAAGTCATGGCTTACGCTGCGGCCACTTAATGAGGGCCAGGCTGTGAGACAGTGACGAATGGGGGGCGACGCTAGGGTAGAGCAATATCTGCATTCCGTCGCCGTGTCGATTTTTCACCATTCCACCTCCCTGCTGCCATCCCCCTCCTCCCTTGAGAGGGAGAGATATCACTCACCTGCGCAGTTATTAGAAAGCTCTTATTTGAACATAGATTCCCTTCTGCGATGACAGCTAATAACGCAATTGCCGTTCATGAGCTGTATTTTTACATAGCCTTTTGATTATGATGGACATTACAAGCTACTGATATTGTCCGCCCAGCACTGCAGGTGCTTATAACTAGTTAATGGCAATGCTTATGATGTACTGAATTGGTTTAATAATTCAAGATGGTGGGAAAGTCAACTGTGTGGCACCCATTTTACAGGACTTGTGACAGATCTCCTTCATAACATACCAGATTGCAATGTTTATTTAATTGAGATTCAGTCACTTCTTACCGGCTCTGAATACTTCCATTATTAACCAATGGAGATTATCTTTTCTCTTCATCTTTAACACATCCATTATCATGCTTTCATAATAATTATTTATAGTTCTTCTAATGGGTAGATTTTAATGGTGCAATGTACTGTATCTCACACCTATGAGGTAGTGTTAATGTGTTAAAGAGGCCAGCAGGGGGTGCTCACCCTGCCGTCTGTGTGGGTCCTAACACCCCAGTATAGTGATGGAGACACTATAGTGTAAAAAGGCACCGTCATTCAGATGAGACGTTAAACCGAGGTCCTGACTCTCTGTGGTCACTAAAAATCCCCTGGCCAAATTCCTCTCATTGGCCCTTATCAATCATGGCCTCCTAAAAATTCTCATCCATGAATTGGCAATATATCTGTACTCTCTCCTCTCCACACACAGTTGGTGCGTGGTGAGTGTACTAGCTCACAATGGCTGCCGTTGCAACATCCAAGTGGATGCTGTACACTGGTGGTGTGTGAGGAGAGTCCCCTGTTCAGTATGTAATATGCTTTGAGTGTAGTGTCAGAAAAGCACTATATAAATATTACATTCATTCTTTCATTCATTCATTTATCTGGGGTCAGGAAAATAGAGTCTACCCTGAGTGTAATGTGCTATCATTTTCAATAGCATATACACTCTCCACAATGAAAGGTATCTTGAAATGGATGTTTAGAAACATATGATATATTGTAGCGTCAAAATGTCACATGTTTGACTTATTTAAAGAATATCATGTAATGACAGCAGGGTTGTGCACTATTAAGAATTTAATTAAGAATGCCAATTCAAGTCCATATCAATCCCTGAATTTTAATCGAGGTAGAAAACAGAATGTATAATTGCAATTTAAAGTTGAATTTAAGGAAGTAGAATCATTATGGGTTTAGTTTTTAATTATACAATGACTGGCCAAAAAAAGAAAAAGTCGCTGTTTGGAATTAAATAATGGTTATGATCTGGGGTTGCTTCAATTGGTCAGGTCTAGGCTCAGCAAACCTATGTGTCAATAAAATGTCAGTTGAGTACCTGAATGTACTGAATGACCAGGTTATCCCATCAATGGATTTTTTTTTCCCTGACAGCACGGACATATTCCAGGAAGATTCATCGGGCTCAAATTGTGAAAGAGTGGTTCAGGGAGAACAAGGAATCATTTTCACAAATGAATTGGCCACCACAGAGTCCTGACCTTAACCCCACTGAAAGTCTTTGGGATGTACTGGAGGAGACTTTATGGACTCTCCCATCATCAATACAAGATCTCAGCCAAAAATGAACGCAACTCTGGATAGAAATAAATGCTGTGACGTTGAATAAGTTTGTTGAAAAAATTCCACAACGAATGTGTGTGGTAATCGATATTGAGGTATTGAGTTGAATCACTCCAAAAGTCATCTCCAGCACATCCCAAAGACTTTCAATGGGGTTATGGTCAGGACTCTGTGGTGGCCAATTCATGTATGAAAATTATTCCTGAAATACTCTTTCTCAAGCTGAGCCAAATTAATCTTATCATTGACATCCCAAAATATGCCTGTGCCGCCAGGGAAGAAAAAAATCCATTGATGGGAAAACCTGGTCATTCAGTACATTCAGGTAGTCAGCTGACTTAATTGTATTGCTGCATATCATTGCTGGGCCTAGACCTGACCAATTCAAGCTACCCCAGATCATCTGTGACTTTTTTTTTTTGGCCAGGCAGTGTACATCTAATTAATAATCAATTTAATCAAATATAATTAATAGTCTACCTATCAGGAAATAAATAGGCATTATCAGCCAAAATAACAGACCAGTCGACCATGTGACTCTGGAAAGTCACTTCTGATTGGCTCAGGACACCTTTGGGGTGTGGCCAATTTCAGTTCAAAACTTTCCTACCCAAGGAAGAACCCCCTCTTCTGCCTCTTCTCTTGATCTTCCTCTTCTGCTGAACTTCGCTCTTGCAACATTCTATTCGGAAGTGTCTCTTGCTTCTTCCAGATCCTCTGTGCTATGTAGAGTCCAAGGAAAACTCGGGACACCAAAAGTCCTGAGGAAGCCTCTCACTCTCTGCTTTATGGTTCACACACCCAATGGGAGTCACAAGTCCTCCTTGCAGAAGGCCTCGCTTCATCCAATCTATCCATCCAGAATAGCTATCCGCGATCATAACATCCAAAACATCGATGGAATGAACTTTCGAAAATGAGCCAATGAACCAAGCAACACGAGGAAATGCAACCAAGCAACACGAGGAAATGCAACGCAAGAAAACACAGTGACACGCAAGTACATCCCCAGACTTTTGCTCAAAGTGCTGGTGTATTAGTTAAATCATTTGTGTAATCTGATTTCAAATCAATTTAGACTCAAAGAAGGACAAATGGTTCTTAAGTCATTGTCAACAGACTCCATAAAGTTCATTTTCTCTGCAATGATCATTTATATCACATTCTCTCAACACTCACCTACCTATTTACGTGATTACATGGGTACTTTAATCCGTACCATGTACATTTATACTACCAAATTTCCTACATATAATGGCGGAAGTACGCAGCACTTTAATCCAAACCGTGTACATCTACATCAACCAAATTCCCTATACTGTGCTGAATTACTTTAAATTCAATCAATTCTGCTTCCTTTCATTTAAATTAAAATGTATATTCAGCTTTCTGTGGAGCGTTGACAATTCAATTAAAATTTTGCCCAACCCTAAAGACAGAGGGTTACATTTCTGGACAACATAGGTATGAAAGCATTAACACCTATATGATTACCCTCATTATTTGTATTATTATTTATTTTTATTTTATTTTTGCAATTTTGGTCATTAGTGTTAAACTATTTATAAGAGAAAGACTGAGGAATACTAAAGAGGTGTGGGGAAAAATGGATTAGGTACAGGGGCAGTTAATAAAGCCTGGAGGTATCCTTTTAAGGATTAAACACAAAGAAGGAGTTTTTTGAGACAAAACATGTCCAGACAATTATATCAACTGTATACTATACCATGACACAGTAGTATATCATCTACTTATTTCTATACCACTCCATACTTTCTAACAATCCTTTTTTATACAGTATTACTACTCATAGTACTACAATTTTGTGCAGCTCCTATATGACTACATAATTTGCATCGATTTCCTCAGATTCACTAAAAAGAACATGGCCTTCCAATAAGAATCTGAGCAAAACAAGCTCTGGTTTAACGTGACTACCATCTTAGTGAGGGACTGATACAGACACTGGCTATTAATAACCATGATGAGAATCAATAAGATGAACATCTCAAGATGATCAGTGGAGCAACCCAGAATGAACAAGCAGGGCTGGCCTGAGTTGAGTGGAAACTGTTACATGTATGCCCTTTAATAAAGCAGTAAGACATATGGAGCTGCACTGAACTGGACCCTGCAGTGGTCAAGCTCTGTAACAAAGATGACTGTTTGTGGAATTAAGAACCCTCTCTTACCTCTCCTCATCCATCCCTATTGAATTACACTCAGTATGAATTACTGACCCTGTAGTCCGGAGCCTCTTATTACTGGTGAGACTGTCAGGACTAATTTGCAGATGTTGGGTTGGGTTGGCTGACCATGTCGGCATGCTCTGTCTTTAATGCCAGGTTTGCTCTATCTGAGCAAACCAGGCCTTCTCACCGTTTCATCACAGCCATCAGGAAGCATGTTCACGTCCAAGTCTGAGTCTGAGTCTGGAAATCTTGGATCACCACCTGGGAGCTGGCTGTGCCTCAGTATGCAATCTTAAAGTTCAGAATAGCTGTGAAAGTGCCCACAGACCGGAATTTTTTTTTAAAGTTCACCAAGAGTTTTTTCAAAATTTACATTTACGATGGAACTTGTGAGTTTCCGTAGGCTTAAAAAGGAGCAGTGCTCAATCAATCAGTTTCTTCAGTCAGAGTAACAATCAATTTCTTCACTGACAACAAGGCAAAAAATCACTGAAGCTCAAAATCCTCTTCACATGGATGTTTGTTTAGGAGTACACATTCTGGACTCAAGCCAACCAGTCATTACAAACTGTTTTGTGTTCCCTGCACAGTCCTGAGCTGTGCTGGTGAATTTGCTGGAATAATCTTCAACACTGAGCTGCAGGGGTGTAGACCCCCCCCCCCCCCCCCAATAATCAAAACAAGCAAGTACAATAATTATGCCATGATCAATGGAAACTTGTAAATGCTTCACACTGCACCAGCCCGTAGAAAATATGCCCTTGCTTAGCTGTCTGACATCCACAGCTCTGAGACGGGCTCCTGTTTAAACTGCAAGTGAATTTTGGAAAATTTGCGGTACCTGTAAATTTGCTCTCTGGTCAGTGTTCCTTGGGAATCAATGACCTTAAACATTGAAGTAAATCCACTACAGGATTGCTTCTAAAATATAAAATCTACCTTTTGGAGTGGCCTAGTCAGAGCCCAGACCTTAACCCAATAGAGATGCTGTGAATGACTTCAAGAGAGCCGTTCACACCAGACATCCTAAGAATATGGCTGTGCTAAAGCAGTTCTTTAAGGAAGGTTGGTCTACAATTCCTTCTGAACATTGTGCAGGTGTAATCCACAGCTACCGGAAATGCTCGGTTGAGGTTATTGCTGCCAAAGAAGGATCGACCAGTTATTAAATCTATGGTTTCACTTACTTTTTTCACAGCACTGTGAATGTTTAATGGGATGTGATCAATAAAGACATAAAAGATTATAATTGTTTGTGTGTTGTTAGCTTAAGCACATTGTGTTTGTCTATACATGTGACTTTGATGAAAATTAGATCACATTTTTTGACCAATTAATGCAGAAATCCAGCTAATACCAAAGGGTTCACATACATTTTTTGGCATTGTAGATATTCACTTGTGAATGCTATATTCTAACAACCATCTATGAAAGTATCCACCTTTCTATAAAACCTTTGGGTTTTCTGTTTTTTTTTTTTTTTTTTTTTTTTTTTTTTGCTATCAATGGGATCTTTATTCTTAAAATAGATATCCTTGTAAAGAATACTTCACTTTGCCATAAACTGTGCCATATATATATATATATATATATATATATATATATGTTTTATTTACTTTCACACAAATGATGGGTACTATGGCTGTTTATGACTTTCTAAGCACGTCATTATTGCACTATTATTCACACTTTGCAATGTTATGATATTGAAACACTTTTACTGTAATGCATAATTTGAAAACAATATATTATATTACTTGTATTACAGACGTCTACATTTACACACTTTTTCCAACATGGTTACCTTCTGCTCTAGCTCACCTGATAGATCGTTGGAGTTTGGATTTGAGCCCAGACACGACGCTCGGAATGAAAGTGCAGCGAAAGTGCCACAGAAGTGACATAAAATGAGACGTTTGCTTCAGTAAATGTGCTTTTCATGTTGAATTTTCTTTTAAAACTATCGGTTAGGTTAAGGTGTACGTTAAGGGTAAGGATGTTTTTTTTTGTTTCATTTATATTTTAGGATAATATTGGTTAGGAAAGGATGAAGTTTTAGGTTAGGGAGGCCTGTTTTACTCATTAAAACATCTATCTAATATTCACCATGAAAAACTTGTCTGATTACAACAACACTTCACTCGCTTTTGGCGCAACTGGGAAACTGCAACCAAACGTGTAATGAAGCACATCATTTTGGTTTGCAAAAATGTTTCCATTGTCATGTAAATTTTATGGGATCAGGCTGTTTAATTATTATATTTATTATCATGAGACTGTGTTAGAATTATATCTGCACAATGGTCAGGAGGAATTTGGTACCTTTCCTCTTTACAAAACGCTTTCCAGGGATGTCTGGTGTAAATTTTTCTTTTCTACAAAATGTCTTGATAAAGTCAGGAATTTGTTTTTCTGTCGATGATAGCAAGCTGTCATTGGCCTGAAGGAGCAAAGCTGCCCCAAATCATTATTTTCCTCTCACCATACTTTTCAGTTGGGACAGTGTTTTGATTTTGATGTGTGATGCCTTTTCTCTCCATGTATAGTGTTCTTTATTTTTTCCTACCAAACAATTTTTTTGGTTTCATCTATCCACTGAATATTTTGTCAGTAGCATGGTGAAACATTCAGGTGATCTTTTTTTTTTTTTTTTTTTGTGTCCTCGCATGAACACCATTTTTTTTTAATAGACAATCTGTATTACAGTGGACCGATGAACATTAAGGCGTTTAGAGATACTTTTGGAACCCTTCCCAGCTTTATGTAAGTCAACAATTGTTTAAATTGCACAGCTTTTGTTCAAAGCATGGTTCATATCAGGCAGCGCTTCTTGTGAAAAGAAAAATTTGTGAATGTTTTTGATAGGGAAAGGCATCTCCAAATCCAATCTTTTCCTGCAACTGCATTTAAATACTCAACAATTATGTGTATACAGGACAGCACATACAGTAAGTGCCTGTGGTTTTTGTCTTATCTTGCTAGTAGGTTTTAGATTGTGCCTCACCAGTCAATGCCACAAGAAAAAAAAACTCTAAATGCAACCTCTGTGCTTTCTGAGCACCACAACCTACTTGCAGCCTTTTTTGTTTGTTTCCCTGACACTCACAAGCTAAGTATTTACCCCAGCAATTATCTACTGACATCCTTCATCTCTTTAGCTGTGCTGTAGTCACCCTGAAAAACAGTAAGAGCCCATAAACATGCAGAAAAAGCTTACTGTGACTCAAACATAAAAAAGAGTGTGCACACAGGCATGCAAAATGCAGAGAAACAGAAAAAATCTATTAGAGAAGTAAACAAACCAAAAAGAACACCAACAGCATAAATGGATGATAAAATAAGAAGATATGTAATGCTGGTCTGCATGCTTATGATGAGGAGAGATGAAAAGACATGCATTTTAAAAAGGGAAATGTCAACCTCTGTTTGTCTGACATATTTTCACAATTACTGCTCTATGAGATTGAGCATCCTTGATCTCTGTGCTTAAGGGTTTGAAATTTAGGGGGTTTATTTTCTTTGGTGTCAGCAAGATCAGTCTGCAGTGTGGAAGTTTAAGCGATATATGTACAGTATACGTATATGTTGATAGAACAATTAGAGTTTGTGAAAAGAGTTGAACAACATCAAATACAGAACAGTAAAAAGGGCAAGATGCAAAACAACAACATACACCACACCATATATTGTTCCCACCAATACAACACACACACACTCACACACATTTGGAAATACATTTCAATGACATGGGTAATTAAAATCTACCCTACCTCACCTCTCACCCTAATACATATTCACTTCCCCCAAATGTACAGGAATTACAGAATCTGTCCTGCTCTCAGAGGTATCTGCACACAGTGGTGGTTTTATCATATGTTTATCAGCATGACCTCTTTCTCTCTTTTTAATACTCGATCTTTAGCCCTTTCAATCAGGGAGCATATTACTTCTCTGTCAGAGCAAAGCACTTCCTAACGACAGCAGAGCCAGCTGGGAGAGAGGGCGAGAGCAGGAGGCCTTCACATTAACATAATAATCCAACCATGCTCCCACAGGCCCTGGGGCCAGACAGCATATTAGCTAGGTCCCCTTTGTGAGGGTCATTGCAAAGGAGAAAAAGCCATCTTATTACTTGGCTGTCAACCTGTGAAACCTTTATTTTCGCTTTTTGAAGCCATCGTTGTGTGTTGTAAGTGCAAGCAGTTAGAAAGTGTTTTTTATACTTGGTTTTGCAAACTTTTTTTTATATTTGTTGACAGACTGATCCTAAATTTACTTCAGCAGAGAAAGGCTTAGATCTCAATCTGGAAGAAGAGGTAGAAGTGTAAAACTGTGTCCTCTGCCTCTGTTGTCTGCAAAGAAACTGTACTTTACTGTACTCTCTCCCAATGCCTTGATATAATCACCTGAAGAATGGAACAGTAAGCACTGCATACCTGTAAAAGATACAATAAAATTAAATTTTTAATGCATTCTAGTCCACTAAAATGTGTTAAAGTAATGTGCATGGGGATAGCTGGTGCACAGGTGTAATGGATACCCATAGTACTTTTGACAGTGTGATGTCTTAACACTTAAAACATCATGAGCTCTCACCTACCATATACATAATAATAAAAAAAGAAAGAAACACCAACAAGTTGTTTGTAAAGTCTGATAGTTATTTCATCAATTAACATGTTTGTTTGTTTTTAATCACTGACGCCCAGCAAATATCTGATTGGAGAATTGGGGAAATATTGTGCTGGAGTGCTGGCCCATTAGAATTGGTGTGAAAAAATATTTTAGGCTATTTAACCTGTTAAAATTGGATTGGCCTTCAGAGAAAAAAAAATGACTATCAGAATATTAACTACAGTCTTGACCAACACAAAATAGGTATTATTTTACTTTACAATGCATGTACATAGGCATTATAATCAAAACTGAACAAGTGCTTTGAAATTTGCAGATAAATCAGAAATGTTCCATTTTGATGATTTATTAATAATATTGACCTGTACATATTGTTATTGGTAAAAACATCAAAGTCAAATGTCATAGGTCATTGGAAAGTTCTACAACAGCCTATTTTACAGCCTATTTGCATTACAGAATTATTTCTTTTCTTAAAAAAAAGGAGCAAAAATCGTGGTTACAATGAGGCACTTACAGTGCTGTGGGAAAGTATTTTTCCCTGTCCTGATTCCTACGTTTATCTCATACTAAATTGTTTCAAAAATTTAAACATACATCGAACATAAAAACAAGGCAATCTGAGTAAACACAAAATACAGTTTTTTTTATTGAAGCAAAAAAAGTTATCCAATATCAACTGGGTCTGTATGAAAAATAATTTGCCACCATAGTTACTAAATCCCCAAATCTATGAAACTGCATTCATAATGGGGTTCAGCTGGACTAGACACACCCAGGCTTGATTACTGCCAGCCCTGTTCAATCAAATCCTAAATAGAACATTTTAAGCAGCATGAAGTTGGCTAAAAGGTCTCACCCAGTACCACACTATGCCAAGGTCGAAAGAAATTCCAGAAATGAGAAAAAAGGTGACTGAAATTCATCAGTCTGGGAAGGGTTACAAAGCTATTTCAAATGCTCTGGGACTCCAAAGAACCACAATGAGAGCCATTATCTCAAATGGAGAAAATTTGGCACAGTAGTGAACCTTCCCAGAAGTTGCCGACCTTCCAAAATTCCTCCAAGAGCACAGTGATGACTCATCCAGGAAGTCACCAAAAATCCAAGGACAACATCCAAGGCCTCTCAGTTCTCTCTCACATCAAGGTCAATGCTCATGACTCCACTATCAGAAAGACACTGGCCATAAATGGCATCCATGGAAGAGTGGCAAGGCGAAAACCACTGCTAACCCAGAAGAACATTAAGACTCATCTGAATTTTGCCGAAACAAAACTGTTTTGTGGAACTGTTAGGAAGTGTCAGGATCTAGAACCAGGGACTAAGGACTAAGACCTGGAATGTTGTCTTTGGTGGGATTTGAACCCCGGTCTCCTGGACACAGAGTTGGTGTACCTCCTGAGTGAGCTAACTCACGGTTGAGGATGCCAAGACCCACGTGCAGAGGAGTAACAACAAAAATTAAGGAGACAAGCAGCATAAACTCCAAGTAACTTTTACTCTTAGTATGAGTCAAAAAACAAAGTACAGACAATAAAACAAGAAGCAAAGCTTCCAATGGTTACAAAAAGGCAAACAAAACAAGCACAATGGCTTAGAACAAACTCACGTGGTACACCAGTAGGTAGCTCAAGACTGAACAAAAGGCAATGACAAAAGGCAAACTTAAATAGGGCCCTACACAGGTGAGTATCATCAACAATGATTGCTAACTACAACAGAGTTCTTGCCAATGGTTTCCCCCTGGCAACTGGGAGGGGGATTGCAGGCAAAAGACCTCATGCGCCCCCTAGTGACTGGGAGCCATACTGCTGGTCATAGCTGGAGAGTGACCCCTAGTGGTTGGAGGACGTAATGCCTGATAAAGTCTTACAGGAAGACAGGGGTCCTGTTACATCTGGCATAAATCATTCACAGAATTCCACAAAAAAACATCATACCTAAGGTCAAGCATTGTAGTGGTAGTGTGATTGTGTCAAATCAAATCAAATCAAATCACTTTATTGTCACACTACTGTGTACACGAGTGCAACAGCAGGTGAAATTCTTGTGTGCAGTTCCGAGCAACATTGCAGTTATGACAGTGACGAGACATAAACCACTTTACAATAACAACATATTTACACAACACAATTTACATAACAAATTGTAAAAATAACCAGCATTTTTACAATTTAGAGTTTACAAAAAGTTTTTTTTAGAATCTGTATTGAGAAATATGTTTCAGGGATTTCGTTTTTTTTCTTATTTATTACATTTTTTCAATTTTGATTTCTGGCACAGAATTTATTTTTGAATTTTGTTTCTTTTTTATTTTGATCATAAATCTGTTATTTAGGCAATAAATATGTTTTCTTAATGTAGGCTGTAAAAACTACATTTTTAACAAATCACCCCTATAGTCGCTCAAAATCCAATACCCTTAAAGGTACTTGTAACACGGGGTTGGGATGGGCAAGGAGGAGGCGAGAACCGGCTTGTCAATGTAAATAATATTTTAATAAAGGACTTAAAACTAAAGCACAAATAACACACAACAGACATGTCTGTAAACGATCTCTCCCCGCCCCCCTCCACTCCACACTCCTCCTGGCGTTACCTCAGGCCGGGGTTCCACCGGCATGACGTACACCACCCAGACCCCCCCTCTCTTTCCCTGGGGAGGGGCGTGCTTTACGACCCGTCTGCAGGCTGGTTATCCCCGCCTTCCTCGACCTGGGAGGAGAAAGGAGGTGAAAACAACAACAAAAAAACAAAATAGGCGAGGGAAAAGGCCAACACGGTGCGAAAGAGAGAGAGAGAGAGAGGAGAGAGAGAAAAAAGCTCACTCACCGGTTCTCTGATGTACCATCTCGTGGTCCTCGAACACTCCTCCACACTCTCCGGCGGACGACAGCCGCTCCTCTCTGGGCGAACCTGAGTCAACCTCCGACCCCCAGCGGACAGAACGCCCCTCCGCTTTCCTGGCGACGCGTGGGGACATTCCTCCGCCCCTGGCAGTGGCCCTACCGCTCCGGGCGGTCGGGGAGTTACTTCCCGCTTCCCCTTGTGGATGGTGGTCTTCCCTCGACCCCTCCACATCTCTGGGGACGGCAGGGCACTCCTCTGCCCCCAGCAGCGGCTCCCTCGCTCCAGGCGGTCGGGGAATCCAGTCCCCACTCGCCCCGCGGACGGCGGCCGTTCCCCGCGTCCGGGCGGCCGGGCCACTCCGTCACCCGGCAGATGGCAGCGGCGCTCCCCTGGGTGGACGGCAGTGTCGAGGACCCTGCGATGGGCATCCCTCCTCCTTCCCGGGTTTCGGCACCAATGTAACACGTAGTTAGGATGGGCAAGGAGGAGGCAAGAACCGGCTTGTCAACATAAATAATATTTTAATAAAGGACTTAAAACAAAAGCACAAACAACACACAATGGACATGTCCGTAAACGATCTCTCTCTCTCGAACCGTTGTCACCGGCCACCTTTATCCCTTGCGCGCCTCATCAGGCCGATTGGGGACCGGGCGTGCGACATTCTAGCCTGGCCCCGCCCCCCTCCACTCCACAGTACTAAATAATTATTTGTAAGCCTTTATAAACATTTACAGTAGATGAATAGTTTCCTTTAGAATGGGTACTGCTATAAACAAATATGAATAAAGAATTAATATATGAGTTGCAAAGATGTGCAAATATGATATGTACAACTTAATAGCTTTAATATTCTACAAGCAATCTTACTTTACCCAGTCATACAAATGACAAAAGACATAAATTAGAAATCAGAATAAGAAAATCACTCAAGTATTAATTTCTTCACCAAATAATTCACTGGTGGCTGTTAGCGACATGCAGTGGACATTTGATCAAATGCATTTATCTCCCTTAACGCTTATTGTTACCAACTGCTGTATCTGTTTTCTGAAGAGGCCCTTAAGTGTTAGCTCAAGAGGCTCTTCTCTCAACAGACAACACAAGCTTCTTGAAGTGCTTGAGGAGAACTTGAATAACAGATAAGCTATTCAAAACACAAGCATTGTGCTCAATAATGTAATAATGAAGTACATGGAACAAAATCTTTTATTGTACTTCTCATTACAAAACCTCCATAATTCAATATTCATCACCATTTGAATGGGCAGCATGGCCTTCAAGCCACCAGTCAATGAGTAATCATATGTGTGAGGCTGCAATAGAGAATTTGGAGGCAGCACAATGGGTAGTCTGTCAGGCCATTTAGTTTTCTAGGACCTCAGATATTGGATGTGATCGTGCGCACTGACAGCTCAAAAGTAGAGAAACAGACAGACAGAGGAGGTGGCATAGAGGTATCGCACTGAGGTCTCAAAACCTCAGCAATCAGAGATGTCAGAGAAGGAAGATGTGGAGGCAGCAGCTACCCCACAAACAACCGGATCAAGCCATACGATAGGCCCCCGCCAGTCAGTGGACCCTTGGGGTGCAGCGCTTTAATTGGTGGAAAGGGCAGCCCGTCCGCTCTCACACTCAGATCTCTCTGAGGACATCCGAAGCAACGTGCCAATTACTGCCAATTGTTGGCCTCGTCATTGAGATGTGGACAGTTGTCCACATGGAATATGACTGGGGCCAGAATATGCTGGTTGCTTTTTTTCAAAAGGAAGGGAGTAGAGATTCACATATGCTGAAAAACAAACTTGGGGTTGTGACCCATGCCAGATAGTGTTCATTCATGTTAAATCCATTGAGACACACAGCTCCCTATGAATATTCGCTGCATGCAGTATGATTGTTTAAAAAGAGACTTTTGATTTCTGCTCTGATATTCTAAGCTCTGGTAAAAGTACAGATTCATATAGACAGAGTGAGTTAATGTGAAGTGATTCTAACTGACAAACCCTGTACTTTTCAAACCCTCAAGTTCAGGCTATGTTTAAAGAGGGAATAGCCCATTATGTGCTGCTCCAAGGTAGTTCAGCACACATAGTGGTTCATCCATTATCCATAAGCTGTTCATCATGGTTAGGGTCAGGGGAAGACCGCAACCCTTCCCAGCAGGCAAGAGTATACCAGGCAAAAGGGGCTCCACTCTCTGGAGTGTATACCCTATTGAGAAAACAATAAGAATGTGTATACCCTTTTGAGAAAAACGAATAAAACATTCTAAATAATTTTTGTTCTGCTGAAATCTGTGTAATGGCTTTTAATTGTTGGCAATTAAAAAAAAAAAGTCAAAAGACCATGGTAATTTTATACTGATAAATTATTCAGCACACATTAATAACAGTCCAAGTCCAAGTAGCATAAAAGGAAGCTGTTTTAAGAGTGATGAATGGTGGGTGTTTCCAGAGTTTCTGCATAAAAAGCTTATTTTAATAAGTTCAGACGATGGACTCAATATACTGAAATGTTGTAATACTATAGTGCCATATACAGTATATGCTAGCAAATGTATGCATTTACACAACAACGCAATGTTCACTGAAGAGTGAAACATAGCTGACTTTTTTTTTTTCATAGTTTTTTTATTACCTTATCAATTTTGTTAATGAATAAACAGTAATATGTGACTTTTTTTTTAAATATATAACACAAATGCTTCTCGGTTACACTTTATAATATGTTCCATTCATTTGTATCAGTAAATGCAATAGGTTTTAAAAAATTACAAACCAAAAATATTTTTTACATTATTTATTAATCTTGGTCATTGTTATTTTCTAAATATACTATTGTATTGTTCATTGTTAGATCATTAAAGGGAAAGTTCACCCAAAAATGAAAATTCTGTCATCATTTACTCACCCACATGCCATCCCAGATGTGCATGACTGTCTTCTGCTGAACATAAACAAAGATTTTTAGAAGAATATTTCTGGTCTGTAGGTCCTCACAATGCAAGTGAATATGAAATGTTTAAGCTCCAAAAAGCACATAGTCAAAAAAAGGCAGCATAAAGTATGAGCCCAGTGGTTAAATCCCTATTTTTAGAAGTGATATAAAAGGTGTGGGTGAGAAACAGATCAATATTTAAGTAAATTTTTCAAAACAATTCTCCTCCTTTCCCAGTAGGTGGTGATATGCACAAAGAATGTGAATTGCCGAATACAAAAGAAGAAGAATGTGAAAGTGAAAGTGGGGATTGATCGTAAAAAAAATATTAAAATATTGATCAGTTTCTCACCCACACCTATAATATCGCTTCTAAATATGTGGATTTAACTACTGGAATCTTATGGAATACTTTTACGCTGCTTCTGTATACTTTTTGGACCTTCAACATTTTGGTACCAATTTACTTGCACTGTGAGGACCTACAAAGCTGAAATATTCTTCTAAACATATTTAAATTCAAATGGATGGGACAAGTTTTCGCCCCAATTTTTTGTATTTTTTTGTAACCAGATTTCTGTTTTACCAAAACAGTTAGTTCACGCTGTCAGACATCAGAATTTATGATTTTTTTAAAGCTATTATATAAATAAATATTTGAAGTAAAATAATGAATGAGAGTTATATTTATGACTTTGGACTTTACTGGGAAGAAAATATAGAAATTGAACCTCTTACAATGTTAATTGAATCCCACTGTCCTATTTGAACACACACACAGACACACACACATGTTGGTGCGGCTATCCTTATGAGGACTCTCCATAGACATAATGATTTTTATTTTTTACAAACTATAGATTCTATCCCTTAAACCTAACACAACCCCTAAACCTAACCCTCACAAAAAAAAAAAAAAAAAAAAAAAACTATGCATTTTTACATTTTAAAAAAAAAATCACTGAGATCACATTTTTTCCCCATTCTGATGGTTGATGTGAACATTAACAGAAGCTCCTGACCCGTTTCTGCATGATTTTATGCACTGCACTGCTGCCACATGATTGGCTGATTAGATAATCGCATTTATAATAAATTGCTCTGTGAGTGTAGTTAACTAATGTCAAGGAACTTAACCTTATTATATATCTTACATTTACATTTCTGAATAAGTCCTAACTGTTAATATGATTAACTAGTCAACAGGTGTCCATTTGGTAATGCATTGGTAAGTGGTACAGTCCAGACCCCAAACTATGCCTTTAACAGTAACATAAACATGAACACAAAAAATCCATGTGTTTTTCAATACATTTTCAGCAACCGCATGTATGTACAAAATTGACTGAAAATAAGCATTTAAACCATTATCACAATTCAAGATAACATTGACTTTAAAACATCACAACTACACAATAAGGATTATGATCTGCCATAATGAATAACAATAAGTAGTTGGTAAATGTACCCAGAATAACTGCTCATGTTTGCTGTCATTCACTCTACTCTAAGGTTCATGTTTAGTTTAGGTTCAAGGCTCAATGCACCCCTTGATATGCATTTTGTGTATAATCAATCATTTCATCAGTCTTTTTGCCATCCATTATCTCCATCAGTTTTGATCTCACCTATAGAAATGAATGGTATTAATATTTAAAGCCTGCTAACTAGATCTAATCATGAGAGCCAACCCTCACTACATCCTCATTGAGCAAAGACAGCATGTCAAGAGATGCCTTGCTCATCTAGATAGGAACCTGCATGATTCGCACATCAACACAGCCACTTAGTAATTCTTTTTCTTATTCATAACTAGCAGGGAGGAGGGACTCCCTCCCATCAGCCATGGACATGAAGCAATACTTTCAGTGCTTAATAATTAATAAATGACTGAGTGCATGTGATGCCTCACCTCCAAATGCATACCATCTGTACATTAAACAATGGACTTGAAAGTAGACATAGAAACATGGAAATATGCATGAGATTCTTTGAGATAAAATAGGCCGCCGACTTCTGTGAACGAAAAGGAAGCAACAATTGCCTTCCCAAAAATGATGCAGAGCCACTCTTGTATTTTCTTCCTTAAAGGCAGTGGTCTATTCTAAATATTTACAAACCAAATAGTGCATATGATACGGAATAAGTGGAGGAACTCAATAAAAGTAGTCCAGGGCCTGAAGGAGAAAACAACAACTTCTCAGAGCTGGTTGAAAGAAACACTGCCAATGGAAGAAAAACAAATTTTCTACTTCAAAATAATAAAGAAGCGACTGAAGAACTGAACCTTCTGCCAGCATATTGTAGCTGTACCCATAGCAGCATTAAAAGTGTATTCATTTAAATGAGTAGCCTACAAAATGCCACATATACTATATATAGTTTTAATTTATTAAGATGTTTTTTCTTTCTGTTATGCATAATGAATTTGTGATGATTCACCCATGGAAAATCATGTGGAATTGAGACTTTAGTGTATAACAGAAGTTGCTGGTATGTGTTCAAATGCATGAATGCTTTAAATAGACACCAGTTGTGACTTGCAATTACAAACAAACAAATTCATCAATAAAAATAACAAAATTAAAGGATTTGTGTGCCGGGACAAAAAGACAACATCACAGTAAAATGAGTTGCAATAACAAGTGGTTTATTTTCAGTACATACTAAGTAAAATGTGATAGTGAAGCAGTGAAAGTGAATTAATATATATTTAAATATACAATATTTAAAATACAATCTATTACCTGGACACCCAGACAAGGGGGAAATTTTGAGACAATATGTATAATTTTAACACAATATGAATATATTAAGGTGAATGTATTAGAGGGAACCAAAATGAAAATATAATGCAAGGTGGTGTTATTAATAATTAGGATAGTTTAATCTCTGTTTTGTTGTTTTAAAACATGGAAGAAGAAAAAATGCACCAACTGCTGATGATGCTTCTTTAGACAGTGCAACATCCGACTTCCGGGTGTTCGTGCTTTTTGCTCACATCGTGAAAAAAATACATCTGCAGTGGCCCTGAAAACATACAGCGCTTCTGCACTCAAAAGAAAGAGTTAATTAGAAATACAAATTCATCCAGATTGTTATTAATGGGAAATGTAGAATAAGCAACATATATTTTGTGCCCAAAAGTAATCTCAGGTAGCTTTGATCTCGGGCCAATGGCGGATGCTGCAACGTACTGCTGCCTGGCTTCTGGAACTATGCCAGCACCAGACATCTGGCTACTTTGTTATCATTGGTTGATCTGATCTCGTGAGACCACTCTTGTGACACTAGCGCAAGAGAGAAGAGTGGCCTGGCAACGAGAATTATCAGCACATTTGGAGTGGATTAAAGCTCCAAAGTGGTTCTCAAAGTGCAGCGGGGGTCTCACGAGCTGTCCTCCGCTGGGGGTTGGCACAGGGGCTTGCAGAACAGACTTAAACAAGTCCGTTACGAATACGTGCAATGACAAATAGACTTGCAGTAAAAAAAAGAGCAAAGCCTCAACAGAAAAGAGTCATGGAGAGGGAGAGCTGCTAATTATCACATCTCGTCATTTCCGTTGCCAGAATGGGAGACAACCAGATTTGGGAGTTGACAGAACCTTTAGGTTCATTATGTGCAGGTGCAGGTATATTTGTTTTAGATGCTTATATGGAACAGTGATGGTAGAAATGGATGTAAATTATAAAATTTCTATGCAATTAAGACATGCATTCTTTAATACTATATAATAAGTAGCCATATTGTGCATCCTTAATTTTTCAATAGCATGTAAGATTGGGTAACACTTCACATTAACGTTCCCTTTGTTAAGTTTTATAAAGGGTTTTGTTGATGACTAATAAGTTACAAATGTATTACAAGTCATTTATATGCAGTTATAGCATGTATATAAAAAATACACTTTTCAATACTTTCCAAATAATTAACATTTTAACTTGCATGTTATGAATGTTTAATTAATACACTTATTCATACTTATTTTATTCAAAACCATAAAATACCCTTATTCATAATATATGTTAAAAACGTAGCTAAATAGACTAATATAGTGAAATTAAATTATATTTCTTTCTGTTTCTCTATCACAGCAGACACATTGTGACCCCTAAATGTTACATAAGCACACCATCATGATATTTTCATGTTTATTCACTATGTGGTACTGATGGCAGCCCTCCACAGATAGTGTAGTTAATATGTTAGTTACAAATGCATTATAAATAATTTATATGCAGTTATAGCATGCATAAAATGGCTAACTTTTTAGTACTTTCCAAATAATTTATATTTTAACTTGCATCTTATGAATGCTTAATTAATACACTTATTTATACTTATTTTAATCAAAATCATAAAATACCCTAATTAATGATGTATGTCACAACGTAGATAAATAGACCATCATAGTGAAATTAAAAGGATGGATTATATCAATGTGCTACAGTACGCTTTGTGTTTATATTAATTACTTTAATACCTTGACTCACTTACATTTACACATTCCTTGTCACATTGATGGCAAAAGAATGGTTTTACCTAGTTCTTGTCTTCTGCAAATATACTTTTCAGATATCCATGCTCATTCACAGCATATATCTTATAATAAATCCTGATAATCATTAAACCATATTGAACTTTTATGTACAGGTATCTTATCTTGGCAACTCCATAATTAATGCTTTAGAGGTGTCCACTTTACATTAATATACATTTTCATAGGTTATAAATGTTGAATAAGTGTTATTAAGCATTTATAACATGTGAGGTAAAATGGCTCACTATTTGGAAGGTATTGCATGAAAGTCACTCTTTTTATGCATGCAGTTATAACTGCATATCAAAGATGTATAATGTATTTGTAAATTAATTATATGTCATTAATGAACCCCTTTAAAATTCCTTAACAATGGGAACATTGATGTAGTCTTAGCTGAGATTTCTTCATAGGAATGCTTAGTTACCTTTTCCAAAACAAAGAGACATTTTCCAATTCATTGTCAAAATAGCCTTTTTTTTAAATAGTGAAAACATTTGTATAATAAATCCTTATATCTATCCTCCCTGCTAATTTCTCTTTATGTTTCTCTATCACATCAGACACACGGTGACCACTAAATGTTACATAAGCACACCCTCACGATATTTTCATGTTTTTTCAGTATGTGGTATTGATGGCAGCCCTCCACGGATTGTGTTGTTGATGACAAGCTCGATATGTAAGACAAACTCCCCTCAACACTATACACACACTGTCCATGTGGACCTTGGCTGTGAAAGATTATTCCCTCCCCTTTCTCTCTCTCTATTGCTCTTGCTGTCTCTCTTTATGTCACTTTCATTCTCTGTCTTGGTTTTTCCATGAACTGAGGGTAAGGGCACCATCTCCAATTTTAAATCTTGATATCAGATGCTCGTTATCGTTAATCTTCTATTCACCACTACACTGGATGCCAGCCCATGAGATTCGTACCAGCTGTGGTAAGGCTTTGAAGATCTGTGTAGCAAACAGCATTGGATTTCAGCATTTCATTCTGTGCCTTGTAATTTTTATTTTCAATCACTACACAGGTTAGCAAACAAGGATATTTGTAATCTAGTCTCCAATGTAGCTCAGCTTGCATTCAGACTAAACCAAGTGTACCATCATGAGGATGATGTCTTTGGAGTGGTCATTTTTTGAATACCATCATTTTGCCTTGGTAGACTTTCTCAAGACTGAAGAATGTCATTAGCATGTTACCACAGTATCATGTTGCTATATTATCATGCTAATAATGAGCTTATGGAGGGCTGGAAAAGACTCGGCCCTCAGCTTAGAGGGATGAGCTGGATGAGGAGGGGGTCTTATGACACCTGTCACCCCACAATCCAAGCGCATTTAAAGGCTTCTTTTGGGGGTGGAGTGGGGGGACTTGCCTGGAAGTCATGCAGAGCTCCTAGTGCAATGGGGAAGCGTTTGAAGATCATTAGTGTAACAGACCCTGTCTTCATGGCCCTGACAAATCTACTGAATATTATGCTTTGATCAGGCTCAGGCATTTTTGTTAATAGCAAGGGTACAGTGCATACATTAGAAAGTTACTCACACAAAATCAGCAGGTAAGGTGCCACGTTTAATATGAGTCCATGCATTGCACTGACTGAACCTAGTTAACGTAATTTCTGCATGGCCATTTCTGTTTCTCTTGGGCAATGTACAAACTCATAGGTCATCACATGCCAATTGATTCATTCATCATGTACTTGCTAAGTAAGTAATGGACTTTATTTGCTACTCATATATGGACAATGGACATTTGTGGATTGCTTTCCGTAATGATTTCTTTTTCGTTATATGTGTATTATTGTATCAGAAAATAATGGTTTTGGTAAAAAAAAAAAATTACAAAAAAAAATAAATAAATAAATGCTTTTGTATGACATGTGGCCCCAGTGCTATCATTATTTCTAACCTGACACTATCAATACCACATCATGTTCACTGGGTTGACCCTGCCCAAGAGTGAGCTGAATATTAAAACAGACCGATATAGTTCTGAAAAGTTTACACAATGTAAATTAATAACTATTCTATTTACCATCAATGAAACAAGCACGATGCATTCAATGCATTTTTTGTGTACTTCTGCTCTCCAAACTGATGTATTAATAAATGTTTCATTTTCTGAGATGTGAAATGGGAGGGAAAATGTCAGAATACACACGGTACTGTGATGTTTCAATAAGTAAGAAACAAAGCACTTGTCAATAAAGTTGATATTAATGACAAATCTCAAGATGTGAGGGAGAAGCACAGGGGGTTCACATTTCTGTAGCAAAGACATAAACAGTTCTCGGCCGACAAAAAAACCTTAGACTGAATGACTTTTGTACATTTTCAATCAATGGGCTGCATCTAGATTTGAGTTGTTTTCTGGGATAAATACAGTATACACTCATTGAGCACTTATTAGGAACACTTGAACTCTGACTAATTTGTGCTATTATCTAATCAGTCTGTGGCAGCAGTGCAATTCATAAAATCATGCAGATATGGGTCAGAAACTTCAGTTAATGTTCACATCAACCATCAGTATGGGAAAAAATATTGATCTTAGTGGTTTTGAGCGTGACATGATTATTGATGCCAGATGGGCTGGTTTGAAGATTTCTGTAACTGCTGATCTCCTGGGATTTTCATGCACAACAGTCTCTAGAGTTTTCTCAAAATGCCGCCAAATATAAAAAACATCCAGTGAGTGGCAGTTCTGCGGACAGAAACACCTTGATGATGAGAGAGGTCAAGGAGAATGGCCAAATTGGTTCGAGCTGACAGAAAGGCTACGGTAACTCAGATAACCACTATGAACAATTGTAGTGAGCAGAATAGCATCTCAGAATGCACAACATGTCAAATCTTAAGGCTGATGGGCTACAACCATGCAGAAGACCACATCAGACACTTTATTTGGACCATAGTGTTCCTAATAAAGTGCTCAGTGAGTGTATACCAAATACTAGACTCTGTAATGGAATTAAAATGATGTCCATAACCATTTGTTTTGCTTAAAAACATTAAGTCCTGCATGGCCTTGATTCCTATAATTTAGATGTCAGGAAACTTTACTGTTGCGGTAGCATGTTTTAATTCACACATTCAGTTTACATCACACCTAGTCACATCTCAGACAGTTAGAATCAGCCACACACACCCACAAAAAGACAGAATCGGTGGCAACTCTCAGATACAATCACGTTAGGCACTTCAAATCATGTCACACAAATACAGGTATGTTGCACCTCAGTGTAACTTTAAATAGGATGTTTGGCAGGCTATTGGATGAAGGGAAAAAATTATAATTATGGCTGATGAGCGGGAGGCTGCATGCAGTGACAGTGTGACAAGTGAGAGCTCTTTAATTTGTTGGATCAGATAGTGACACGCTCCATCACAAGATGGGGAAAATCTTTTCATTTGTGTGAAAGAAAGGCAGAAAGGGGGTCAATTAGCATCAAACATTAGACAACCCCTGACAAGCTATATATTATCACCTGGTACAGTCAGACTAATGAGAGAGGAAGCGAGGATGTTCAGCCGCATCGGACTGAATTCAGAAATAGTAGTTCATGGGTAATCATATGCAAAGGAGCTGACATACGCCTTCCTCACATGCTGATGTTATAGCGGCGTGCTTTAAATCAGCAAAAGGCAACATGTTATGACTAGGATTTTTCTATTACATGGAAGTATATCATTTATATGACAATATGTAACAATCAGGAACATCAGATTCAGTACTTACCAATATTGATGATGATAGCAAGAATTTTACGTCACTTTAGGGTAGTATTTTGTCTCATCTTTTTATCTGACCTAAACTGAAAAACAAAGATAACCTAAAAATGTTGCATTATGTGGTAACATTTATATTATCTGGTTTTATTCAATTCAAAAAATATTAATTGACATACACTCCCTTAGCACTTTATTAGGAACACTATGGTCTTATTAAATGGTCTTTTGCTGTTGTACCCCATCCGCCTCAAGGTTCGCTGTGTTGTGCATTCTGAGATGCTATTCTGCTAACATCAATTGTACTTATCCGTTGATCTCTCTCATCAACAAGGCGTTTCTGTCTGCAGAACTGCCGCTCACTGGATGTTTTTTGTTTTTGGCACCATTCTGAGTAAACCCTGGAGACTGGTGTGCTTGAAAATCCCAGGAGTTCAGCTGTTTCAGAAATACTCATGCCACGATCGAAATCATTGCAATCACATTTTTCCCCATTAAGATGGTTGATGTTAATATTAGCCGTATTTCCACTATCGGGCCAAATGAGGGTGTGCTTGGGCATGTTGTTTTCCCACTGTCAATACCAGGGCGTCATCGTTCCTCCTCAGTGCTTTTTCAGGGCCAATGACCTTTGGCCTGCCAATTACCCTTGGGCCAATCAAGGCCAACCAGCAGGTTCAATGTCAAAAGTGGAGTTTCGCCGAACTTCCCAGGTTGTGTATCCAGTGCACAATGGTACATGTTCGAGGGAAAAAACAAATATTTAAAAAAAATGTGGGCACAGTTCAAATCCATTAAAATGCCCAATGGATAAGCGGTGCCCAAAGAAATGTTCCATGGTTCATGAACTTTCATAGACGGTGTGCTGGGACATCTTTCCTGTTAGTGGAGAGACCACTCGGGACACCATGGCAGTTACAGTTAGTGAGTTGTCAATGCTGACTTATCTTGCTGTTTACATACAAAATAAACTCAATATATATTCTAGATAGCATTATAGCTTGATTTCCTTCTTTTCATGTAAAATGGGTGGAATTTGTGATGTTGGCTCCGCAGTGGCGTATTAAGATTTTGGGGCAACGCTGTGGAGTTATTGACCCGATGGTGGGAACCCTGATCTATTTTGGCTCAAAGTTCCAGATGTACAGCTGTACCTAAAAAAGTGTTCAGTGAATATATATATAATCAAACTGAGTATATGATATTAATCACTAAATCTACTTAAATAAATTAGGTTACACCAACAAAACACATTTTAAGGGTTAGATCATGTAGAAATATCTCTTTAAGGGAACAATTGCAGGTTTTTATTTGTTTATTATTCACAGTTAATCCTTGTACATTTACCCTAAACACTGGTGCATATTTTGACATCATTTTCTTCTCTTTTTTCCAAACACAAAGCACAAAAATTACAAAATGAATATTATTTATTTATTTATTTTTATTGGCTTACAACCATGAGTGGTTGTGCTATACGGTGGCTTGAATCCCCAGATATATAATTAAATAATGAATAATGCCACAAGGAAAGTTGATATTTTTAATATCATCCAGTGAGACCAATACAGAGCCATGATTCCTTACCAGTGCCTTATTTGATGCAATGACAGGTGCAGTGAACCCCTCTACAGTATATTGATTTGGAGGACCTAGAGGTATGTGACATCATTATGAGAACTGACCTTCTCCTGCTCTGCCCTCAAGTCTTAGAGTAGATGAACGTTGCTGAAATCTGACTTTGCTACTGGACTGTAGTTACTGGTGTATCACAGGAAAAATTTTGGCATGTTATTTGCTTGGAGGACCTCCTATTTCACCCCAGTCTCTCGAGTCTAATCAAACACTCTCAGGTTTTACCCTTTTTGGGGAAGAGATCTGTCTTTGAATTTAGTGCTTCTTTTTCCAAGTCCATTGCTGTTACAATTTTTTTTTTTAATTTTCCTGTAGTCATTTCAACAAAAATGTTATGTAAACAGAGGTGGATCTAAATGCTGCTTTTTTATAGCTATTTGCTAAGGCCATATCTTTTTGTGTGCCTGCTGTTCCCTATCATAGGAAGCGAAGACCTCGTGCCCTTGCATGCACAGAGCTCTGAGCATATTGAAAGCATCTGCTGTGAATTAAACTCTTGCAACTAAGAGCAGGGAAGAAAGAGAGAGTTTTCCTTCTCTGTATCTTACTCTCGCACACACAAACATTCTCAGTTCCTTTCTCTCTAAATATTCTGCACACTCCCACATGCATGGCACATTCACAATCTTTCTTTTGACTCTTTATCCTTCCCTTACTTTATCTTTAGCTTTCTCTTTCTCTCTCACATTCCGGTGATGCATCCTTTGTCCCCGTGTTCTTAGAGCAAGCTGCAGTGACTGTGTTGGTGGCACAAAGGAGCGGTGGTATTAAAACAGCTGTCTCTGGTGGTCCGGATGTAATTGGGATTGTTAACGTGCCTGGCTCCTGAGGGATGCTCGTGAGAATGTCTTTGTGTAAAGCACACAAGCTCCACAGCGGCATACCTTGATTCTGATGTATGTCAAAAAAAGCAAACAAGTCACCTGAGCTACTGTACATCAAGTATGGCTGTTATTTTGCCTCCCCCTTTTTCTTCCTTCTGTTTTGGGTTGTTGCTACTGGTGCAGTTACTTATGTGTAAAAGAAAAGGTCTGTGAAGCTCAATTTTTAGGCAGAATTCCTAAGAGAGCAACTATTTTTAGTGAGGAAAATAAATGAGCTTTTGAAGAAGGAGAAAAATCATGGCAAACCAACCAGCTAAAAGCACCTGTCTGGTAAGACAAATTGAAGCACAATATCATCAAATGAGAGAAAGATTCAGATACCATGGAGCGAGAGAGAGAAAAACAGACACTGAGAAGGGAGTGGAGTAACTACATGAGAATAGGTGAAAATGTGATTTTTTTTTCGTGTTCAAATGTGAAACTTCCATATTTACTTAATCAAATGCAATGACATTTAAAATGGCTTGATTATTTGTAGATTGTGCACAAGGAAATGAAATTAATCTGCATGTGCATACACCACATTTGTGGCCATTGGTAGTTCAAGGCATCAAAGATGTTTGAAATTGACATCCTATTCATATTTAACCAGGGTGCTCAAGGATGTATTAAAGCAGAGCACTTAAATCTCCTTGATAAATACACTTCTTAACGCTACAGTGAGCAGAAACTACTCCTCAAACCCAATTGCCTCAGAGCAGAGCCCAATTGATTTATTTGACGTTAGATATACTTTTGTATGCTTCGTTGTGAATGAAACTTTCATTTGCCGATTTAGGGGTGGTGAAATATAAATGATTTCGTTAAAGTTTCATCATAAATCAGTCTTTGAGTACATACAAAGAGACATTGATTGGGCCTTTAAGTCTCCTGAGCATGCAGGCGCGCGCCAAGGGTGGTTGGCCCTCCCATTTGAGAGGTAGCTTCTGCACCACTAGTAACCGGGTGACTCCTGCATCATCGCCAACAGTTTTGTCATTGCCACAGGACATACTTCGCATGACATAAATGAGGACCAAAATAAACCGTGACAATTGCTGATTCGCCTACAGGCGATCGTCTTTTTTTTAAGAAAGGCAAACATCAACGTGATCAACTTTTAATTTATTTCGTATTTTTAAAGTTTGGATTGATATTAATTTGAGCCCGATTTATTAAGAAAGAATTTATTAAGAAAAATTATTATTATTATTATTATTATTATTTTATATAGGGCAAAACTCTTCCTCATTTAATGTCCTAATTACTATAAATATGATGACGAAGTCTCCCTTATAACCTTGCCTTATAACCAAAGTGATACATGCTTGCACTATATCTAGGCCTATCTTAACTTGATGAAAAATCACCCTAGAACTTCCACAGACATAACAATGCATTGAGGCTACTTATTTGTTATTTTAACGTTTGCAACTCAATGTTGTTAACACATACATTTTCACGATTGTTCAGAATATTTCTAGTTCATGTTAAGATGTAAATCTCATGTTGGCTTTGCACTTTAACATGCAAGGCTACTCGGTCGCTATCATGCATCAATTACCCCATCCAATGGTCTCGAATAGATTAAACAAATTAGACAAGCCTTGTTAATTACAACATGATTCAGTGTTTTTAATTAAATCACTGATGAAGTAGTCTAATTAGAACGAAGATATGATAATAGCCCACTGCGACAAGTATATAATTGTATTGGGTTTGCAATTAAATTCTAAAGAGTTTTTTTTTTTTTTTAAATCCACTTTTCCGTGTCATTAATGAAATACTACACATACTAGTCTGTTCTGTTGTGACATCAAATTCATGATAGGCTACAAGCTCAATAGCGACTCAAATGGTTTGTCTACTTTGTATTTCTACAAGCGGGCAAAACTAATAAATTCATCCGGATCCTAAATCAAATAAAAGTAGGTTCATTTTTGAGAGGTTCCCTCACAAATGTATATTAAGTTTAGATTCATCATCTTTTAATTTCAGTGGATTTGTTCAATGCGGTGTCCGTGTATCAAATTACTTCGCTATAATGTAATGATAGTCGTGCGGTTTACTTTAGTTTTATTTCACCCAACAGGGACATATGATGGAACTGTCTATGATGATTTCTTCATATTTATCCACGTTTCTCTGAGAACACTTTCCCAAGCCTCCTACATCTTCAGTTACGAATTAAATAGCGCACATTTTTCCTATTTCCACCGATTTAAAATAAATAAATAAATAAATGTCAAATGTATAAATAAATGTCAAATGTATAAATAATATATATATATATATATATATATATATATATATATATATATATATATATATATACCTACTGTAATTGTTATATACCTGTATAATATTGCAATGTAAAATGTTAAATTTAGAATACGAATGCTTGTTCATTTTTCCATTAGAACTTTTGTGGTTTCCACAATAACTTTATTGAAGTAGGATACAATACCAGCTGCAGTCATTCCAACTGCCCATGCGCAGAGTCCCCAGCGGCGCTGTGGCTAATGAAGAATAATAAATCATAAAAGGGTTTTCAGGTACAGCCGAGAGAGCGTGTGAGAGGAAGGAGAGTGAGAGAATGGGTGAGCAAGTACGAGAGAGAGAGAGAGAGAGAGAGAGAGAGAGAGAGAGAGAGAGAGAGAGAGAGAGAGAGAGAGAGAGAGAGAGAGACTCAGCCTGCCCTTCGCCTTAGAGCACAGACAGATCGAGTCCCCGCAGCATTGAAGGTAGTCGACTGTCACCTTTATCTCAAAATCGCACTCAACAAGAATCGGGATTCTTAGGTTAAAAAAGCGACAATTATTTTTTACAACGTTATTTTTGAGAGTTGCGCGAAGGGAAGAGAGAAGAAACTTTTTTTCCTCCACAAAGACAAACTCACCAAAGACATCAACACCTGCCGCTGTAGCAAATACAACATATCTTGTAAGGACGGAGGAAAGGGCGATTGAAAATTCGGTGGAGTGTTTTGGTAAGAGACTAAGGAGTTTACCGACAGCGCGCGCTCAATGCGTAAGTCTGCATGGCTTTTACTGGCGCTCGCGACACATCTCAAGCCACGGTGCGACGGAGCGACCAAGACAGCGTTCTCTCAGACCATTAGGTAGTAATTGATGTGTTATCTAGAGACTCGGTGCATCATCCTCTTCACGTTACACGTTGCAACGACACTTGTATCAGCCATCGACTTCCGCGCAGCGACTGGGCTTGAACTCCAGTCGAAGAAGGCGGAGTCTTAACTTATTAAAAGGAACTCGCTGAGGCTCGGTCGCAAATATGATGATGATGTCTCTGAACAGCAAGCAGGTGTTCGCCATGCCCCACACCAGTCTGCCCGAGCCCAAATACTCCAGTTTGCATTCGTCTTCCTCTTCCACTTTGACTTCCAACGTGCCCTCGTCCTCCTGCTCTTCGTCCCGACACAGCAACAACACGATCAGCAGCAGCTCGGAGGCGATGCGGCGAGCATGTCTCCCAACCCCACCGGTACGTATTCTGCATAATCACCGCTTAAAGGCACATTTTGACAGCCCACTTTTTCCGCTTGATGTTTTTTTCATGTCTGCACAGCAAATCACCAACACCTCAAATTTTCCCTCCCAACTTATGTATTCAGTCGGGTTTGCCTTGCGTATTAATTTTTATGACCTGGGATGTTGCATGTGTCTTGTTTTGTGTGTGTTCTTTTTTAGGATTTTTTTTTTTTTTACATGCTGGAAATGTTTTAAAACCACGGAGTGGAGCGTGAATTCCCTGCTGACTGTTATGTGTGCATTCTATTTGCAATTGCAGAGCAATATATTCGGGGGTTTGGATGAGAGCTTGTTGGCCCGCGCGGAAGCTCTGGCGGCGGTGGATATAGTCTCGCAGACCAAAAGCCATCATCACCCACCTCACCACAGCCCCTTCAAGCCGGACATAACCTACCACACCATGAACACGCTTCCTTGCACCTCCTCGTCCTCGTCGTCGTCCGTGCCCATCTCGCACCCGTCGGCTCTTGGAGGCCACCACCACCACCACCATCACCACCACCACCACCAGCCGCACCAGGCGCTTGAGGGAGACCTGCTGGATCACATCACCCCTGGACTGACACTAGCTGGAGCCATGGCAGGGCCAGACGGCTCGGTGGTCTCCACGCCTGCGCACCCTGCTCACATGGCAGGCATGAACCACATGCACCAAGCTGCCATCAACATGGCTCACGCCCATGGGCTGCAATCCCACATGGGCTGCATGAGCGACGTGGATGCAGATCCTAGGGACTTGGAAGCATTTGCTGAGCGCTTTAAACAGCGTCGGATCAAACTTGGTGTGACCCAAGCGGATGTAGGGTCAGCCCTGGCCAACCTGAAGATCCCAGGCGTTGGCTCTTTGAGCCAGAGTACCATCTGCCGATTTGAATCTCTCACGTTGTCTCACAACAACATGATCGCGCTGAAGCCCATCCTGCAAGCCTGGCTCGAGGAGGCTGAGAAGTCACACCGGGAGAAACTGAATAAACCCGAGCTCTTCAACGGGGCCGAGAAGAAGAGGAAGCGAACCTCCATCGCGGCCCCCGAGAAAAGGTCCCTCGAAGCTTATTTTGCCATTCAGCCGCGTCCGTCATCAGAGAAAATCGCAGCAATCGCAGAGAAGCTGGACCTCAAAAAGAACGTAGTGCGGGTTTGGTTTTGCAACCAGAGGCAAAAACAAAAACGCATGAAATACTCGGCGTGCGTCTAGAAAATCGATCTGAAGACCAACACGTGTCGAGAGACTCCTAAAACTCTTTAAAGGCGATTTGTAAAATATTTCTTATCTCACACCTTTTTCAATCATCAGTAACTTGTTCATTGAGCCAGAATTTCATGACATTCAAAAGAGACTGAAAAACAAAAACAAATCACTGTCACGAATTACTCAAATGGGATGTGGAATGATTTAAAGGATCGTTTGACTGATCAAGTAAGACCATTCGTTTTTACTCACTTATTAAAGCACACCTTCTATATCAGAGGATCATGACGTTACACACATCACCAGTAATTACAAACCCTGAGAGAAAAAAAATTGACAGTGTTTGTCAGTGTTTTTATTTGACGTTTTTCTTTCTTAGCATATCACGTTAATTCAGGGTCAATTAGAAGAAAAGATGATATAAAGAAGCAAGCATCTCCTTGTAAATTATTGATTTAGCTGTTACATACATAATTTTGTGTTTCGTCTTCTTGGTTTTAATAATAATTAACCTAGCCTAAAAATGTAGGCATTGGATGACGAGAATATATCCATGTTTTTCTTATGAAGGTATATGGATTTGGGACGTACATTTAATATTACTGACCTCTAGTTATTAAAATAGAACATATTGGAAATACTACTGAACATGAGGAGAGGATAAATTGATTTTTTTAGTGATGGGATTTGTTCAGCCAAATATCTGTTGCAATACGCCTGCACTCTAACGTGGCTGTGTTTCTTATGAACTATTTATGAAGTGAGGTAATGTTTACTTCATTACATATTTATTGGGATTCCCTCCACGTTTTTTCTTGAAAAAATCATATTGAGACAACAAGAAAAACGTGTCCCTCTGCAAATGGGGAAGACTGCTTTAAATAAGCCATTTTTTTCCCTCCTTTCGTTCCTCTAACGTTCAAGATGGCACAATCGAGAGATATATGAGAACATTTTGTTTGGAATTATTTTCATGTATGTTATCTGGTTATTTATTTGTATAAATATACGCGTATAATTATGAAGTCGTTGCTTGTTAAATTCACCATGTTTTGTAATGTTTTGTTAAAGAAAAAGATCAGTTCCATTGAAACATACACGTAAAATGTAAATAATTCAGTTGGACATACATAAGATATCCGTGCAGGTATTTGCTGTGTTGCTGTTTTAGCTGCGGTAACTGTATTGTCAGTTGCTTTAGGTTTAATTGTCGGATCTATTCATTTATTTATTACATCAATGTATATTTAAGTTACTATTTGATAATTGAATTGAACTATGTGTTTCATTAAAGAACAAAATTTTAACATTTTATTGAACGTTCTCAATGGGTTCATTTATATTATTATATTCAAAGGCCTAACTAGAAGGTTGCAAGCGTCCAGTACTTTCACGGACACATTTCATATGTTAAATAGATTTTAATACCGCGCTCATCGTGTGGGACAACATGTGTCTTTACTACCAACTGACAAATTACATTTTTACTTATTATATTGTTATTTATTTCTCTCTCTCTCTCTCAAAAAAAAAAAAAAAAAAAAAAAAAGAAAGAAAAAAAAGAAAAAAAAAGGCTTTCTACATTTGAGCTGTGTTTGGTGTTTTCACGAATGACTACTTGCATTCCAAACCATTGGAAGCCTACCTGTGAGCAAATGCTAATATTCTATTAAAGTCTAATCATGAAGTCTACAGAGGTCTGGGGAGGTCCCTCGAGTCCAGCGCTGCCAGATGTCAGGCCGCCAGAAAAACACCTCGCCTGCCAACGTGCCGGGCTCCATTTAAATCCACAGTCGATGGTTCTCGTTCTTCTATCGACATAGGCAGCCCTTTGAAGACTGACTCGGTTCACTGTCAGGCCGTTTGAAAATAAATAAATAAATAAAATAAATAAAAAAGAGAAATCGACGCGACTGTCATCTCAGCAGCGCCGCACATGTCATGGCATTCGGCGCAACGATTACTTTCAGCACCACGGACAGCTACCCGAACAGAGGACGTTTTCGCCATTGATGTTCCTGCCCATTTTCAAAGGGATTTATCAGATGAAGAACGAATGCAATTTGCATTTCGTATTGTTCTTTAAAAGTAACATCAACAACATATAACAATATTAATATTTTTGCAAAATGTTTATTTTAAAACGTTCATTAATGAACTTATAAGAAGCACACATCGATTCATTTTTTTACTTAAAACGTTAAGTAAAATTTCTGATCTGCATATTTTTTGTTTAAAAACAAATGGCCTAATATCCTATCTAAGACCTAATGTTGTTGTTATGTGTTATGCCATGTCAGTAGTCTTGGTTGATTTTGAGATACTGACATGTTCTCATCAATTCTAACCTGCTTTACAGAAGGAAATCAGTTCTTCTAAATGAGCCAATTACTTAACACGCTAATATGAACGAATTATTAAATTACACATGGAATTATGAGAAGCAGATAATTATCAGTGAGTAAGTAATCATTAACTGGAGCTGTTAATTACATTCGGGTATGGAGGCCTGGAATGGAATGGGAATAAATGCTCACAGGCCTATCCCAAGCAAGCTTACCCCCTGCTTAACTTTCAGATAGGTGCGAAAAATATCGATTGTTATTTTGATAGCAAATCAGTCAGGGGGAAAACTGAGAGGACTAAAATAAAAGTGCATGCAAAACACACAATCGGGCACGCGTAACATGTCCAGATGTCTGTTTTCAGGAAAAGTGAATGTGTCGTTTTATAAATTTACCCAAGAGGGGGCACTGACCTGTTAGCGGTATCGCATGCTTTAAAAATCACGGTGGTCACGCTCAAAAAGGAAAGGGCAGCGCTGTTTTCCTTTGTTATAATTAGGCCTTCTGTTTTCTTCCTCTTGCCCCCTGAACATTTCCCCCCTTTCACAGGGATAGTGATGAAAATTTAATGAAGCCAGGGACTGTCGGTGCTCCGCCTGGGGACCTGCGAATAGAATATTTTAACTGTACATTTACCCGAAGTGTCTGCCATCAAAGCACGTTAAGGCGAACCACAGGCCTCTGACGTGTTGGAGACAAAAGAACCCCTTATTTAGTGCTCGAACGTTTATTGTATTGTCACTGCAGTCCATTGCGTTTTTGATTTAATTTGATTCATTTGTTTATTTAAAAAAAAAAGTATTATTATTATTATTATTATTATTGTAGACATGCACTTCGGCATTAAAAAAGACCACTTGGTCTTGAATCAGTGCAATGTTAGGCTAATTATATTTAATGTTTATTTCGATATAAAAAATAATAATAGGGTATAACTGTGGTTAATTATGCTGCGTTCATGTATGTAAGGAATTACATGTGTAAAAAAAGGCCCGCACTTCCACAGAGGTGTATTTGTAAAAGTTACAAATAATAGCGCAAATACACACGTTTTCTCGTTTCGATCTCATCGTGCTTGAACCCTCTCAGGCTCGCATGAGTGCAGACACACGTGCAAATAACACTGCCAAAGGCGATTAGGGTTATATACCGCGGGTTTATTAAATGAAAAAAAAAAAAAAAATAAAAAAAAAAAAAAAATAAATAAAAATAATAATAATCACGATGATAATGAACGAAATACTTGTAAATCTAATAAAAGCGCATAGCGCAGACCTTTATGCTTCGAAAATATAACACATGTAATCAAGTCTAATACAAATATAGCAACAATAGCCTGTAGGCTGCAAAGTAGTACTAATGCTATCACCTCTACGAAAAGAATTATGCACATAAGCTAAAGTTTAAATACACCCGTATATTACCAATTATTGGGAAGTGGACCCACAGGCACAGGACTGTCTTCCTTTTTATCTGTTATCATGATTTTAATCAACTATAAGGATATTGAGAATACAATTTCTGAAGTGGTCTACACATTGTTAGCATTTCTCAGGTTCTTTGCGTCGACCTATGCGTTTCGTATAGGTTCATTACGGAGTAAATTAATTAAGTAATATTTGAATGTGTTTAACATGGGTTCAATCTTATAGAATATTCTGTCTATTTAACATGCAATCATTTAGGGGTGTATCAAAATAAATATTTAACTTCATGATTAATCTACTAAGTTTAATGTCCATTGTAGCAAATAAAAAATACGGCTACCATATTGTGGCATAGGCCTACTGTTGAAATTGGCGTCTTCAAAAGAGACCTATGGTGATTAAATATGAATGAGTCTAGGATGTGCATGTAGGCTATGTCTCTCATTCAGCCTGGTTTTCCTCCTGCTCGCCACGAAATTCATTTAGGCCTTAACTCACAGCACGTTGCGTTCTCTTGTTCTCAGAAGCTGTTGCGCCGTTCCAAATGAGCAAGTCGCAGTTAGTCGCGCATTTGGCAATAATGAGAAGGTGCTAGAGCTGTCTGCAGGATGTGTGTGTTCACTGACAGCCGTGCTTCGCTGCAGATCTATTCATCATACCCGCAAGGACTGCATCTCTCTCTCTCTCTCTCTCTCTCTCTCTCTCTCTCTCTCTCTCTCTCTCTCTCTCTCTCTCTCTCTCTCTCTCTCTCTCTCTCTCTCTCTCTCTCCTCAGTTTATACAGAACAGAATCATTTACATAAAGTCCTTAAGGCAAATAACTGTTGGGGGCTCTAATTTATATCTGATCGAAAATTAGCCGTCATTATGCGCCCCATTAGCCGCGTCTTTAATGTGCTTCTAAGCACCATTTGTCAAGCAGCTTGTTAATATCCTTCAAGTCTTTAAAGTTGAGAGCTCATTAAAAGACTCTGCTCCCTGGTATTGATGCTATTTTATAAAATTCTGCACGAAGGGCCGTTTAAAAGTTTTCCACTTCCTTCTCAGAACTGAATGACATATGGTTTCCTGGGCAGTACGCAAGATGCACCAGTGTTCCCAAATTTGATGAAAGTTCCGTACGTGTGTAGCCTGTCTTACGCTTCGTGGTCAGTACCACATTTAACAGGAAAACAAGGAGGGAAATAAAATCCTCTTGGCTAATGTGATGCTGCTAGGTTAAGTTTGATAAAAGGCTAAAAGGTTTGCAAATTGCAAAATGACTTTGAACCCAGATCATCAAATGCATTCAAAAATATTTCGACAATTGCACACCATAGCCTATGCCATTTTAAAGCGAATTCGCGCGCGCGCGCGTGTGTGTGTAATCAATGGGTCAGGTGTTTATAATCAAGATCTGTCGTACATAATTAGGCCCGTGCTGGGTGCTGCTTGCCCGTGGGTGGGATTTAACGGGTCCTTATTATTAGTTAAAAACTCAAGCGTCCTGTCGTTTCTTTCGCGGACTGCTCCAGGCTAAAGCAATAAAGCGAGTAATTAGAATGCTAAAGACAGATGTAAATAAAAGCAATGAGACAGTGGTGAGGGATGTGGCACTGGGGTCAGGCTCTCATCAAAAACCCAGTTGGTGTGATGACACGACGCCCGGGCAAGTGCCAGAGGCCTGGGGCTACAGGGACAGACCACAGGCAAAATTGACTAAATTACTTCGAAGTGTGCATAAAAACCTAAAAAGTGTTTAAATTATTTCGGAGTATAGGCCTATTGCTTTATAAATGCATGTTATGCACCGCGCAAATGAATTGTTATTAAGGTATTTGTGAAATATCACGCACGGAAGGCAACTCTTAATTTATGTCGTATCCCTTTTAAGGAAAGACATTAATGTTTGCCTTTAGCTTGGATTTTGAGCAACTAAGCTTAGTTTTACATCCCCCTACAAACTCGCGTTGTCACATTGAATGTGAACAATATTTGTATTGTTATTTATTTATTTATTCACAAGACTCCTTTCACTGAGGATGAAATGTTTTAAATTATTGTTATTATTATTATTATTATTATTATTATTATTATTATTTATAATTCCATTAATATAATAATATGTTAATATAGATCTGTTAATTTAAGTAATTACAATAAGACATTTATTGCCCTTTTTATGTTGCCTTAATTACAGTATTGTAGCGGACATCGGGTAATTGAATATTAGATGTTCAATATAGTATTGTAATGCAAATCGAATTCTATATATTTTACATATATGTGACCCAGCTATTAATTATTAATTATTATTATGCATTCGTTGTCAGCCATCAATTAGGATGCAGACTATAAATACATAAAAATAACCTTGGGTCGCTTTTCAGTATTCACCATTAATTCCATGCTACAAATATTCATACAAAACTTTAAAGTATTGGAAAGCCTCAATGTAATGTCACATTCTCGAGTAATGTAATTGTTTTAGACAATGGGGGTGTTTTACTCAAGCTCTCATAGAGAGAGAGAGAGAGAGAGAGAGAGAGAGAGAGAGAGAGAGAGAGAGAGAGAGAGAGAGAGAGAGAGAGAGAGAGAGAGAGAGAGAGAGAGAGCACTGCTCTGTTTAAAGTGCTTTCACTTCTTTGTCTGATCCCTCTCTTCGCTAATGAGATGTTCACTATAGGTTTACCTGGCTACCCATTAGCTGGGGTTTATTGTACCCCAGCCACCTCTACTCTTGTTTTATTTCGCTTCTTACATCACTAATCACAGATGCTGGAAATGCTGGCTACAGAATACAGAAGGAAAACACTCCACAATTAACTGTAAGGTAGAGCACTGGCAGCTTTTTATCTTATTATTATTACTATTCTTTGTACATTAGTATTATTATAATTATTAATGTTATTATTATTATTAATTATTATTATTATTATTGAAACACATTTATAATAGCCTACATTATAGTGTTTTCACTATAATGATCAGCAAGCCCAGACACAATCTGCAGATTTTTGTTATTTGTTTATATTTTTTACTTCACTGGTTTCAGGAATTTACATAGTTACACAATGAATCTGTGTAATTCTGTTAAATCCTAAATTAAATATATATTTAAATATGTTAAAACATTGGTTGAACAGGGCTGGAAGATACAATGTTAATGCTGGCTGAAGCCATAATCAAATTGTCCACACACACACACACACACACACACACACACACACACACACACACACACACAAACAAATGAGCGTGCAAAGGGGCCGATGTATCAAGCAAGCAGTGGCTGCATTTCCAGCGAATGTGAGAAAGTTCTGCTGGCATTGACTGCAGTTAAATAATTAGAAGGTTATAATACCAGAGTTAGTGATCTGGTCTTATAAACTGTCACACAACCACAGGATGTACAGCAGAATGATGGCCTAATGTTGGATCATTTTCTAACTTCAGCATTTATAGTTAAAGATAATTCACTTGTTGCTATATTGTTATTTTGAAGGGACGGTAATAAAATCTGCCGAGATCGTGACGATGCAGTCTTTCTTGTCTCCAATGTAAACCTCCGTTATATGTACCTGCATAACCTCCAATGATGCCTTTATTTGTTTTTTCTAAAGGTGATGTTTCAAAAGCCATGCTGAATGTGAGATCTGTGTGTCTGTTTACTATACACACTAAGAAAGAGAGAGTGCTCTCTGACAAGAATGGAGAGTATAGTGCATTTATTAATTTACCAAGATGAAACAAGATGCAGTTTTAGTGCAAAGAAAGTTGAAGCAGCATTTTCCCGGCATCTTTCTTCTCTCTGCTGGTTGTGTAAAGTTTGTGGAGGCATGTCATCGTCTCATTTAATTAATTCTGCCAGTGCAACACTGTGTGAATAAACTATGGCAAAATGCAATAAATGGTAAAACTATATGCGCTCAAAACCAATGAGTTTACGAAAATCATAATTAATGATAATAATATGTTAACATTTATTGCCAGCCTGTAATATAAAGCAGCATAATGTTTAATTTTTGCATAGCTAAAATAGCTGGAAGTGGCTTATACCAAAAATGGTCCACATTCAATGTTGCTAATGGCTGCGCCCTAGTTTTGCTGAAAAATAAGGTGGATAGATGTTTGAAATACGGGCATTCAAATTCAGTGTAATCTGCAGAGTTCTGTGGGCACACATTCCGTATGAATCTGCTAATTAGTAGGCCTTTAGCTATAATTCCACTAAAGAGCACAGCAGCTATTCTTATATACCCAATTCATATACAGGATGATTTTTTTTCTGTCAACGACAAAGAGACCTGCCCAAAACATAATCAATGTAAAATGTTGCTTAAACATTTTAGACTTTACCTCCTTTTTGGAGCTTTTGGACCTCTGGTTGATAATTTCAAAATGTCATAATATTTTAAATAATTTTAAATGATCTAAAAAGCACTGTTTCACATGTATTAAAATACACACTATAGTTGAATATACAATTAGTACCATCAGATTCTTCCAAACATTCTCAATTCTGCAATTTGCCCCACATTAAGATGGCAGGGGGGATAGTTTTAGAAAATAACTGAGCCGAGTGTGCTGGTACTGTAACAATGAAGTGTTTTATACTGAAATACATCCTTGGATCCTTGGCAGTGTAAGTCTCCAAAGTGTCTTTGTAAAAGGTTGATTACTATTAGAAATACTTCAACTGGTGGCTGCAGGCTATCAGTGCTAGTGCTGCTGAGCCCTAGTCAAGGAGATTTTTGTGATATCATGACAAATTGTGGAGTAATTCACTGTCATGATGATTTCACACCATGTTAGTCCTTGAAAATGAGTCATAAAAATGTTAAATGTTTTATCATGCATTAGAAGGATGCATCTAAAAAGGTATTATCACCTTTGAGAATTAAAGTGTTGCTTGAAAACAATTATTCTGAAATTCTACAATCTGTGGCAATACTACTCTAACAAGTAGCTGGGTAGCTCAGCGAGGATTGACGTTGACTACCAACACTGGAGTTGCGAGTTCGAATCCAGGGTGTGCTGAGTGACTCCAGCAAGGTTTCCTAAGCAAACAAATTGGCCAGGTTGCTAGGGAGGGTAGAGGGTAACCTCCTCGTGGTAGTGATTAGTGGTTCTCACTCTCAATGGGGTGCACGGTAAGTTGTGTGTGGATCGCAGAGAGTAGCATAAGCCTCCACATGCTGTGAGTCTATACGGTGTCATGCACAACAAGCCACGTGATACGATGCACGGATTGACTGTCTCGGAGGCAACTGAGGCTTGTCCCTCGCAACCCGGATTGAGGTGAGTAACCGCACCACCACGAGGCATTCCAAATTGGGAGAAGAGGGGATAAAAATAAATAAATAATTAAAAGAAAAAGGTCCATTACTGTTTAGAGCACTTGGCCCACTTCATAATCAGGGCCACAAAAAAAAAAATTGTCACCAGGGTGCAACATTGCATTGTTTTGTTGCTAGTTTGAGTTACATGAAGGGACACAAACAGCTGTAAACAACAGAGCAATCAGTGTCCCATCTGCTACTATGGCCCACTTACATGAACGTATGTCGCCACTTCTTTTACTCTGTGCCAAGCAAGTGCCTGAGGACATGCGTCCCCAAGAAAAGAACCCATTTTCAGAGGAAGGAAAATGAAATGACAAAAAAGTTAAGGCAAAAAAATGCCATGGAAGGAAGCCATTTCAGATACACGCTAGTTTAGAGTTTTGTCTCTTTGCCTCAATGTACAATTCATGCTGAGAACCCTGGCCTGATTAGCACCTAAAGGAAGTTGAAATAAAAACATCTTCTGTATTTTTAATATCAGCATGTAGATATGCAGATGCAGTGACTATGTTGTATTTGGCACTATAAATGTGAGATGAAGTCTCTCCTAAATAAATCCTTCACTGTTTACCATAGGACCAGTTGGTGGTAGCTAACAGTTAACACTCTGGGCTGGCAATACAAATATTGCAGGATATAACCCAGGGTGTTACAATACTCAGGTAAAGTTATCTGTAAATGGAAAAGTTACTGACTAATGCCAATAATCATGCCCTTGAACGAGACACTTCATGCCATGGTGTTCTTGGGAGTCAACATTACCACAATTACTGAACTTTAACCAAACTTAAGTAACTGAAGGATAAGTAACCATGTTCATGATCAAATTATCATCCAATATCATATTAAATTGTTTTAGTGAATATACACACCCCTTTGTTATTGCTTTTCAGAATAAACAGTGCTTAATTTCAGGTCACAGTCTGAGAATGAAACAGAAATCATTAATTATGAATTGGAAGGATGATATGTAAGCACCTCTCTCTCTCTCTCTCTCTCTCTCTCTCTCTCTCTCTCTCTCTCTCTCTCTCTCTCTCTCTCTCTCTCTCTCTCTCTCTCTCTCACTATTACTTAACATCCTTTGGGAGAGGAGCAGCACAGCCCATGGGGCTATGGTACAATGGTGCAATGCTGCGTCAGTCGTTAGTAGGCTACTGTTATTTGCATTATCCATATTACCAACATTCAGAGATTTAGTCACTTTTAAGTGGTAGCTCTAGAGCATCAAGTTATTACTGTTGATCTAATAAACTACCCAATTCAGCCAAATCAGGTTTATCATGTTGAGCAATATCTCTAAAAACTCAGCAAAAAAGAAACGTCCTCTCACTTTCAACTACTTTTACTTTCAGCAAACTTAACATGCGTAAATATTTGTATGAACATAAAAAGTTTCAACAACTAAGACATAAACTGAACAAGTTTAACAGACATGTGACTAACAGAAATGGAATAATGTGTCAAAATCAAAAGTAACAGTCAGTATCTGGTGTGGCCACCAGGTGCATTAAGTTCTGCAGTGCATCTCCTCCTCACAAACTGCACCAGATTTGCCAGTTCATGCTGTGAGATGTTACCCCACTCTTCCACCAAGAAACTTGCAACTTCCCAGACATTTCTGGGGGGAATAGCCCTAGCCCTCACCCTCCAATCCAACGGGTCCAAAACATGCTCAATGGGACTGAGATCCAGGCTCTTTGCTGGCCATTGCAGAACACTGACATTAATGTCTTATAGGAAATCATGCACAGAATGAGCAGTATGGCTGGTGGCATTGTCATCAATGGAGGGTCATATCAGGATGAGCCTGCAGGAAGGTTAACTCATGAGGGAGGAGGATGTCTTCCCTGTAACGCACAGCATTGAGATTACCGACGACAACAAGCTCAGTCTGATGATGCTGTGACACACCGCCCCAGACCATGATGGACTCTCCACCTTCACCATCGATCCCACTCAAGAGTACAGGCCTTGGTGTAATGCTCATTCTTTCGAAGATAAACGTGAGTCTTACCATCACCCACGGTGAGATAAAACCCTGACAGTGAAGAGCACTTTTTGCCAGTCCTGTGGTGTCCAGTGAATGTGGATTTGTGCCCATAGGACATGCCTTACAACAGGTCTACAAGCCCCTAGTCTAGCCTCTCTCAGCCTATTGTGGACAGTCTGAGCACAGATGGAGGGATTGTGCATTCGTGGTGTAACTCGGGCAGTTGTTGTTGCCATCCTGTACCTGTCCCGCAGGTGTGATATTTGGATGTGTGTTACACGAGGTCTGCCACTGTTAGGACGATCAGTTGTCCTTCTTGTGTCCCTGTAGTGCTGTCTTAGGCATCTCACAGTATGGACATTGCAATCTATTGCCCTGGCCAGATCTGCAGTCCTCATGCCTCTATGCAGCATACCTAAGGCACGTTCATGAAGATGAGCAGGGACCCTGGGCATCTTTCTTTTGGTGTTTTTCAGAGTCAGTAGAAAGGTTTCTTTAGTGTCCTAAGTTTTTATAACTGTGACCTTAATTGCCTACCGTCTGTAAGTTAGTGTCTTAACGACTGTTCCACAGGTGCATGCTCATTAATTGTTTATGGTTCATTGAACAAGCATGGAAAACATTGTTTAGACCCTTTGCAATAAAGATATGTTAAGTTAATTGGATTTTTACAAAATTGTCTTTAAAATACATTGTCTTGAAAAAGGGACGTTTCTTTTTTTTCCTGAGTTTATATATATAAAACACAATATATATTAGTGTGGCAGGGCGAAGGGCGGGGCCGAGTCGTGATTCTACACACCCGGTCCCGTATTAGGCTAATCAAGCCTCAGAGAGGGATAAAGGCCGACTGCAGAGGATGGTGGGGGAGAGAGAGATTGTTAACGGACATGTCATGTGTGTTTTGTCTTTTAAGTTTATCATTAAAATATGATTTATATTGTCAAGCTGGTTCTCGCCTCCTCCTTGCCCGTCTAAATCCTTTACAATTAGGCATGTCATAAAATATTAATATTTCGATTACTGATCTGCACATTATATTATCAATATATTTTGAGACATCACTACATTAACAATAGCCAACATTTAAATTAGAAACCAACTTTGCATGCTTTCCAGTTCACTCAGTTGGGATTCTGTTGAATGTCTGGAATAATAGAATTGGGATGTTAAGGGGGTGATATAACATTTATTGAAGCAGATCGCAGGGCACAGGTATCACAACATAGGATGGGGTTTTTTTTTTTTAGCTACTTGCACAGGACGCATGCACACAAAAGTTAGGTTTAAGGTTTATCTACTTCAAGAATGAAAGTGACATTCATTAGTTCGCAGGTTAGAGTATAAAATTGGTTTAAGTGCGCAAACTGAACGATTAGAAATTATTTGGCAATTTCTCTGCATACAGAAATCATACATACATGCATACAGAATATCTTAGAAGAGGTTTCATTTAAGCTGTCAAACCAAGAAAAGACATAATTGTTACTATTGCATATACACAATATATAATCCACTGATGGCTAGAGAAAATCATCTTTTTCCTTTGATAATGATTTGGATTGAATTGAATGGAAACCTATGCTAGTTACGCTCCGTGGTGCTGCAGATTTTTGAGCAGCCTCAAGAGACGATGAGACCGAGCTGTGTAAGTATATTCATGGAAAATTTTTATTTCTAAATTTATAACATGCCATGTCATCCAACAGATACCTCTGGTGTGCAACCCCCTTTAATTTACCCTGATGCTCACATTTTTCTAAAGTTGTGATGACAATGGGTACGTTTACATGACAACAATGTTTTAAAAAACAGAAACGTTTTTCCTTTGCGGTTTTTAAATGTTTTGCGTACAGACGACAATGTTGTCAAAACGATCCTCGTTAACACGGAGCTGCAAATACGACAAAAAATGCTGTATTATGCATGCCAGGTCAGTAGTTGGTGATGTCACTTTGTAAAGAAATATGAATACAAACAATGAAGATGGCGAAAGCATCAAGCATTTTGTCTGGACGGACGATGAGGATGCTTTATTACTACAAGTGACCCGGGCCTATAAAGCACGCCACCTTTTTAAGGACTCCAACTGGTGCACTCATGTTGGTCTGTTCGCCCTGGAAGTAAGGACAAAGTTCTCGAAGTTCATGCCTATAGACTGAACACATAATACGCGTGCGCATGACATCATCATTTTCACAATTTAGTTTTTGTATTTTACATGGAGACGATAACGGCATTGTTTTTAAAAACTTGCACTTTGAAACCCGTTATATACTATATATATATATATATATATATATATATATATATATATATACACTACCGTTCAAAAGTTTGGGGTCACATTGAAATGTCCTTATTTTTGAAGGAAAAGCACTGTACTTTTCAATGAAGACAACTTTAAACTAGTCTTAACTTTGAAGAAATACACTCTATACATTGCTAATGTGGTAAATGACTATTCTAGCTGCAAATGTCTGGTTTTTGGTGCAATATGTACATAGGTGTATAGAGGCCCATTTCCAGCAACTATCACTCCAGTGTTCTAATGGTACAATGTGTTTGCTCATTGGCTCAGAAGGCTAATTGATGATTAGAAAACCCTTGTGCAATCATGTTCACACATCTGAAAACAGTTTAGGTCGTTACAGAAGCTACAAAACTGACCTTCCTTTGAGCAGATTGAGTTTCTGGAGCATCACATTTGTGGGGTCAATTAAACGCTCAAAATGGCCAGAAAAAGAGAACTTTCATCTGAAACTCGACAGTCTATTCTTGTCCTTAGAAATGAAGGCTATTCCATGCGAGACATTGCTAAGAAATTGAAGATTTCCTACAACGGTGTGTACTACTCCCTTCAGAGGACAGCACAAACAGGCTCTAACCAGAGTAGAAAAAGAAGTGGGAGGCCGCGTTGCACAACTGAGCAAGAAGATAAGTACATTAGAGTCTCTAGTTTGAGAAACAGACGCCTCACAGGTCCCCAACTGGCATCTTCATTAAATAGTACCCGCAAAACACCAGTGTCAACATGTACAGTGAAGAGGCGGCTGCGGGATTCTGGGCTTCAGGGCAGAGTGGCAAAGAAAAAGCCATATCTGAGACTGGCCAATAAAAGAAAAAGATTAAGATGGGCAAAAGAACACAGACATTGGACAGAGGAAGACTGGAAAAAAGTGTTGTGGACAGATGAATCCAAGTTTGAGGTGTTTGGATCACAAAGAAGAACGTTTGTGAGACGCAGAACAAATGAAAAGATGCTGGAAGAATGCCTGACGCCATCTGTTAAGCATGGTGGAGGTAATATAATGGTCTGGGGTTGCTTTGGTGCTGGTAAGGTGGGAGATTTGTATAGGGTAAAAGGGATTCTGAATAAGGAAGGCTATCACTCCATTTTGCAACGCCATGCCATACCCAGTGGACAGCGCTTGATTGGAGCCAATTTCATCCTACAACAGGACAATGACCCTAAACACACCTCCAAATTGTGCAAGAACTATTTAGAGCAGAAGCAGGCAGCTGGTATTCTATCGGTAATGGAGTGGCCAGCGCAGTTACCAGATCTGAACCCCATTGAGCTGTTGTGGGAGCAGCTTGACCGTATGGTACGCAAGAAGTGCCCATCCAACCAATCCAACTTGTGGGAGCTGCTTCTGGAAGCGTGGGGTGCAATTTCTCCAGATTACCTCAACAAATTAACAGCTAGAATGCCAAAGGTCTGCAATGCTGTAATTGCTGCAAATGGAGGATTCTTTGACGAAAGCAAAGTTTGATGTAAAAAAAATCTTATTTCAAATACAAATCATTATTTCTAACCTTGTCAGTGTCTTGACTCTATTTTCTATTCATTTCACAACGTATGGTGGTGAATAAGTGTGACTTTTCAGGAAAACACAAAATTGTTTGGGTGACCCCAAACTTTTGAACGGTAGTGTATATATATATAGTTGTTTTTTTTTATTTATTTTTTTTATTTTTTTATTATTCATTTAAAGCATAGTTGTGCACAAAGCACTAACAGTGAATTTGGAATATTAAAATCCCAAAACTGTCAAGCCCCCATTGGGCTTATATAAAGGAATTGTTCATGCAAAAATGTTAATTCAGTCATTATTCATACGCTTCAAACCCTTATGACTTTCTTTTTTACCCTGGAGCACAAATGGAGAAATTTTTAGATTTTTCCCACAGCTTTTTGCCATTTAATGAAAGTGAATGGTGACTCTGGGCTCATCATAAAACGACGGTAAAAGTCGAAAAGACATACTATTGGTCTGAAGCCAAACTTTGTGTGATGAACAGACCTAAATTTATGTCATTATTCATTCGCAAACAAACTCCCATTTGCAGCACCAAATCAAATATGGCGACAACAGCGCATGTTGGACAGCACATGTTGGCATGTCTGGTATAATAATACTACATTCATTAAATCAAAAACATAATGTTTTCATTCATTCATTCGTTCATTCATTCATTCATTTTCATTATGAATATATATACCCAAAATATCAGTGGTGACGTTTGCCTCAGCCTCATTACGTCTACTGTCAAATTAGCCAAAGCTGTCTGGCCACCAACATTGCTCCACAAAGTATCTAATAACCATTAGACCATTATATGGATCCAGCTTTCATCTGTAAGCCTAAGGCTACAGCAGTGGTAAGGATACTGCAACCTGTTTGCACCTTAGTTGCAGTAATTAAATCCACACACATAAAAGAGTGATTGTCATCATATGAGGCACTCAGTGTCTAACAAAATATGGTAAAGTCTTATAATTAACTGACTATACTCCTATTCTGACAGCAATGATCCAGTTAACCTCCAGTTTACAACAAACATCCCTGAATTGCAACCCATGGTTTGCATTCCCAGGAACTACAGGTAATATGTTTTAATCAGGTTTGAGGATAATGCTATTAATAACATGTCTTTGTCACTCATGGTGGTTACTTTCTGCACAGGCTTGAGAGTCAGTTCCCATAATGATTGCTCAAATACGCTTAGTGCCTTAAAGCCCAGCCAGCTCCATTATTTGAGCATGGGTCAAAGAGACTTGTAGACCTCTGGGTGGAAATCTGGGAATTGTGAGAGATTTTAAGCAGGTAATAGCTGCCTTTTCATTCACAAGGGCCTCAAAGACTCCTGTCTGTTATTCTCGCTCGCTCATTTACTTCATCACTGCCGCAGCAATGTAATATACATAATTCAAACAACCAGGGAATGGCTGTGGGCTCCCAACCACCTGCTGGCTTTTATTAGCTAATTAATGGTGATTTATCGTAGTTGCTAATTCGAGTGTAGCTGATTGCCTCTAGGAGTCTATGAACGCCACGTGAATTCTGATGGTAATTATGCTTATTTGATGGGCAGTCTACTAAAACAAAAAGTTCTGTCTCATGTGCCCCACAGCAATGAAATTTTTGACTCTTACAGAGACGACCTTGTGAGTGTTTTTTTCTGTCTCATTAGCACCTCCCTTATGGGTCCATTTTACTAAGACCAATATGTGATTTTAAAATTCTACTTTGAAAAAGTATTAGTTTTATTGAATTAATTTTATTGGTCATATTTTTAAATGTTTTTAATAGCTTGCAACACTCAAATTGAAGGGATAGTTCACCCAAAAATGAAAATGTTCTCACCATTTACTCACACTCATGCCATCCGAGATATGCTTGACTTTCCTTCTTCTGCTAAACACAAGCAAAGACGTTTAGTAGAATATCTCTGCTCTTTAGGTCCATACAATGCAAGTGAATGTTAACCAAAATGTTAAAGCTCCAAAAAGCAGAATAAAAGTAGTCTATAAGACTCCAGTGGTTTAGTTCATGTCCTCAGAATTGATATGCATTGTATGGACCTACAGAGCTGAGATATTCTTCCAAAAATCTTCATTTGTGTTCAGCAGAATAAAGAAAGTTATACACATCTAGGTTGGCATGAGTAAATGAAGAAAGTTTTAAGTGAAATATTCCTTTAATTGATAGCTACAACACATTGCAGGCATAATTGTACTCTGTGTCATACTGAATATCAACGTAAGATGTATGAGTAAGCAAAGCCCAATACAAAGCCCTATATGCCAGAAAAGGTCAGGTCTGCTGCGATCATTCACAAAATTACTGCTTACAGAAAATGTTTATTGTCTCCAAAAGACGTTATGAGAAATAAACAAATTATCTTAATCAACACACTTATATATGGTTATATTTGTGGATAAGAGAATAGCAGATTTTTATATTAACCTGCCGGTAATGACAAAACCACTGTGCCATTTCATTTAATTCAGTCTTGTAAGGAGAATGCCAGGGCTCCCATTGGTACTCATTGGTATTGCATTTAAAAGCTTTCAAACAGTAATAAAGTTATAATCATAGAGGTTGCCTAACACTTAATCTTAATTTCAATCTTCTTAGAGAGATATGCTCTGCTAGAGAGATAAGACATACCAATGAAGAAAAGCATGATCATACTCTGTAAAAAACAAGAGAGCAATGTCCTAAGGCTGCTTCTGTGAGTCCTTTCATTGTCTTGTTGAGCTCACACAAAATCTATAGAGATATATACTCAAACATCCTCTCCTTATTGTTCACAAGATTTGTTGCTTTCAACAAGTACAAACATTGGATGACATTAAGAAAGTGCCTGAAGGGCCAGGATGGGTTTCCTTTCAGTTATGGCACAAAGAAGTCACAGATTTTACACACAATGCTGTGTACGACTGTCATCGCGCTCTAGAAGTACAGTACGGCATATTGTTTTTTAAAGAGGTTCTTACTGCTAGGTGTTATCCTATTTTTATACAGTATATGGCTTTATAGTTAAAGTGTTGCAGGCCTACAGAGATTCTAGATGTTCAATTTTAAAAAGTCAAAGCTTAAAAACACATGAAGTACAAACTTCTCTTTACATTGAAATTCGCCTACACCAACCCAGCCTTTTGATATCAAATCGGCAATGCCATTTGACGTCAAATCCACAAAGGCCTAGAATCTGAAAATGATGGCCTCTTGATGTTTTTTACCCACTTATATCCTTGGGGAAAACCCTTTTTTTAAATCCTGGCACAGGTGTTCTCCCAAAAGGCTTCCAAAAGTATAAACCACTGTGTCAAGTCACCTGGCGGGTCTCAAAAGAGAGTGTTAGTCTAGGAAACCTGGGGTTAAACAATGACTGCATGCATACACCTTGACTGATCCTTTTTATCATAATTCAAATTGAAATTCGAAACCTTTGTGGGGTGGGGAGGAGGTTTTGGGGGGGGGGGGGGGGGGGGGGTGATTGCAATATCACAATTTTGTGTCAGTGCCTCCAGCAATGTACGCTGTTAACTGTTTTCACAAGATACTTGTTCTTTCAAATCATCCAGAGTGATGTTTACACAAGGGGATTTAATTCACCTTAAAAAGTGTATAAGATGCTTTTCTTCTGACTACTTTCCCTTGACAGAACATTAAGATAAATACATATACATTTTCAGACACTGAGATATGCCATTATGTAAATGACACTCTACAACAACATGCCACACACACACACACACACACAACAAAACCACAAGCACTTAACATCCATATAATCCTTATGAGGACATTTACACACAAACAAATGTGCAATTTAAGTGGATAGCTTGTTACAACAACACTTTTAAGGATCATTAAGATGTTATCTCAGTAACAAACATGAACCAGGGTGTCTGTATTACTCAAACTAAGATAGGTCACTGCACAAACATCAGAACAATAGGAGATTAGTGGCCTTTATTCCCTCAGGGAAAATGCCTGAGCTCATGTCTATGTTCAACAGCTCTCTTGCTGAAAAAGAAGAAAAGTGCCACCAAGACTGCACTAAATAACTCCCCCATCTCTACAGTCTCTTTTGATTGAAGTAAAAATGATTCTGATGTGGGAATGGATATATGAGTTATTGTCACCAGAAATGCAGTAATCATTGTGCAGCCTTTGAATGCTCCAGGGAACCCTGAAACGAATAGGCGCAATAAGTTCACTTTGCAGAATTAATGCAGTAATTCTTTATCGTGGGGAAGAGACAGAGAGAGTGAGGCCAGTATAACCTTGGATTTGGAGTTTAATGCAAATGGTACGAGGCTGATCCTTTTTTTCCCTTCTGTCTCTTTCCTCCTTTTTTAATGATGGCCCTAATTTGTTAGCTCCTTCTAAATTATTAATCTCTTTTATATTCACGTAGTTATTACATGTCATAACTGTGTATCTATGGGGTGAAATTTAATAGCATCTGCTGGACTTTCTGAGAGGACCCACTGTTGGAAAGCAGCATTAAAAATGGATAATTAGCTAAATATTTGCCTTAGCACATTTGCTTAGCAGCTACACTAATTAGGAGGCTTGCAGCTGCTGTGGTCACTTAGCACAGGCAATATGGTATTTGCATTAAAATACAAGGACAAGGCTGTTTAATTCAATTATGTGGAATTAGGAGGTAGATCATAAAAAGACAAATGAAAAAATTGACAGTATTTTGAAGAAGGAAAAAAATATGTTAATTTTAACCCTAAAATGCATACATGACTTTATCCATCTATAGATAAATACATATACATTTTCAGACACTGAGATATGCCATTATGTAAATGACACTCTACAACAACATGCCACACACACACACACACAACAAAACCACAAGCACTTATGCATTGGTGGGTCAAAAATGACCCTGGTGAAAGTGAGAAGTTCATTCTTTGTAAAACAACTTATTGTTTCAAGGTAAAAATTAATAAAAGTATAGACTGAATGACAACTTGTTACACTTAGATAATACAAACTGGATGTAAGTGCCATAAAAATGATATTCAACATATTTATTTACATAACCCATGAAAATGAACACAATGAATTTATTGTCAATGAAATACCAGTGTAATTAAATTGAATACCATAGTAAACCAAAACAGGTCATATTTGACCCACATAAAGTATGATAACTAGGGGTAGCAATGCAACTCTCCTATAATCAGAGGAAGATAAAGGTGGTCAGGGACCCCTAGGCTGCTCTTTGTGTTATGTCCCTGCATTCATAGTTCAACTGCAAGTTGGTAACCACTTTTAGCTTTATAAACCAACAGGTAGGCTACAGCATCTGCATCAGTGTAGAACACCCTGTTTTACTGAGGCAAAATCACAACATCATCACTGAGACACAAACCACTGTGCAATAAACTGTGTGTAAAACAAAGCCATAATAAAAACAGCAGCACAGCAGCAGCACATAATAACACTGTTATTATAACAGCAATAATGAAACAGCAGCACAATAATAAATATGTACATATTGTTGCATATTCCTACCTTTAGAATTTTTTCTAAAAGAAGTCTTTAATTAGGCTGGTAAAATAGAACGTCATTTTCAATGGACATCAGAGACAGGTGATTTGGCCCATCTGGACTGGTAGGATAAATCGGCCCGGGATTTTACATGGCAACTGACCCAAAACTTGGGGAGCTGTCCCCCAAAAACTTTTCGCTGTCCTTTTCTTCATAACGTGGTGGCACATTTGAGCTTATTCGGCACATATCGCGGCCGACCCACCAGCCCGCTCCCGATGGCCAGTCCCCTCATCGGCCCCAAAGTGCATCGGCCCACCGGGATATACCAGATTACCAGTCCAGCCCTGCCCATCCTGGATCTCAGTCTATTTTAATTAGTCCCAGTTTTGAAAAAGAGCGCCCCCGCTGGCATTGGTTACAGGCAAAGTCATGAATAGCCGGAGTGCTTTATCAACATTTGGAAACACTGATTGTAGTTTCCTTGCTCTTATAAGTTGCAGCAGTGACCTTGCTGAGGTGTCCTTCGTTTCTTTGATAAATTGTCCAATTTCATCCACAAAATCCTCCTCTAGATCACTTGCATATTTCTTCTGCAGGTTAGCTGCTCCTTTGCAAAGATCTTGAAGTAGCCATGTATTTGTTTTCAGTATATCTTGGTCACGTTATTCCATTAACCTTTGTATTTTCCATTTTTGTGCTCCACTATCGTACTTTCTTTAGGATGTTTTGCCGCTATGCCGTCTAGCAATAACAGTGACTTCACCAGCAGCTGATTTCACAGATGTGACCCAAGTTTCTTATGGGCCAATGAGGGTCTTTTTTTGTTCGTGCTGAAGCAAATTTAAAATAACAAAATCAGGGGCCCCTGCACACGTGGGGCCCCTAGGCTCCAGCCTATGTAAGCCTGTGCGTTAATCCGCGCCTGCCTATAATAATAATAATAATACAATTAAATTAATATTAAAATGGTCAGTTCACATGCTTAAAGACACCTTCATCAAGACATTCTTGGAGCATAAAATGTAAAACCACTTCATGTGAAAATTATAGTCATAATGCAGACAGCCGGGTTATTTTTGACCCACGTATGCATTTTAGGATTAAATATGTGTTATAAATGAGAACAAATCAGATAAATTCCTGGCGTTTGGAGAGAAAGTAAAACAGACAGGTAGGGAAGAGTGAAGAAAGGTGGAGAGGAAGAGGAGAACAGGACTGGGCACATAAATGTCAGAAGATGTGGTGTGTTAACTTGCCAGCAAAGCATTGACCCTTGAAGTGGTACTGCTGGAGGGGGCAGGGCAGCTCCTCTGAGTCAGCCCCCTAAAACAGTCTAGACAGAGTAGGCCATCTGCCAGCCAGCTCTATGTCTCTCTGGGCTTGGAGCCACCACCAACTAACAGTTTTCTAACACTAATAAGGAGGGTGAGAGTGTGGAAATTACTCAGTAATGATTAAAACATAAACATGTGTGTTGAAATGACCTCAAGAAACTTACTTAGACACTGATCAAATAAGAAAGTAGCCTATAGGTGAAAAGCTGGATAATTCAGGATGAGTTACACCCTCTTTCACAAGGCATTGCTTTCCAAAAACATCAATTGTTTAATAAATACTGCATCTGTAATACTGTAATGTTTGAACAGGAGCAAATACTCCATGAAACTTGAAGTCAGACTTTATGGTGATAAGGTTGTCGAAATATTAAACTGGTCAGCAAGTTTAAAAAGCTGAAATATGTCATTTGTTTAGCCACTAGCATCACTAAATGGAAGTGCAAAAATACTTACTGCTTTTAAACAGATTCCAGAAAACTCTCCCTGTCTTCCATTGGTTTTACAATAATCCACAAAAACAGATAATCCAGAGGCAATAGTGCTTGACATGCCACTCAAAAACAATCAGAGGAATATTTGTATAGTGCTGCAGACTGAGCTACTGTGTTACACTTTTACTAATAGTTGAATCTGCATAATAAGCTGGGATGCAACAAATATTTTTAACACTGAATATTATGCACATCAGCCTTTTGATTGTAAAAATGATCTAAATTATACAATCTAAACCTGTTTGCACATGAACATGTGTCAATAGATTACACATCTGATGGTGTTAATCTTGTTATGGAAACCCTTTTACATAAAGCATGAACAAATTTAGAGACTCATATTCTTATAAATCCATTCAGGTTTATTGCATATTGAATTCCTGTTATTTATAGGTTGATTGTTGGTTAATGAACTGATAATAAATTAGACTAATTAAATATGTTAAAGTCCATCACATTTAACCAGTTAATGCATGTATATACTTTGACATTAAAATAATTTTATTCTGTTCATGTGCTTTCTAAAGACTGGTCTGAATAAATGTGACCGTGCATGCATTCATAGAACACACAAAAATGTATGTGAGTGAAACACGCTCATTTTATACTGTACTATTTTGTACTTGTTGATGTTTGATGATAGTTAAATTAAGTTGTTCTGACCATATTTCAGAGATTTTTTTTTAACATTTCTAATGCTTTACATTTATAAAAGGCTTTATGCTTTACATTGATATTGTTTCAGTATCTATTCAGACATTTTAAAATTATTTGTACCTGGTTCAGAAATTGACCAGGGCTTGCATCAAAAATGCCACTTAAAGTTAAAAACACACAAAAACAAAACAAACAACAACAACGGATATGTAAAAAATATCCTTGCAGTGAATTCCTCCAACATTTGGTTTACTGTATTTCCTAGTGTTCTATTTTAGAACTAATTAGTAATGGATTTGATATGGGTGCAGTGCCTCTGCAGACACTCAAGTGACCTGTGGCTGTCAGATATCTGAATTTGCTGTCCCAGAAGTTAAAGTTGTTAAATGTGGATTGAATATGAGGTGTTAAAAAATTCAATACAATTTAATACAAAATAATAAAAAAAATTCTTTACACAATGAATGTAATGAAACACTTTTTACATCTTCAAAACTTGAAAAAGAAATTGCATAAAAATCTCCTGTGATTATACAGTCAATAGAGTTTTAGAGATTCAGAAGTATAAGAAGAATAATTAGTCCCTAACATAGGGACTAGCCAATTAATTAAAAAATGTGAGTTTTATTGTGTGCTTCCAAATGCAGGAAAAAACACAGCAGTGTAACACCATCACTCTTAAGCACAAATTATAGTGAATGCTGGGCATCTGCGTACATGGTGTGTGATGCAAATTTTGTCATCAGCAGAGTGCTCGAGCTATGATCCGTGTGGCCTGATTTGTCTCATATTCTGAACGAGCAGATTTCTCATGCACCTGCAATTAGTTGAACTAATAAGTGGATTCACAAGGTGGCAACACTCACAGTTGAGCGGTTGCTTTCATGACAAGCGCTAGAAGAAGATGTAATCGTAGGTAAACTACAGGAGTCAAATGTAGAAACAACAAGAGTGGATGTGCACATCAAGAACGCATGTGTGAGGAGGTCAAAAGATGCCTGCATTTGTATAACTTGAATCTCAATGAATAGCGTGCATGGGCCAACCACCTGTGTATGCACGATCAGTCAATTGAAGTATACGTTGAAAGGCTAGCGTTCGACTGTCAGCAGACACCAAGCGTTCATGTCAAAACCTAAGTATACTTTGGGCTTTAGCCACGGGTGACTTTTTCATGTTTTTTCTGCATTGAAAATTTGGTGAATGTAGGGCCACCGCCACAGCAAATGTAATTTTATTTATCTCCCGTTCAGCAATTTCAAAACACGAAATTTGCTTCTTGTATCTGAGACATGCATCTACATTGGGAGAATGAAGCAAGGTTGTGTGCAAACTACCACAGCACACACTCCAGCAAAGTTATTCAGCTTCCCACATTATAACAGCACTAAGACAACACTGTGCCATGCATCATCATTCTTACAAAAAACTTATAACTTTTTTACTGCAGTAACACTAACTGATATTGAGACAGAAACATGAAAGTTGTAATTAACATTTCTAAACATCTTTAGGATGTTTTTTCATAACAAATACTACAGTTTAATATTAAGAAGACTATCTACATTAGCCTAGAGTTCAGTCATTACAACTGAACTATTTAGCATTTTAATGTGGTTATAACTATTTAGCATGTTAATGTGGTTATAACATACTGATAGAATATTGGTCTATGCGGACTAGGTCTGCTAACACTGTTGTTGCTGCAGAGCAAGTACAGAGACATGCTACTGCTAGAAAATAAACATACGTATAGAGTTAGCATGTTGACACGCTGCTGCTGCATAATTAGAATGCAAGACATGCTGCATCAAGCATGACTGACTTGCTGCTGCACAAATATACATTATAAACAATCACCCAACAAAGCAGGAAAACTTTACAAAACGCATAATACATGAACACAACCCTTGTGTACTAATGCTGTTGCTCCATAGAGCCATGTGCACCAAGTGTATGCTTGCTTGTGTGCTTTGGCCACAGGCCAAATGGTGTAATGCTAATTAACTAAATTTCTCTGTGTGCTTAGGCCTGCTTAGCCAAAAAACTTAAATGGCTAGTGACCTAACTCATAATGTATACCTGAGCCATTAAAGCCAAGAGATTATTTATCTAGTGATTTAGACTAGCTATGTGTCTATGTGTCACCTTAATCTAATTTAATCTAATCGGACTTTACCTTGCAAACTGAGAAAAGCCCCAGCAACCACCTGAGCAAAGAGCATTTTCAGAGAAAACTTTTGCAGCGTGCAGCAGCGAAACCAGCTTATCTGCAAAACTGAGCAATTTAAATGTTTGACAAAGAGTTGTACAACATGACAGCTGATTGGTTTAGCATGTCACATGTGAGTGAGACATTTGGCTAACACATATCAAGTCAAAGAACATATCAGCTTGCACCACATGGAGTTGCATGGCTGAACTTTGGTCATTTATGAGGAGCCATCCATGGTCTAACTGTGGTTATGGCCTTATAATTACAAATGCCACTTTTAAACAATGGAAGAACAATGGTAAACATTCATAAGGGCAAGTACATTTTAGAGTAAAAGGGTTTAAAGTCTGGACTTCTATGAATTATGGACAATGTTCTGTGACATGCTAAGCTCATATGTTTCTCGTTCAAATCAAATGTCTATGCAAATGCTAACACATTCTCACACCCAACTCGTCACATATTGATGCTTTTGACAGGACCCCTTGGCGTCACATTTTAACGCCCTGGGTATACCTTTGGTGTCATTTTTCGACGCGTTGGGTAGTCTTAACCAAAACCGCATTCAAAGGTGAGTTTAACAACGCTCCACGGCGTGTGCAAGTAAGCAGTTTAAGCGTTTTCTTAGGTACTGGTAACTAGAGCATGTTGGATAACGTATTTTTATCGGAGGTTTGTTGATGTTAATAAATATATATAATATGCTACGATTGTGTTCAATTAATCAAAGTTTTTTATATTTTTATTTTTATAATTTTGTTCAATTAATCAAAGTTTTTTATATGTTTATTTTTAAAATCCTCTATAGAAATATATCGGACTACCCAACGCGTCGAAAAATGACGCCAAAGGTATACCCAGGGCGTTAAAATGTGACGCCAAGGGGTCCTGTCAAAAGCATCAATATGTGACGAGTTGGGTGTGAGAATGTGTTGCAAATGCATGTGGTTATAGTCTCCAGTTACCTTCATCAGTTTTTTTAAGAACAAGGGATTTTAGCTAGTGGCCGGTGAGCCAAAAAGTAAAGCCCTGGTTATGATACTTAGTAGGTAATTGTTCAGATAAAGAATGTATTTCATTTAAAGGTAAAATGCCTCTGAAAACCAATTCAGAGGGCTAATATTGCCCCTTAATAAAGTTAATTTCTGACACTGATGTGTTCACTTTACTTATGAACACCTACGGATATTAATGATATCAACCTGTTATACAATTTGTCCATTGCTTCAAACATTGAATTAGCAGGAGGCATGGGTAACTCGAGCGAGTATTGATGCTGACTACCACCCCTGGAGTCACGAGTTTGAATCCAGGGTGTGCTGAGTGACTCTAGCCAGGTCTCCAAAGCAACCAAATTGGCCCGGTAGAGTCACATGGGGTAACCTCCTCATGGCCACAATTAGTGGTTCTCCCTCTCAATTGGGCACGTAGTAAGTTGTGCGCAGATCACGGAGAGTAGCATGAGCCTGCACATGCTGGGAGTCTCTGCGGTGTCATGTGCAATAAGCCAGATGATAAGATGCATGGATTGAATGTCTCAGAAGAAGATGCAACTGAGACTTGTCCTCCGCCACACGGATTGAGGTGAGTAACTGCGCGACCACAAGGACCTACTAAGTAGTGGGAATTGGACATTCCAAGTTGGGTAGAAAAGGTGATAAAAATAAAACAACAACAACAAAAAACAACACAAAAAAAGAAAACATTCAATTAGCACTTTCTCTGGCTGCAATCTGCTCTTCAGAGATCATGAAGAGGTACCGTCAGGGATGTATTGATTGGGCAGTGTCATATGCGAAAGCATAGGAGAGGGGTGAGCTCTGTCTGCTTAATGAACTGAAATAAATTAGGTGGGAATGGATTCTAATTAGGGAACTGTTGCTATGTTTCTTACTGTCCCCTCTAAGACCACACCCACTTGAACACAAACAGTTATCTACACTTCATCGCAGGCCACCAGCTGGTGGATTTTCTGCATTTGCAAATCGTTTGCCTCAGCAATAGAGCAGTGTGTCTAAAAAATACAAAGGACAGAAAGAATAAAGAGAGATTCTCTGTGTATGATGGAGAAGAGGGGGAAAAAGAGAGCAACTGGGGCTCAGGGGTCTCAGCTGCTAGGGTACTGCTTGCTCCTTGCAATGAGTTGCAACTGTCAGGTTATTTTATCTCAAGCTTTTCATCATGATGCAGAGCCCGGCTCGGAGGAAGCCACCTGCGAGTGCAAGGAATTTGTAGGCTACAAGTCATTAGCAAGGCCTGCTGAGAAATCAAGGCCAGAGATCCACTGAATATTGCTTCAGACAGAGTACATCTTAACCCTTGACGGTTTGACGGGTAAGGTGGTTTCTCAGAAGTGGTGGCTTTCATAGATGTGCTGGTTGCTGTAATACATACTGTATGATGCTAGGAAAGACCGCAACACCAATGGAAGATCTCACAAAAGGTAGAGCAGGATGTGAGGTAGTGAAGAATGTCAGACTTTGATTTATGAGAATGGAAGACTGGAGAAACAACAAACTCATGGCAGCACAAAATTATTTTTAACAGGGGAAATAACACAGACTGAGCATTTCATTTGCAATGAACTTAGTGGCTATCAATTTTTACAGAGCATGTGTGTTAGTAGTAGACATTAAAATATACATTCGTTTGTTAAACTTACTTTGAAACATTCAATTGAAACTGAACCATATAAAACAGTTTAAATTAGACTTAATATTCAGACTGGTGTCATGGGGGGAAAAGACAGGGGGTTGAATTCTTTGTCAGATAACATCGGTCTCTGCTTTTTGAATTTCTGAACTGCCCCTCCACTGGTCGAAGCTGGGACTACAGTTGAACGCTTGCGCACCTTTATGCAATGCACTGCGCAAATAAGCAAACATCATCCAAATGAAAAATATGTGTAGTAATATCTTTATAAAACTCTTAACCCTAATCCAAACACTAACCCTGAGACCAAAACTGCATTTTATTTACTTATTTCTTTGCAAATGTAATATTTTGCAAGTCAAAGATCAAAATGTGTGTGACATGAAAGGCACAACGGCGGGTGATTTTCTCACATGGTGGCAATTCAGCATATAGCACATCACATCTGAATTTGGGTCAGAAAATATTTTTAAATAAAATGCAGATTTCCAATATGTTGCAATATGAAAAGCTCTGTAAAAGAACTCAATCTGAAATATCTTGACATTTATTTAACCATGTGATATTTTCACATATAATATGAATGTTTTATTTTTTATTAGAAATTACAAGTGAGTAAAAAGTGAGTGATTTCAGTGAACAAATCAAAGATATGCAGTTGCATCAATGATACACCAAAGAAGTAAAAGCCTTAAAAAAAAACAGTAAAGAAAATAATGATAATGATAATAAATAAAAAGGATGAAGAAGGATGCACATTGTCCTGATATGCAATTTTATTTACACAGAGCCAAAGCTATATTATATTATAGGATGCTAACTTTTGCTACCCAGCTTCCCTTTTAAATTGAAATATTACACCTTCGAAATGTTGATCAATTACTCAGGTTTCATTAACTGTATCCTCAAGAAAATACTGCATGGGTGCTCTATTTTGTATTTTTAAGAGTCCCCATATAGTATTTAGTTGAACCATTTATTAGATCTGCAAAGCACCAGTTGTGCCAAGAACTTTAAAAAAGAGAGAGAGAGAGAGAGAGAGAGAGAGAATCTGCAACATGGGGAAGTGAGCTGCACTAATGTGTGCTGTGAACGATGACTTCAGACCTGCATTTGGATCGGTGCACCTGTCATTCCCACTTTTCTTCCGTGCCACCGACCGCTGCTTATTGACATGTCCAGGATTGCCTTCACCATGCACATTGTCACAACTAAGCCAAACAGTCTCATCTGCCTTTTCTGATGGGGATCTCTGCTTTTCACATTCACTAAGTGAATCCCTTCCAAAAACCCATCACTGTGTATGCCCAGCTTGTATTTGACCACTCTCTGATATTGACCTGTTTCAAAACCAGAGGCTTGTTGAGTACAGGCATTAAGAATAGATGTTGTTTAGGGTCGGAATTGTGGCAGCCCCAGCCCTCCTCTTTTCTCTAAGCCCTGCCGACCAATGGAGTATTTGCATTACGCCACAGGAGTGCGCACCTTGTAAGTGAATGTTTTTTTTGTAATGGGAAAGCCCAGGAGTGGAGGCAAGGGTTAGAAAGCAACACTGATGTTTGATTGCCCGAGGAGAGAAAACAGGAAAGCGACCCGGTAGGCTCTGGGAATAGCTATAAACAAGCAAGACTGTGGGTGTGTGTGTGGGAATCTGGTATTCCAGGTCAGATCTCTGTGTTTGCCAAAAGCTATGTCAACATGTAGGACGTGAGTTTATAGAGATATTACACATTGTCAGTGTCTGTTCCCTGGTGTTCCTGTTTGAGTGAATGTGATTTGCGGGATGCAGGAGCATAACTGGCTCTCTTGTCCACACATCTCATCAGACAGCTGATCCAGTGTCAGGTCAGTGCCGCACACATGTTTGTTTTTCATCATTAGATAGCAAACCAAGGAGACTCTTGGCTTCCATATTAGCAGAGCAAAGTTTGCTCATGCTTGATTAGAGAAATCTTCAGGGCATTGGAAGAAAAGCAAAAAAACAGAACACACGTTCCAAATTCAGTTTCGTGATAGCTCCTGTGATGGTTCTGGTAGATACTAACAAAATATTGACATCATAACACACTGTAATGTTTACTAGAAATTTGGCCCTCAAAGGAGCAATGCTTTACCCTTATAGTGTTTTTGAAATTGCCAAAACTCTGTGTTCATGGCCAAGTAAGGCCAAGATGATCACACGGAAAATCAACATGTGAAGTGTCATGACAGAGGAAGCAAGGGAGGCTGAAAACATAACAATAAAAGTGATTTAAGTCAGGTTACCTACTAATATGCATAACTCATATGCCTGTAATGAAAATTTTTTATTTTTATTATTTTCTTTCTTTTTCACACCCAGGCAAGTGTTTATCACTGTATGAATTAGTATTGTTGCTAGAGGTGTCTGACAGCATTAAAGCTTCTCTCATTAGTAAACTAACCAATCAGAATGAATATTCAAATGATGCAACCTCATATGCCATCAAGCCTGCTTGTAATGGGAAGAGAGACTTTCAAATTTTGCCAAAATATTGATTAAATAATAAAAAACAATTGGAGGATCTTTAAACTAGTGAAAGACTAAACGACAGGATCATAAAGTATATATAGTAAATTCGACTCAGTGAAGCAGACGAGGATGTTACAAATACTATATGAGATAGTAAATGGTCTGCACTTATATAGCGCCTTTTTTAACCTTAGAGGTTACCAAAGCACTTTACACTGTGTCCTATTCACCCATTCACACTCACATTCACACGCCAATGGCGGCAGAGCTGTCATGCAAGGCACTGGCCTACTGTTGGGAGCAACTTAGGGTTCAGTGTCTTGCCCAAGGACACTTCGGCATAGGGAATCATGTGGGCCAGGAATCGAACCGCCAACCTTGCGATTAGCGGCCGACCCGCTCTACCACCTAAGCCACAGCCATATATGTGAGAAGATGTTAGATGGAATGGTGCCCTCCATTCATTTATAAATGCATGATTTGTTTTGTTAGTTTACTACTGTATATTAACAATATTTTAAGATTTCAAATAGTGCGCATCTGTTTACGGAGGCATAATTATCAGCAAAAAGATTGTAGTGAGTTTCACTTTCATGTTTTAACAACAAACATGATAGAGAAACTCACTACAATCTTTATTGGTTAGATCTTCCACTAAAGATTTACTTATAGCTACTGACTGTTCATGTACCCTGAAATCAAACCTAATCTGCCGTATTACTCACAAGTATTATTGACATCCCCCATCAGACATTTTTGCATCAGTTCAAAAGTGATTGCCTGTCCCTCTGTCGTGCATCCCAAGCAACCTCTGAGAAACGCTTTCACAATGGTATGTGTGCATTTGTAATGTGGCATTTTCCCTCTGAAATTATTTTTAAAAATTAAATACGTTTTAGGGTTGGGGTTTAGTTTAGCGGGTTCGGGGAAATAAAATATGCATTCCTGATGATTGTATTACATATACTAATACATTTCGACATTTCGCCCGGAAACTGAAGCTCACAGGAATCCAATCAACGACACTTCCAGCATCAGCCACTGGGGGACAGCGGCTCAAATTTGGGTTAGGACAGACCGATTTCAATAGCAAATTTTTCACCTACTTCTGCTAAATTCACAGTGTAATCAATCTAGTATAACTGGATATTCCAACGAAACCAATTTTTTCTGTATATTTTATCATTGTACATTGTAAATATAATACACTGTTCACAATGATCAAGCATCATATATATATATATATATATATATATATATATATATATATATATATATATACATATAGAGTAAACATACTGTATGGGCATGTAACGATACACAAATTTCACAATCCAATACGATGCAAATTCGACAAACTTCACCGCTACAGTATAATCTACTTGGTGTTTGCCACTGATCTTCTTACCTCTGTACTGTGTGTTGCTCTGTTTTCCTATGAGCGCTCAGTGCCGTCTCTCCAGGGAGGAGACAGTTTCGCAGCTCTCAATATTGCGCTGCTTGGTTTTAATTACTCTGTGTTTGTATATGCATCGTATGATACATACGGTATTCTATAGTGAGCGTCGCATAGCACTACACAATAAGATATAATATTTTTTTACACCCATAATATGTATATTGAATCTTTTTTTTATTTATCAAATAAATAAAAAAAATATTTATACAAAGTGCAGTAAATAAATAAATATTTAGTGTGACCACCCTATACATTTAAAACAGCACCAATTTTCTTAGGTACACTTTCGCACATTTTTTTCAAGTTTGTTGGCAGATTCTTGAAATTTCTGGAAAATTTGACACAGTTTTGTGTATTTAGTCTTAAATGCTGCTATATATTCATGTAATCCCAGACTAACTCAATGATGTTCAGACTCGGGCTCTGTGGGGGTCATTCCATCTGTTGCAGGACTCCTTGTTCTACTTCTGTTCTGTT